>VWZG01003531.1:0-22221 GCA_013396735.1 Grallaria varia | reverse complement strand
TTCACCAGCACTCTCTGGGCCCGGCCCTCCAGCCAGCTCTTAACGCAGCAGAGAGTACACTTGTCCAAGCCATGGGCTACCAGCTTTTTCCAGGAGTATTACATGGGAGACAGTATCAAAGGCTTGGGAGACAGTATCAAAGGCAAAGGTATGTGGTGCGAATGAGTAAAAACATTTTGTATGTTCCTGTAAACAGGCAGAAAAACACCTGAATTTGAACTTTTGAAGGGGGACCAGGTCCCTCATAGCCAAATGATGCCTCTGGCTATATGTCTAGCGCTGGAGTCCTGGTGTAACATGGTCCTGGCACCACATTACTGTAAGCCAGTGGTCTGCAGCATTTTACTTCACACACCACGGCTTCTTATTAGCAGCATTAACATCTGAAAGCACCAGCTCCTACATACTTACAGGGTTTGCATTCTGGCCATTTCAAAATGATCAAACCATATGATCTTTGGGAAAGTCTTATGTGTCAGTGTCCTGCTTCCAGAATAAAGACTGAAACAAAACTTGCCTCAAGGAAAGCCTAATACATATTTTCAAGAGCTTTGGCTCAACATTTAAAGTTAAATACTCATGAGATACATTTTGAACTCTTTAAAATGTGGATGGCAGAAAAGAAAACAGCATGAGTTTCAGAACTAAATTCTGTCAGAGAAGGGGAAAGGCATTGCAATATATTTAAAACCAAACCAACAAATCCCTCATACTCTAAATACGAGTTAGGTTCTGAATAAAAGTTCGCCTGCTTCAGAGTCTGGCTCCCAAAAGCCTCAGCAATATGCTAACAGAATTTACTTATCACACTTGAGCTTGGATGGCTGAAAATTGCTGGTCTGAAGAAGTGAGAAGCCATAGCCAGGCCTCACATCACTCTGAACAGGCTGGCCACTGGTGTGTTACCCAGTCAGGATCACTTCTTCCATCTTCCATGGTTGCCAGCAGCAAGGCTGTCCCTGACTCTGACCAGCTGATTCTGTCTCTTTTTTTCTATAGCTGTCTGTCTGTTTTAGCTTCATGTTGCCTTGTATATGCTGAAGAAAGATCTCTCGAGGAAAGCACTTGGATTTAAGTTCATGTCTGCCTTTGGATCTCAGAGGGAAGTTCTGGGGCTATGTCTCAGAGTGATCTTTATACAGCCTATTAAAATGAGGGGGAAAAAAGCATCCTTGCAGGAGAAGCAGAGCCTTTTCTGACTGCTCTTCCCCTTCCTGAGGTTTCTATGTCTCCTCCAGAAGTCATGTACATTTTCCTTCTCTCTAGGACCTAGAGAGATTTCCAGTGTTGGGTGGCTAGAAAGCAAAAATGAAACTTCTTATCTCAGGAAGCCACATGGCTCTGCTTCACTGACATTTCCAGTATATTATGGCCAGATCTGGCATTTCCTGTCTTGGAATTACATCCTTGAATACATTTTTTTCCAAAGCATAAACAAAGTCTACTTGCCACCTATCTAAACTTTGAAGGGAGAGAAAGGAAAGATGATTTAGGCTTCAACAGTCTTAGAGTGAGAGGCTGTATGTGCTTCTATCTGGTTATAAGCCCCCTATTCCCAAAATTTGTCTTTCACACATGCTGACTCTGCCATGTAATGCATTAATGTGCATGTGAGGACAACACAGCACAGCAGCCCAGCATTTCCTTTGATTCAGGGACGGAGAGTGATTCAGTCTGCCCAGTGGGGCAGATCTCTAGTCTTTCCATAAAAAAGCTTTTTTTAACTTGTACATATTTCTGATGATGTGGAAGATCTATTTTTAATCTGGGAAAGTCTGTAGCAATGTTTTGAATTCCTAAATGGCTGACCGACTGATAATCTATCTGAGGAAAACTGGAAGCAATTTACAGCCTTAGATGGAGATTTTTATTTACTTGCACGTACTTCTAAAGTCAAAATTTTACATGTTTGTCACCCAAAATGAGGACTATTCACCTTTCATCTCTCTTGTATTTGGCCAGGAAGGATGAACTTTCTCCCTCCCTTCACTAATGATATAGATGCAATAGGTACAGATCTTTTGTGGCCCATCTTCACAGCAGTTAATGAGCATGCTGGGACAGTAGATCATCTTGCTAGAGACACACAAATTACAGCAGACAGCAGAAGAAATGGGTTGTTAATCACTTTTCTATGCTCTTAAGTTGAAAATCTGCACAAACATTGGAAGGCTTCAGTCTGAGTGACACATCTTGAGGTCTCCTACTGCTGGGCCTGAAATACCTTTGATGTTTCTCCAATTTTATACTGTAGTCTCTAAAGCCAGTGTTTGTTTCTAGCCTCAGGGCAAGCCTTCTTTAGTCTTACTCTTGCCAGATGAAAATTATTACTGAACTTAAAGTTAGTGTATTGCTTAGCTGATTACAGTTCTGAAGTTTAAACCAAATGAAATAGTCAGCTGATAACACTATACAGCTATACTGCCTAAAGGGAAGGATTCAATCTGTCTACAGGCAGGGAAGAAAAAAACCCAAGCCAACCAAAAAAAAAAAAAAAAAAAAAAACCAACCTCCTCCCCCCCAGATATTTTAAACTACAAACACTGAGCAAACAGGAGACTGATGGCTGCATGAGCAGCTGAGATCTGCTGGTATGAAACTGCTGCAGTGGGGAAACCTCTTTTCCAGGACAGAGGAAGCCAGTCCTGCACTGCTGGTCTTCCTCTGGGAACCAGTTCAACTTCCAAAGCCAATAGAAAGCTGACAGGTTTCTCCTGGGTTAGTGAGCTTGTTGACTCACAAGGAAAACCCCAGAAGGAGCAGCAGGAGTGTTTGGTGGGAGCCAGGCTTGCAGGGGAGTACTCTGATTCCTGTCATCACTGGTAAGAGAGGAAGCTCTTAGAATCATGGAATGGTTTGGGTTGAAAGGGACCTTAGAGGTCAAGTTTCAACCCTTCTTGCCATAGCCAGGGACACCATCCTCTGGGACCAGGCTGCTCAAAGCCCCATCCAACCTGGCCTTGAACACTTCCAGGGACGAGGCATCCATGGCTTCTCTGGGGAACATGTTCTAGTGTCTCATCCCCCTTACAATAAAGAATTTCTTCCTGATGTCTAATCTAAACCTACTCTCTTTCAGTTCGAAGCCAATTGGCCTTGTCCTATTGCTATATGCTCTTGTAAAACATACCTCTCCAGATTTCCTGTAGCCCTCTTTAGGTACTGGAATGCTGCAATAAGGTCTCCCCAAAGCCTTCTCAAGGCTAAACAACCCCTGCTCCAAGAGAGTTTCAGCCTTTCCTCATGGGAAATGTTCTCCATCCTTCTGACTCCAGCAAGTCTACATCCTTCTTACGTTGGGGGCCCCAGATCTGGACACTGTAGTCCCGGTGGAGTCTCACAAGAGCAGAGTAGGGGTGGGAGAATCACCTCCTTCGACCTCCTGGTAACACTGTCTGGTTACTCTGCCACAGAAGCGTTGCCCTATGGAGGAGTGATTCACTGAGAAAGGGAGGGAGGGGAGTCACTAGGACTCCAGTTCTCTCCCTTGCCAATGCCATTTGTTATGGCACCCTTGCTTTTGGTTTCAGAACATGAATACCCCATTTCACTGTTGCTGGTAGCAGCATATAATGGAGCTGGTAGGGTGCCTTTGGCTTCTTTTCCTCCAGCCCTGATTTAAAATGGTTTTTTGCCCTAAACAGTCCAAATGCCACACCAAGAGAGCTGGGTACTTGTGGTTTGCAAATGAGCTTGGGTTCCAGGACAGTAAATGCAGTAATAAAATACATAGCAAACAGTGAAAAGGGGAAGTTCACTGCAATAAGTATGAATTAGAAATGAGGAAATGTGGGCAAGCAATGAGGGAAACAGAGGTCCTAAGGACCAAAAAATGGAACACAGGGCAAGTAAGAGTGTTCAGTTAAATCCAGATCAGAAGAAACCTGTTGTTTTCCTGGGAAGAGCTGAAAGTGCAGTTTATCTACAGTAGCACAGGGTGGGCAGCAGTGCAGCAGAACCCTGAGATGATCTGCCCCCACCTCAGCAAACCCAGTGAGAAAAGCTGCAGCCCTTGCTGGATATCTTCAAACCACTGGGAATGGATAATTCACACGCAGGAATTTTCAGCTAACCACACAGAGAGATCTATGAACTGCTAATATAGAGTGTGTGGGGTATTAGTAAGCCTTGATGCTCAGGAAAGCTCTGGGGGACTGGGAAGTAGCCGTGAAAAAAGGATGACCTAGTTCCAGTCCCATTGGCTTGCTTTCAGTGCCAACAGAATGACAGAAGACTTGATATAAGACAAGATAAAAAAGAAGCAAGAAAATATAATGGCTAATTAAATAGAGCAAATTGATAGCGAATGGCATAGAAAGTGAACTGTGTTGAGCTAAGCATATTTTCAAGCTCAGCTAACAAATGTAGAAGTTGCAATACTGGTTGGGCTGCTGGGGAGGTGTTTTCAGTGTCCAAAGGTCCTGGCGTTGTCTGTTAAACCAGAGCAATATGCATTCTGTGCATTCGGCATTAACCAACATTAACTCCAAGCAGCAAATCATTAGAGAATTTTAGTGGACAGCATGGCCTGAAATAGGTACTGATATATGTATTATCTTTATTAATAGTTGGGCAACACACACAAGGATAACTACGTCCTTTGCAGCCTGTAGTACAAGCAGGAAGGATAGACAGTGAGAACAACATGGATCTGCAGTCTGTTGTGCCAAGGAGCCTACCCCAAATCAGGCCCCGTGTCTTAGTTTAGAGTAAACTAAAACAATTTAGAATTCCTTTCACAAATTGACCACGCCTCTTTTAAATTTAAAACTAAAGTTTAATTTGGAAGAAGTGTAGAAGAAAAGATAACGGTTCTTAGCTACTAAATATATATATATATATCCAAAACACCAGAACAGAACAATAACTCTGTAACCAAAACCTCTAAAGAAATGGGTCTCTGAAGGGACGGAGCGAAAACTTCTCCCATAGGCAATGTGGACCCCTTTGTTCCCTGTCCAAAATGTGCTGGCTCAGGATGGGCAGAGGTGGGGGTGGGCCGGGGGCTCCCCCCGTCGGTGCTGTCGGTGCCTCAAGGGAAAACTGCAGCAACTCCAACGTGATGGTGAACGTCCGTCTGAAGCACAGGGACACATTGGGCCAGGAACGGGAGGCAGGGAAGAGGCCAAAACCACCAGAGTTCCTCCGAGGTGTCTCCTTCCCTGAAGCTGCCACCGAAGAAATGAAGAAAAAAAAAAACAACTCCCAAAACAAACAAAAGAACTCTCCTCCCAGCTATCAGGTCGAAATTCGGATCATTAGCCGGGTCTTTTGTTGAGGAGGGTGTTAGCTCCCAAAGTCTATGTTGGTAGGGAAAGAAAAATTCTGACAAATTCTAAAACTATAACACCCGGATAAACCTGGGGCACTTGTGTATGGGAAGAAAACAGCCAAAAAAGCAGGAAGTTGTATAGATGAGGGGTATAAAACAGACAAGTCAATGTTACCTTTTCCTAACATCTTTTAGGATAATTAAATGAAACCAGACTCCAAGCAGTTCCAACACTTCACGTGTTTGATTGCCATGCTGTTGATCACCTTGTCTTGTGCAGAACAACTCAAACCTGGGGATTTCTCACAGAGAGAAGTTTGATTGCAGCGCTGTGTCGGGGTGGCTGTGTGATGCCAACTCTTCTGCAGGTGTACTATGGAGATGTGAGCAGTACAGAGGTTTGTCCCAGTAAAACTTGTACTGGACAGCCCCATCTCCTGCTGGAACCTAATGGTGCCATGCATAGTGCTCTGCAGAGGTAAACCTGCACCTGCCAGATGTACTGCAGAGGCAAGCTGAGGGAAGAACTCCTGAAAAAGCATTTCAGATGTCATTTCAGGTTACTAGGATGCATGCATCCATCTGAAGCTACATTACACCCACATTTGCCATTCATACAACATTAAAGTACTGCAGCTGGCTGGTCCAGCTGCCTGGACCCTGCCAGGCAGCAGCAGGAGTCTCCCTGGTGCTGAATGATGACCAGAGAAGGAGATGGGAAATAAGTGCAAATGAGTTTTTAAAATCATTGCATCCTGTCTCCAAGGGTCCACTCAGAGCACTGAGCTGGGATAATCTCATTTCACAGAATCACAGAATCTGCCACATTGAAAGGGACACACAAGGATCATCAAATCCAGCTGCTGGCCCTGCATGGGACCATCCCCAAGAGTCACACTATGTGTCTGAAAGTATCATCCAAATGCTTCTTCAACTCTGTCACGCTTTGTGTTGTGACTGCTTCCCTGGGGCCCCTGTTCCAGTGCCCAACCACCCTCTGGGTGAAAAACCTTTTCCTAATATCCAACTTAAACCTCCCCTAACACAACCTCAGGCCATTCCCTCACATCCTGTCACTGGTCACCACAGAGAAGAGATCAGTGCCTGCCTCTCCTCTTCCCCTCATGGGGAAGTTGTAACTGCAATGAGGTCTCTCCTCAGTCTCCTCTTCTCCAGGCTGAACACACCAAGTGACCTCAGCTGCTCCTCATGTGGCTTCCCCTCAAGGTCCTTCACCATCCTCATTTCTCTCCTTTGGACACTGTCTAGTAGTTTAATATCTTTCCTATATTGTGTGCCCAAAACTGCACACAATATTCAAGGTGAAGCTGCCCAGGTGCAGAGCAGAGAGGGACAATCCCCTCTCTCCACCGGCTGGTGATGCTTTGCCTGATGCCCCCCAGGACATGGTTGGCCCTCCTGGCTGCCAGGGCACTGCTGACTCAGATTCAACTTGCCATCAACCAGGACCACCAGGGCCCTTTCCCAGCACTGCTTTCCAGCATCTCATTCCTCAGGCTGTAATTCTTGGTAGTCCAATCTTTAATGGGTGTTTTTAAGTCTATGAACACAGACAACTCTCTGAAAAATAATCATGGGGACATCCAATTCTGTATGGCAACAGAAGGAGAAAGGATGTGATATACAGAGATTTTTATTTCAGAGTGTATTCTGTGTTATGCTTCTATGGGAGCATTCAAACTCTTTGAGAAATAGTAAACTAATTCCCTAAACAGTTGTGCTATTGTTCATTGAATTTGTTATTGGCTCATCTCTGAAAAGTAGTAGCTTGAGGATTTTTCTCCAAAAACTTGGATTTTGCTTAAGTTGATACTTCCTTACCTTCAACAAACTCAACTGATTTAAGTTCCCTTCTTATGAAAAGTGTGATCGAGGAGCTGATTTATTCAGTCAGAGAATTCATCATTGCATAAACAGAGGAAGAGTCTGAATTAGTGTTAGGGAGAGATCTATGAAAATTCCTGGCAAAATTTTATTACTTTAACTCAAAGAGTTGACTCTGGCGCTTGGCTTTTTCTCCTGTGCTCTGTAACAGTTCCCAGTGGACTGCTCTGTGATGAATAATATCTCAGTTGTTCTTCTTTTCTTAAATAAATCTAATTATGTTTTTTCCATGCAGGAAATGGAATCAAATTATGGGCATCACTCATTCATCCTTTTATAACTCATGTAATATTAGCAAGACAATGTTCTGCTGGTGAAGAAAGCAATATGCTTGGCTCTGGGCAGGCGGTAGAAGGTGGAATTATCTGATCAAATTACTCGGCTTCTTAAAGAAATAATTTTTAGGTTATTTTGATGATTATGCATTCATTACCTTGTTCTGATCAGGTTGTTCCGAGCCATGGAAAATCACAGTGGTGGAGGAGCGATGCTGGACAGGGGAACATGGCGAGAGCTGAGCACGAGGTTGTCACCAAGGCAGTGGACTAGGATAACCCATCAAAATAAGTACTTGGTAGTCTTGGATTCTTCTATGGGGCTTAAAGCATGTCATCACATACATTTTAAATTATATATGAGTAGCTGATTGGATGTAGCATATCTGTGTAATCACAGTGTTATCCACCTGCCTAAGAACTGTCAGCTTCACCAGATGGGAAATGTCTGCTCCCACACAACCCATCTGCACTCTGTGTCTTCCTCCTGTGTAAGAGATCCCAGCTGCTGCCAAACTGGAGTCGCCACCACCCCAGCAGAGGAGCTGACCCTGCTGCAGAAGGGGGAAAAACTCAGGTATGAGCATCCGACAGGGGAGAAAGTGTTTCCATCCCTCCATCCTGCCCTGGCCAGCCTCCCCCAGTGTTACTAACATGCTGGCCCTGAGGGACAGGCAGTACCTGCAGAGCATCAGGGTGCTGCAGCAGGGTGGGTCTTGAACCAGCGTGGTCACAGGTAGCTGGCAAGGATGGTTCCTGACTCCCCCATCGTGGGGGCCTGGCTGAGGCCTGCTGAGAGGCTGCTGCTTGTGCTTTTATGCAGCTGTGGTTGTAGAAGGGGGCAGAGGTGTGGACCACCTGCACAGTGAATTGTTGCAGGGTGGATGAAACAGCACTGTCCTCTGTGCAATGCTGGATGAGCATTGATGGCCCTCTCCATCAACAGATGGCCATGGTGCCATCAGCCGCAGCCAGCGGGCAGGTAGCGGGCTCTGTGCTTACACAGGCTCATGGGAAATAAATCATTACTGGCCAAGGGTTAAGCCTGCTGTCTTTAGAAGTGTGTTCGTGGTGAAAGAAAGGCAGAGGTGGTCTTCATCTCATGGAGGTGGACTTTGGGCAACAAACGTGGGCACAGTGTAAGCCACTCTCCTCACCTGTCTGCACTGGACACAGTGAAAAAATAACAAATAGAGATCTCTTCTGCCTTTATTCCTTGTGAAGAGCTGCTACCAAGTCCATAAACTGTACATGCAGACTAGGGCTGCCCAACCTACCACAGGGCTGGTGCCCTCAGCAGTGCAGACCGAGCCATGTGCTCAGACAGAACACATTGCCAGCAGACAGGCTCAGCACCCGCTTCCCGAACAGGGGGCTCTTCCTTAGTAGTCCCCAGCCCTGGGGAACTGACCTAGTCTGACCCCAGTTCTCTGTTTATTTCAAGTTTTATAGCTTTAGAAAAATTCCTGTCTGATGATCTAGATCTACTTACACCCCAGTGCTGTGTAGTAACATTCCACCAGCACTAAGCAATATTTCATTCAGGGACTAAATTTGCTGTCTGAGTTTAGAAGCCCTTCACCATTGTGGGAGTAGATTTCTCAAAATCTCTCTCAAATATTTATATATTGCTTCATGTCCAGAAAATTGCAATCTGGATTTTTTTGGGCTAGAGAACTGTGAAAATCATTGCCTGTTTCTCTAGGTCTCTTTTCCACACAGGGCTAAACTCTCTACCCATGTCCCTAGGAGCTCTGGAAACTCTGGATAATGGTAATGAAGACAAAGAGTTAAGGCTTGGTGAGCATGGACATGCAGGGAAACCAGCTGAAGGTAGTTCTATAGATCTGCTAAGAAAAGGGAGGGACTGAGGCCCTGGAGCACTCCAGAATCAGCTCATGTGATTGTTCTCATCTCCAACTGGTATTGCAGTTATGAGACACTTTGGTATCTCACCTCAGCCTCTGCTGGACAAATGCCTACAGTGCTGAGTTAAGAAGGATCTTGCCTTTAAGAGGAAGAGAAAAAATGAAGTGTGAGGCTGGTAACCTTGGCAAGAAGACTGAACATAACATAGGTTATGGTAGCTTGAGCTTCAGAGTATATGAGATTCAGGAAACCTCACAAAAGGCCAAGAATGACTTATGGCATATGACAGTTTCATGTCTGCCTGACTACATGATTCTCTACTTCCCTCTGAACTGCCTTACTGGGGCTGCTGCTAGACAAGATAGACCTCAGGCTTCAATCAACATGGCAATTCCCTTGCTCCTTCTGCTCATTGTTTTCTACAACCCCCCTACACCTCCCTGGCTGTCAGCCCTGTCAAGGAGGACAGGCTGGATAGTCTGCAAGTGCAAAGCACCCATTCCCTGGCTGCTGGCCCTCCCTCTCTGCCATCATGGCTCCTTGGTGAGCTGGTATGAATGAAGTCTGAACTTCAGCAGCTTCCTGCCTAAACAGAAAAAATTTTCTCCGCAACCAACCCTGACACCTCTTGTCAGCAGCAATTTCAAGTTCACCAGGTGACACCAATAAAAAAGCCCCATGTCTGAACTGCAGCCCTGTTTCTAGTCTAGTGCAGGGACAAGTGCCTGGGAATGGATCTGCAGCTGGAGGAGGGCAGCGTGTGCCCCCGTGGGGTGGGTGCGTGGATGCTGCTCCCACAGCCTCCCTGCAGGAAGGCGGGCAGCCACATACCCCTGTGCTGCCCGAGCTCTGGCCACAGGCGAGCAGCCAGCTGGTTTCTCAGTCTTCCACAGCCAAAAGGGCATGAAGAAACCACAGAGGATCTCTGCGACCGGTGCCTGAAAACTTTTTCCCTATTTCACGTTGCCTCCTAATAGCACTTGAGTGGTCAGTACTGGCTAGGGTGCATAGGGTGACAGCATTTTAAAATGGGTGTTGAAAACTCTTTTGTGGATAATTTCCAGCCTGCTTACTGCTCCAGGTGGGAGAAGCCTGGAGCAAAGCCACATGCATGCAACAGTCTAGACATGTTTGATTTCTTTTTGGTATTAAAGAACAGAAGTCCCATAATACCCTTCTTTTTTTCTTTTTTTCTTTAGCATTAGTACAAGTAGCCAATATAAACAATTCTCTCACTGCCCTGAAATTTGGAGTTGCTCACAGGATGAAGCAGTGACCTACTGAACCTCTGGGAAGAGTAATATTAGCCTCTGTCTGGTCTGCTGCCTTCTTGGCTTGGTGTGCAGCCCAGCTGCCCTGAGGTCCTGCACAGGCGCTCTGGTGTGATGAGTCTCCAGGGTGCTGGTGAGGCTGCTGCTCCCATAAAAGGAGAGAAGATGCACAATGAGGCTGCTGAACCCAAGGACCCTCCGTACTTAGGCACCAAACAAACTGGCTTCTTCTCAGATACAGGAGGTTCCCCATCTTTGCTCCAATCCATCAGGAGGGCTAAGCTACCAAGGGCTTATCCTGGGATATTTTCCCATCATACTTGAGAGCTGCTGCTCAAGATGGGTTTTGAAGTGGCTACAGACATGAGTTTGTGACAGCAAGCCCCTAGGCTGACTCGCTGGCAGATGACTGCTACTTAAACTGAGGTGACTTCTGAGGTTGCCAGCACCCTCACTGCAAACTGGTTTTCATGCACAAGTGATGGAGTTTCTTGTCAAAAAATGAAGTGTTAGGATAAGTGTCAAGGAGGCCAGATAATCACTGCACTTGCAGTCAAGTGAGATGAAGCTGCTGGTTCTTCTCACACTGGTTGTGGTGCTGCTTCTTTGGGCTTTCCTAAGCCTTCTGGCCACAATAGTGTTGCCTGGAGTTCTGCTGCTGTCTCATCTCCAGCTTGTTTTGTACAAATGGATTTTTCTAGGTTTCTGAAATCATATTGAGTGAAAATATCTGCTCAAGAGTCAGCCTCCCTGACAGCACAAACAGCTGAGAATGGGGTGCCCATATTTTCCCTATGGTAGGATGACTGTGGGGAATATAAGAAATTCTTAAATACAGTGAAGAGATTGTTGCCTTTCAGCTAAGCTCTTGTCCTTGCCTTTTAGGACTTCAAGATAAGGAATTGGAATGTGGATTCAATTAGAACTTAGAGAAGCAGCCAGGCTGATAACGTTTCAAAGCTTCAAGCCCTCTGGATTCATTTTGGTTTAGTCCCTGTGTAGTTAATTTTACTTCCAAAAGCAGTTTTGTAGGCTCTTGTTGCAGGTTTAGCTCTCCTTCATATCCCACCTCAGACATTTGCGGTGCTGGTAAGTAGCCTTGCAGAGGTGTTGCATCCCACCACAAGCTCCTGGGTTGGTTGACTCCCTTGTGCTCCATGAGCTTAGGAAGGCAACTTGAGGTTCCCTGGCCCAAAGGTGCAACCCCAGAATGAGCAGTTGCCGCAGTTATCATGGCTGAAAATTCCTCCAATATCTCTCTCTGCACTTCATTTCCTGCCTTGCTCTGGCAAAGCTCCCCGTTTCCATGGTGATGATTTATTCCTCTAAATAGTTCTCTTTCAAGAACCATGTCATAAGTCCTTCTCTGTTGTTGGTTTAAGTAAAAATAAACTACTCCTCTCCTGGCATCAGTCTTGGCTGAAGCAGTTGGAACTGGACACCAACCTCCAACCTCACTGACCCCCCATGCTCCCACCCAGACAAGACCCTTCTGCCTCCCTGCCACTCAGTGTAAGCCTTGAGGACTGTCCTACTGTTCCTGACCTATCCTACTGGGAAACCTCACACAAGTGGAGTTAGAAGGAAAATGCAGAGAGAAGGAGAGACAAGCTGAGCTGTTGCAGGACAGCACTGCACAGCCTGACATCTGCCCAGCAGTGGAAGAGGAGCCTGACACCGCCTACAGCTCTTCTCTAGAGCTTTCCTTGCCATGAGCAAGGAGGCTCGTGACAAATAAGAAGCCTCATGAGAACAGCATGGCCCGTGATGAAACTCTCTGTAGTGGTGCAGTGCTTCCCTCATCATCACAGCCTGTATGTTCAAATAAGTCGCCAAAGAGAGAGCCTTTCCCCTCCTCCACAGTCCTTGGCTTCCAAAACAGATTTGTTTTTTCCTGTGAGAGAAGCAAGGATTTCTAACCTGAAAACTGGAAACTAAAAAGAAAGAAAATTAAAATGCTGAACTGCATAGGTGGTAAATTTTGAAGTGTCCATTTTATTGCATAGAAGTCTGAACAGGCGCCTGGTCTCCATACAACAGGGGCCGTTCAGCGTTTCTTGGGACACTTCTTGGGCCACTTCCTTCTTGCTTTGCATAAAGAGAGAGACAGAGCATTTGGTTTCTTTGCTTCATTTTAAATGCCAGTGCTTGTTTTGTAAATACATTCCAATTCTCTTCACATGTAGTAAAAAAGAAATTAGGTTCTTCTAGATAGAAACACATTAAGATGCTTGTGTTTTAGGCATCAGTAGCAGACGTACTCAAGAGCCTGGAGTTCAGCCATCAGCAAGGAGAGCGGACTTTGAGGAAGTGATTTCCCGTCTAGGTTCCCATCTAGCAGTTCCTGAATCACTGCAGAAATTTTCTAACTTGTTCCATTAACTGCAGCCAGCACTGGCTTATGCTAGGAAAGGGACAAAAATCTGTTTACAAAAATTAAAAGTATATAATACAACCTTCCGTATGTGTTTTGCTCTGACGCACAAAACAGCATCCCAGGAATGCCAGGTTGCTGGCTAATCCAGAAGGGTAGGTACCGATTACGTTTCTTTCTGCAATACTCAGGCTGCAAAATCTTTTAAAGCAGTTGCAGCACCTTTCAAATAAGCAGTGGAACTCATCCTTATAAGGTGGGAAAGCTCCATGTTCTGCTGTTATAAGATAGGAATGTGAGCTCAGCAAGGATTGCTTCACGTGAGCCCTTTATCTGGCGATAAAACTCAAGAAGATTGGCGATAAAACTCAAGAAGTTCACGTGGCACAAGAAAAATTTCTCCCTTATCTAGAGGAAGTCGGAGATGTGCAAGTCAGAGGTATAACACGCAGGATGAGTTATGAGGAGGAAATTATGTAAAGGGGCCAGACATTTTGGAAATCTGCCTGCTTGTGTCCTATTTTGTGCTTTGGAGGATTATATTGACATCAATACAACATTGGTTTTAGAAATTACTGACTGGAGGTATGAATCTGTCACCTGCAGGACAAAACAACAAAATCCAAAATCCTTATGACCTTCAAAGTGTGCCATTCCTGGTTTTGACCTCTCTGACATTGAATTAGGAGAAAGCAAGGGAGTATTTTGAGAGAAACTTTTCAATCTATCAGTTACTTGTAATTCCATCATGCAATTTTTCCTGAAAGTAGCAGCCTCGATAGCTCTTAAAATGCAGTAGGGGAAGATGCTGTGTTACCAAAACAGTTCTTTGCCTCTTACCAGACACCCACAAAATTTGCCTGGAAGAGATTTATCAATCACTTAAACTTTTATTTTAAGACGACTTGTTTCCTTTACAAGCAAAGAGGTAAATGCTGCTTCTTGGTGTACAGTACAGGCACGCCCAGTGTTAAATTCCAGGAATTTCCTCCATAGCCTTTTCAAAGCCTGGCTAGAAATACCTTGTGCAGTTGCAAGAACCCTATGTGGTTCTCAGCTTCTCTTGATATGTCACTTTACACAACGTCTCTCTGCATGCTCCCTGGTTAATTTTGCCACCAAAACCCTCTTGCTTCCGTCCCTCATGTCACTGCTTCTTCATATTTCATATTTTACCTCTTTACAGCCTCTCCTTTTGCATGTTTCCTTTTACCTGCTCTCAGTGCTTGGCCGAAATGCTGCTTACTCAACTCAGCACTGTATGATGGAAAGCCAGACATCACATTTCTCCCTTGCCTGGTCCATAGACTCCTTCAAATGCTCTTACAAGGCATGGGACTCTGGGTGAAACCAGAGGGCTGAGAGGGAAGGATGACACACTTACCCAGTTCCCAGGAAGTGCATGCCCAACACACTCTGTTTGGCCAGGAAACCTTCAAAGCAAAACCCAGGTACCACAAGAAGAGGTCCCCAGCAGTATTGTAGTTGTGGTGCTGTGAGGCCATGCTATGGCATATACTGTCTTTCAGGCATGCTTTTTTATCATAAGACCTTGTCTTTAACGAGGAGATCAGAGACTGTTTATTAAAGAACAACTCTGGGTAATTTTTATTAAAGACAATATGGCCACTAGAAGTAGCATAATGGGGCTCAGTGTAACTTGCTTTTTTCCAGAACAATGGCCGTTGTTCTGGTGGTGCTGAGGACAGTTTGGGCTCTTACTAATTGTCATTTTCATATAAACCAGGGGGAAAAAGAAAACAGAACCTGACCCTTTAACTGGGCAGAGCTCCAGTGGTTTTTGCGTTGCTAGTTTGACTAAAATGTGGTAGGAACTCGCTCCAGTCTCTCAAGCCAGCAGATAGGATGAAAAAGATGGTTACTGGGAGACTGCTTTCTTTGGCCTGAGTAGCCTGAACAAAAATGGCCCTGCTCTGAACCCGTGGTTAGACTAGCTGTCCTCCTGGGGTTCCTTCCAACCTGAATTTCCTGATGTTATTCAAGAATGACAGATTTCTACTAGTCTGCACAAAAGTTTGTCCTGAACTTTCACAGGCAGTAAACCAGAATGAGATTCAAGATCCTAATACCATTTGGAATTATAAGCTCAGGACTTGATGTGTTTTTCTGGTTTTGGATTTAAGCAAACACAGGGTATTCCCTGGTATGGAGCCCACCACCAGCCAACCCCCCAGCCTAGCGGTTCAGCCAGTGCTTCCCCCCCAGCAGTCCATGCATGTGCATGTCCTCCCTGAGGGCAACATCCTACAGTGGTAAGTAACTCTTTCCAAGACTCTCGGTTGGAGCTGGAAGGAGTGAGATGTGTCTGTAGCTATACATAAAATACAAGATCTGAATTTTTCATAGTAGGACTAAGTGTAGAGCAAATGCTGCTTCTGCATGTCCAGGGAAGGTGGAAGGCAGATACTGGCCCTCTTCCTTCTTCAGAGCATCCATCACAGGCTTATCTGAAAATAGAGACTACACTGGGACCAGGCTGGCCTGAAGGTCATCTTGTGCCTAATAAAAGGGGATGGTGCCGATGTGAGAGGGTGCCACCGGACACTTTTATTGCCATAGCCCCTTCTCTGAAACATCCACATCAACGGTGGCCCATGGAGGTCTAGGGGTCTCTGGAATGCCTGTGCAGGCAGAGAAAGGGGAAACAGACTTGCTGACAGGAGGGACCAGTTTGCTCCAAGGAGATTGGTACTGCTGCTGAACCAGTCTGGAGAGCAGCGCTGGGAATTTTTCAGCTGTTTGCACCCATCTCTAATTTATCCCTCCAACGCTCTGGCAGAGCTGAAGTCTATTGATGTTTAAGAAGCTCTTGGAGCTGGTTTCTTCTCTCAGGGTGTTTTAGATGTATGCAATATGCTGTGACTATGCTCCCAGAAACCTGTTGGATGGGCTGGATTTCATAAATATGAATGCTAAGTCACAGATAAATGAACAAAGCAGATAAGCAGGTACAAGAGAAAATACTGCTGTAAATCCAAGGTATGTGTCTTCTGTAGCTTTATTTGAGAATCAGGAAGAAGCCAACACTCAGTCCTGTTCAAGGTAGTGGTAGTTTTAGTATTTGGCATACACAATTCAGGCTGGGTCTGGACCCAATTTCTCTGTCATTTTTAAATTGCTCTTTCCAGAATTACCACTATTGTTGTGTGGAGGTTTGAGGTTTTTTGTTTTTTGTTTTTTTTCTTGTGAAAGTTTTCATTACTTGAGTGCAAAAGCTATGATGCAAATGGGAGTCACTCCCAGAGAGTGCCCGGGGGCTGGGGTGCAACTTCCCTGAGATGGGTCATGCTGCAAAATAATAATGGTTAGAGGCCTCGTTCCAAACCACTTGGCATCAGCGAAGATGTGCCGTTGCTGCACTGCAAAAGAAGTGCCAGAGTCATCAGCCTTGGTCATGCCCCAGAAAAATCTGCATAGATGGGCTGGGACTTGCCTCTCCTCTTTGGTGGTCATACAGGAGGGATTGGGCTTTCTCTTCCTGGAGCTCTTTGGAAGTCTTAGGCAAACAAGGAGCCTGGCCTTGGAATGGAAACTCAGCAATTCAGCTGACAAATGTCCAGAGACTATAAATGCCAAAAGCACAGAGAAAAGGGGGAGTCTTGTGCTCCACACTTGGTTGTTCACGTGTAGGGTTCTGGGGCGTCAGTCACAAAGTGACCAGACGTTTGCAGACAACCCCGTGATATGAACATTTATTTTTAGCTGAAGCAATGTAATTTGTGGCTAATGTGATGGTTAAAGAAAACAGAATCAGAAAGGAGTGAAGTTATTTATGTCTTTTAGCAAGACCCACACAGCCTGTTCCAGCAGATCTACAGCCCCAGCCTAAGCCCCTGGGCAGAGGGGACGTGCTTGTAGAAACTGCAATGCTGTGAGCTGTGCTCAGCTCTACTATTAGCTGACATTATTTGAATATGTTATAAAGTAGCATTTCAATAACCTTCATATATTCTCTGCTTTCCTCTCATTCAAGTCAAGCTATGGTCCTAAACTGAACTCAGCACAAGGAGACCCAGGTACCTTTCAAAATTCAAAATGATGCCTTGCTTGAATCAAGTGATGAAGTACTTATATTTATTTTCTACAATGTCAATTGTGTGCTTTTTGCATTGTCTGTCATTCAAATAATGGCAGTTTAAGGAACAAGGGAGATGAAGGGGTATGTTTGGTTAGTTTTTTGCCTTTACAGAAAGTCATCCTTGCATAAAGAGCCTGGAAATATCATTAATCCCAAAACTGTATGTTCTGGAAATTATGAGTATGTGGAACAGAGCCTATGCACCAAGTTGTGATGAAAATTACTTCCCAGTTTTGTCTGCTAAGGATCACAGGACACTCCAACAAGCTGCTGTCAGGACAGGACTTAACCAGAAACCTCCCAGCAAACCCCCTTAATCAACCAAGTTCGTATTTGTGTGGTGCTCAGACTGAATTTGGCACTGCCTTGGCAGAGGTTTGCAAAAGTGTAATTTGCATGTAAGTACCCTTGTGTTCTTAGTCAAATATTCACATGTTTTTAATTTCCGTTCTTCTTTGAAATACCAGATACTCAATGTACCTGAGATAGGCATGCTTGGATCTGAAAGAAACAGCGGGGTTAAAATATGTTTCCTGAGCTGTGGGTGGAGGTCTATCCACTGAGAGCTACAAGACTTCTGTACCTGAGATGGCTGTGACCATTAGGACTGTGTGCATCAGTAGTTGTAATGATTTGTAGTAGAAATTAACATATTTCACAAAAAAATATTGTCAATTCATTTCACACAATTGGCAGCTCTCTTAATTTTTTCACATTTTCCCCTTCAGAAACTACTTACTTTTCAAAAAGGAACAAACCACCTTTATAAACAGACAGGTAGACTCTGCTGCAAGGGTTTTTCTTTTATGTGGGTGTTGCTATAGAGGAAGACTTTAATCTAGGGGTCTTACCTGTGTGATATCTTGAGAATCATCTAAGTTCATCTAAAAAGTGGAGGATATGGAACAGAACTTCATAAGAAATTGTCAGGAGAATTCACAAAACCTCAACATCTTGGCAATTCTGATTCCTCTCTGTTAGACTGCAGCACTGTGAACAGTGTGGCTCAGAGATGCCAGGTGCCACGGGGGTGTTCAGAAGAACAGGATAGTGACACACATTCAACCCCAGAGCTGCTGAGTCTTACAGTAAGACTGAGCCACTTTCTTTCTCTTCCCAGGCCATTTTCATCATTACTTTTCCAAGTCCTGGCTGATGCACTATGTGAAAGATGCTCTTTTTAGCTCAACATTATGAGGTAAAGAGCACCTGTGGCTCTTTACCACAACAGTACAAGGAAGCTTTTTGAGGCTCATGCTTCATTAGCTCAGTTTCTCCAGCCATAAACATTTGGGTACAACCTACATAAGCTGCATAATGACTACTGTGAGAGAAAAATCTTTGATGCTTTTTTCTGCCCCAGGGTCTATGCACTGCCATCAACTATGGGAACCTTTCTGCTGGCCATGACTATAACTCTATTTCCTAATACCTGGAACCTTGAATATCACAGCAATTACTGCAGTAAAAATACCCTGTGAGGTGAAGTCATTCTTTAAAGAAAAAATGTTAGAAATGAAGCGGCTGAGAGAGAGTCCAGCATATTGACCTTGTGGCTTGTTGTCATCATTTCTTTTTTCCCCGGATGAGGATGTCCTCACTTCTTGTCCAATGGCTTTGAGGCAATGGTGCCTGCTTGGGGTCAGCTTCTCAGACCTGTGGGTATAAGCAAGATATACCAGGCTGAATATCACCAAAATGCTAAGAAGGAAGAAGAGACTGTAGTAACAAGCACCAGAAAAATGCTGGATACACAACAACCACAGGGCCACCTCTGCAGGTGGGACTGGCTCTGTTCTTCCAACTGACAGCCAGCTGCTACCTCTCTTTGTCAGGTTCATTCCTCAGGAAGATATGACTGCCATGGAGCAGCATGCTGTGAGGAGATGACATTTCAGCCTTCAGCTTTTACCTTTAGCCTTTCTCCGGCAATTTTCATGGAAATGGATTCCAAATTCTCTGCAGACTGAAGAAAAGCAAGTGTTTGCCATCCAGTGTGTTTTGAGTCAAGGCTTGGACAGATGAGATAGGGCCAGTGACAGAGGAGGTGTACTAGGCAAATACCAAGGTCACAACAACCTCTTCCCAAGCGGATTCAAGCAGGAGTAGGTTCCACTGCATCAATGCCAAGGTCAGAACCCTTCTCCCTGTGATGAGGCTCCCACTTCACCCCCAAAGCTGCCAAGCTCTCCTACAACACTGCTCTGACTAAATATGGAGGGTCAGAGACCTGCTGCATTGGGCCTCTGGTGCACTGGCAATAGAAACACAAGGTACAGCAGTTCTTATGCTTAAACCCCTCCATCTCAAAGCTACAGCAGCATGAATGGCCTTGAGTTTGCTGATGGCCATGGCAGGGTTGCTCTCCCTCTCAAATGCCACTGTGCCCTCTGCTTCCCAGAGTCATGCTCTTGTTGCCATGCAGGCTGCCTCCAGGTCAGTGGAAAGTGTGAGTTCTGGAAATCTATCCACCTCTGCCCTCTGTAGAAGATGGGGTAAGGTTGTTTGGGATATTTTTGGTCAGGAATAATGATGGTGAGTTTGCTGTTGGCCTGAACACAGCAGTAAACCGCATCTTTCACTATGTTAACAAGTTGCTCACCTTTTACAGCTGTGAAAGACCCAGGGGAGCTGTAAGGGCAGCTTTCATTTTCCAGAGAGGAAAATACCCCTGCTTTCTGCCTGTGTCCTGAATATAAAGCAGCACATCTTTACATAGACAGTTATTTCAACAGTGCAGATTGTACGGGGCAGTAAGGCCATCCCCAAACTCCGCTCTCGATGTTTCTTCCTCTTGTTCCCGGTTGGAGTTTGGCCCTTCATTCCTCAGCGTCGGCCCTGGCAGCCACCCGCTCCAGCTCGGGAGGGGCAGCCGGGCGCTGCAACGGAGCGAGGGAGGGGAGCAAGGGACGGGAGCTGCCCGGCCGGGGACCAACGCCGGCGGAGCAGCCCCGGGGACCAGCCCCGGGGACCAGCACAGCCCGGGGACCCCTCGGCCGGCGGGACGGCATCGCCGCCGCTGCCGCTCGGCTGCCGCCACGCTCCATAACAGGCTGGAAGGCTTCCACCTTTGCTGCGGGGGGGCGAGCCGGCCCGCGGGAGCCAGCCTTACCATACATGGCTGTGGAAACCTTCACGCTCCCGGCCTGGCGCCGTGGGGCAGGCACAGCCCAGGACGGGAGAAACCTGGGGTAGGGGGGGAGCTGGAGGGACACAATGTGCAGTGGGGAGTCCAGGTCACAAGTGCTGGGGTGATCACGCTTGTGTGCATCACTCATCCAGAGGACCCAGTCAAGGTTAGTGACTGCTGGGCTGGACAGCAACTGCACTAAACCCCTGTTTAAAGCTGCAAATGATGTCATGTAAAAGCTTACAGTTTGATTCCCAGGCATCCCTTATGGAACCACATCTGTCCTTCCTGCGACAGGAGCATAACTGCACGGAAGGTCTTTGCTTGATGCCTGCCCTAAAAAAAAACCAAACAAAAACCAAACACAACCAACCAAACAAAAAAACCCCAAACCACAAAAAACCACCCCCAGCATTCAGGAAAGAAACACGTATGTACCCACAGAGGTTAATTGGTTGGTCATGAGAGAGACTGATGAGAGGAGAGATGTGAGATATAAGAGACTGGTGTCTGGACATGTGGACTTCAGGCTTAATGTGAGGCCTGCTCCAACACTTTATACTATTTTTTACTCCTCAGCCACTTCATCTCCCTCTCTGCTATGGAAGAAATAGCTTAGTTTTTTTTTCTCTGGGGAGAAAAAAAATAAAAGGAGAATATATAAACAGAGAGTGGGATGCCCTGGGAAGAGAATCCTGGGATGGGGGAGGACCTGCTTATGGGAAAACCTCTAACAGTAAAGATGACTTCTGAGCCCTGGTCCTGACTGCTGGACTACAACCACAGAGGGCACAGATGGAACATGAACACAGTCAGCATCCCAGCCTGAATGTGGTGGTGGCCGTGGTGCCCTGAAGGCCTCCTTTCCTTGGTCTGAAAGTGCCACTGTATACGCTTCTCACATCCCTCTTCACTTGCTGTGCTTCAATGCTAATTTCATGATAGACTTCGAAGCAAGGCATGAGCAGGTAGTCATGGTTCAGAGAGACAAAGCACTACAGGGGAACCCAGGGCTTGCACTGCTGCTTTGGAGCCTCCTCTTAGAGAAGAGATTAAGGGTAGCTGGGGAGAGCAGTTTACCTGGTTTGCTAAGTGGCTGCCCCTGCTGTATGCTGTTGGTGCTGCCCAGCGGCATCTTCCTCGCTTGTCTTACAGCACTGGACACATTGCTCCACAAGTGTCACCTTCTGCAAAGTGGAGCTACTGCAAGTATAAAGCTGCTCCTTCCCAAATAAGAATTCTGATACAGGAGGTAACTTTGTACTGCCCAGTTTGATTTCCAGTAGCTGTGCACAGTTGCTCTCACTGTACAGAGAAGAAACAGCAAGGAGAATGAGCTAGTTAGGAGACAAGAATAATGAACACAAGATGATTTTCAGTACCAAGGTATGCATAACCCATAGCTGCTTCTCTGTGGCAGTTTTTGCTTATGGAGCACAGAAGCCTAACCTGTTGTGCAGAGGCAGACAGGCTCCCAACCACCCAGGTGCTCCCTGCACCCTTCAGAGAAGTGGGGTGAAGGGACTTCTTCAAGCAAAGCCCACAGCCATACCTCCTTGTACAATGGACAGATTTAGGCTCCAACAAGCGTACTTTGGGAAGGCAAATTAATGGAGCAGTGACTTTAGGCTCAGTGTGTGAGTTCTGCTCTGCTTCTGAGAAAAGTCTGAATTTGGATCTCAGCCTCACTGAGTTGCATCCTGTTCCCCACTCACTGCTGGACCACTATCTGCTGACAGAAAGCTGACATGCCTGGAAGGCTGTGGGTATATTTTACAGCTGTACCGACTACTTTTTCGAAAGGAGCAAGGTCTTTCTCCATGCCATGCTGTGCTAAGCTGTGCTACCTCTGCTGTTGGTGGAGGTGAATGGCTTGGCACTGTACAGGCAAAACTGAAAACCTTATCTGTTTATTCCTGATCTCCAGGGATAGCCTTGAGAACATTAGATGACACTACAGGAGCCTTGACTGACATCCCAAAGACCACAGGTAACAAGTAAGAATTTGTTATAGTTTGGATTCTGT
>VWZG01003530.1:0-14136 GCA_013396735.1 Grallaria varia | reverse complement strand
TATAAAGCAAGGAAAATCCTTTTGAACTTGCATCACTAATCTCAGGAGCTATCAATTCGAGTTAATAAAAGATGCACAAACAGAAGTACTGGCTTCTATGTGTGGTTCTGGGCTTCTTGTTTCATTGTTGTCATTACTGACAACAGAATTGCTTACACAGTCATCTGCTGCAATTAATCAGTTATTCAAATCGAGTATAAGTAGCCTGAAAATCATTTTGTCCCTGCAGGATGTCCTGATTTGCAAAATTACATTTTCTTTCTCTTTATTGATTTATGTCAGAAAGTTAGTCAGCATTCTTTTATCAATTTGTATAAACAAAATGAGTAAATCTTCAATACAGGAAAAGTGCAGGTACTTTGGAGCTGCATATGCCTATACATACACTGGAAATGAAAACCATTTTCCAATATTTAAAGCATTAAGTATTCTGACTAAACAAGTAATAGGGAAAAAAGATAAATAATACATTTATTGATTTGAATAATTAGTGTAA
The DNA here is from genome assembly GCA_013396735.1 of Grallaria varia. Classification (NCBI taxonomy): domain Eukaryota; kingdom Metazoa; phylum Chordata; class Aves; order Passeriformes; family Formicariidae; genus Grallaria; species Grallaria varia. The sequence continues at coordinate 13,640 of VWZG01003530.1, read as the reverse complement.
ATTAAGGCTCCTGAAACTTTTATATATCTTTTTCGTACCCAACAAGACAAGATTTCAGGAAGGGGAATTAACTCAAAGGTTAGAGCACTCACTTAGCATGTCAGAGGTGGTGGGATCGATGTCCATTCTCCAGGTCTTTTCCTGCCTTCATATGTCAGGCTGCAGCCCCCTGACTTTACAGCAGCACATTACTGGTTTTGTTTGATACTGGATCTCATGATCACCAGCATAAGTGAGTTCATCAGTGACATCAGCATCGGATGCAGCCTGGACTGCAGTGATCATACATTGGTGGAGTTTGCAGTCTGAGGGATATGGGTCAGATAAGGAGAAAAGTTAGGACCAGGAACTTTAGGAAAGCAGACTTCCAACTCTTAAGGGAGATAGTCAGTGGGATCCCCAGCAGACTGCTATCAGGGACAAATGAACAAAACAGAGCTGGCAGGTCTTTAAGGAAGCCTTCCACAGAGCACAAGAGCTAGCAATCCTAAAGAGCAAGGAATCAGGCAAGGAGGGCAAGTTGGGTTGTGCATGGGTGGGGTGAGGAAGGTCAAGGTGAAGCTGGAACTGAACCTGGGAAGGGACACAAAGAATAACAGGAGGGGCTTATAGAGGTATTTTATCAGCAAAACAAATTGAAAAAAAAGGTGTACTTCCCCTGATAAACAACACCAGTAAACTGATAACAATGAATAAGGAGAAGGTTGAGCACTCCACAAATTTTTTGACTCAGTCTTCAAGGGAAACCCCTCCTCCGATACTGCTTGAGTAGATGAACAGCAGGATGGGGACTGGGGAAGTCTCTCCCACTTTCAAGTAAAGAAAAGATTCGTGGCCACTTGAGGAATCTGAATGCACATAAGTCTATGGGACTCAATGAGATACATCCCAGAGTACTGAGGAATTTGGCTGACGTAGTTGACAAGCCACTTTCCATGATATATGAAAAGTCCTGGTAGTGAGACGTTGTCCCAGGTGACTGGAAAAAGGAAAATATTGTACCCAACTTTGAAAAGGGAAGAAAGGAGGACCTTGGAAACTGCCAATCTGTCAATTTCACATCTGTGCCTGGAAAAATCATGGAATGAACCTCCTAGAAGCTGTGCTAAAGGATATAGAGGATAGGTAGATGATTTAAGACAGCACAGCTACATCAAAGTGAAATCCTGCCTGACCAACCTGGCAGCCTCCTATGATGGGGAGACTATGTCAGTAGAGAGGGGTAGAATTACCAAAGTCATTTATCTGGACTTCTGTCAAGCCTTTGCCATGGTCCCCAAAACAACTTTCTCTCTAAATTAGAGAGTAAGTTGGATTCAATGGGCAGACTGATAGATGGAAAAGGAAGTGGTTGGATGGTCACATTCAGAGTGGTACTGGTCAACCACCAAGTGCAAGGTGCTGCTGGGTCAGGACAACCCCTGGAATCAATACAGGCTGGGGGATGAAAAGATCAAGAACAGCCCTGTCAAGAAGGACTTGGGAATGCTGGTGGATGAAAGACTGGACATGATCTGGCAATGTGCACTGGCAGCCCAGAAAGCCAGTCACATGCAGTGCTCTTCCAGAACTTCCATTCACTACACTTTTCTCAGGGATTGAAGGGCATCTCCACCAGTCTATCTCTTTGTCACACTCCTTGTTATTCCACAGACTCCACTTCCTCTTTAAGCTCTGTCACCAGGCTGAACAGATCATCCATTTAGTCATACCACACACAGGTGTCATCTCTTCTGTGATGTTGTTATAGTTTCAGATTTTTTGTTAGGATTTTTTCTTTCCTTTCCTGTTAACATGACCTTTGGGGGGTTGACACTGCCTCCGCCTAGCTAACTATCCAAATTCCACCTTGATGGCCCTAAGGACAGTTCTTTTGTTTTTTTTGTTTGGGGAGTGGTTTTTCCCTTCACTNACGGACTTATTGTTCAGGTCTTTTTGGTTATATAATTATCTGTTCTGTTCTGGTGGTTCACATATACATATATGCATATATGGCTATATTTGGTGGTTGAGAGCTGTTGTCTCTCCTTCTACATTTTCCCTTCAAAATTAGAATTTTGTTCTAAATTTAAAAGAGGCGTGATCTTTCCTTGAGAAAGGTATTCGAAGTTGTTTTGGTTTTGCCCTAGACTAAGACAGATGTTAATGCTGGGCTCAAAACCTCCCTGCAACTGAAGACCTGGACAGTTGCATGCTTTTTAGGGAGCTCCATCTGGGTTGCCATGCTTCTACTAATATTGGCTTTTGACTGTGGAAATCATTACTCTGTTCTACTTGGTCAGGAAAAAACTGCCAAGTGTACTTGTCTCAGAAGTAGGGAGGGTAGCTGCACCCTCCTACATGAACTGCCTGGCAAACTGCTGCTCCACGTCATTCTGATGTACCATGTCCTGATTGTCCGCTCTGTTTCTTATGCTCTGGGTTACTCACACTCCCTAGAGCCACTTAAATTTTCCACAGATGTTCTTGGTTTTGCCCTCTCTCCATCTGAATGGCTCACAAGGGCTTATGGGTCCAGACAAGGCAGCAGACTGCTGCTGCCATGTCCCTGAGCTCAGAAACATCTCGGTGTAGCTCAATCTGTCACTCACTACCAGTGCTACCTCAGTCTCCGCTGTTGCAGCTGCTGCTGCCTCACCAGCTGGGTAGATTGTTCTCAAAGTAGTATTGTCATTACAGACAAGGTGAGAAAGTTTTAATGTTGAAACAAATCAGTATGGGAAGTGTCATGATCTGGTAATAAAAATTATTAGAGAGATGCCTCTGCCTGAATTAATCTGCAAATGAGACCATATGCCAAAATCAATAGTATGGATTTTATTTAACAGTAAATGTGATGCAGAAAGAGAGAGAAGGAAGTAGGAAAATGAAGGACGTGGGGAAGAAAGAGTGACAGAGGGAGATGTAATAGAACATAGATCACTACTCTGTGGAACTGGCAGTATCCCATGGGTCTGGTTCTTCTGGTCTTAGTGGTGAGGGTCCCTCAAAACACAGAGTCTAGTGGATTTATATACATTCAGGAGATGCCAGACACCTCTCTTCAGGAAAAAACTTTTACAATCTCTTGTGACNCAACTGATAGTTGAAACTTTAATTACTAATGAATAATTTATGTATTAGAAATAATTAATTTGAATATAATTTAGAAAACCAACCTTTATCTTCATTAATGCTTTATAGAGAATCTTCTTCAGAAGCTTTTTACAGAGTAAAATCAAAGCATTAGCCTAAAGTCACATTTATAAGGACAGAAATTTTCTTGAAAGTTTTAGACAAAAATCATCAAACATTACATCATCTGTTCTTAATATGTGATTTCAAGNTGACCCCTTCTCAGCTGCCTCTCCTGTGAATTTCCTGTGTGTATGTGGGTTTCCCAGAAGTGAGGCTTTGCTGCTTCTGTTTTGTGTGGACAGATTTCTCCATCACATCCCCAAAATTCTCCTCCTCCTCCATCCACAGAGCCCAGCTAGGGCTGATTCTTAGCACGGCTGCTGAGTTTGGCTTTCTTTGTGAATATGTTCTTCTTCCCTGAGCCTTGTTTACTTCTCCTTAGACCAAAGGTAAGTAGACAACGAACAGTCTTATCTCAAGTTCCAGTCACAGTTCAAATTCCAGTCAGGAAGCATACTGGGCAGGGCAGGGCAAGGGGGTACAGGGAGTGCTTCAGTGGTTGAAATGGGCTGTTGTTTCTTTTCAGTTTGATAAAAAATCTTTCTAAGATTTTGACAACGTTTAAGACATTGACAACATCTCAGTCTATCACAGAAAGAAGACAAACCAGGTAGTTTAACCAAGTGTTTTGCATTAGATCGTCAGGAATTACAGTGAAAAAAGCAAGTAGAGATGCACCTGTTTTCTTAGTTTCACTCACTTTTGTGTTACTTTAATAGAATAAAGGGAAAAAAACTGGGATAGATAGGAAGTGTCAGGAGGTGCAGCTGTCCTTTGACATACTGGAGTGTCCAGACCTGGAAGAATGGTAGCCAAATATCCTCAGTTTCCTGCCAGACCTAGAAAGCCTCTTAGCTGCAGCAAAATTAAAATGGTCACCTGAAAAAACAAATCTTATTACTCCCTAGAAATGTTTCATACATAATTGGGGATATTTTCCTTTCAGAATCATGCAGAAGTTTGCCCAATTGTCCTAATCAAACAGACACGGATTACAAATGACTCTTAATTCAATGTGCCACTTAAGCCAAAAGCCATGGCAAGATGCTTCATCTACATTTTTAACTTGTCTTTTATATGGTAGTTTTAGAATGTAGGTGAAGCATTTTATCATAACATTCAACCTTTTTTTTTTATTCTCACTGAAAATATGTTACTTCTAAATCCTCTTTTAAAGTCTAATGTTTATCGACAGTATTATGCAGTACCAAATAACAGTTTTATAGTAATTATAGTAAGATGATTTTCTTGTTTAATTNAAATGGGACTACAGTAATCTTGTATTTTTACAACTAGACAATGAACTTTACGCACTTGCAAAATGCAAAAGAAGTACTGTTAATAACCATAAAACTGTGAGTCTGTAATAATCTCTCACGTTTAGAGATCTTTTTTCTCTTAAAACACTCCGTATCCTTTACATTTTCTGCTCAGTCATAAGAAAACTTTCTTGAAAGATGAGACAACGTTTACAGGATGGATGTGCCAAAGAGATCTGCTCATCAGTGCTGTTGACATATTTTGGAAAGACAATTAAACCTACTATTATAGCACCTCTGAAAGACATGACCTAGATTGAAATTGGGTAGAAAAAGACAAAATAGTTTATTCACAGCAACACAGAATTCCATAGTACAGCAGAGGAACAAGACTTTCAGCTGATATATGTGTTGCTCAGACAAAAGATCAGTAGTTGCACAAATATTTCAATGTAATCACGCTTTTGAAAAGAAAGTTGTTATACTGGAGTAAGTTTTCAGCATATAGATAATTCTACAACTGCCATTAAATCCAAAACATGAAAGTTGGAAGATATTGAAACAACATATCACTATACCTTCTCTTCAACATTGTCAAAAGTAGTGTTTAACTAAATGTCTCATGTCTAAAACTACTCTGAATAACAGAGAAATTATTGAGGCAAATAACAAGAAACTTCATAAAAATTAGGCAGGAAACTGTTGAGAGTCTGTTAGGATACATCCTCTACAAAAGAGCAAAGAAGAATACAGTTACAACATTTCCCTAGAAATAAAATTGATACTGACAATTCTTCTAATTTAATTGAAAATCTTCTAACTGAAAAAAATGCAAAACATACACAACCTGGTTTCTTGTCATCTGATATGCAGGGCATTTTGGATTTATGTCATCTTTGTCGTAGGAATCTGTGGACAGTCTTCAAGACATAGAATTTTGGTAGTAATATCAGAAGAAAATGTGACTGAAATGGTAAATTGTGGGAATAATAATTTAATATTTGTGTAGAAATAGTACTGAGTAAAACACTAAGAGAAACCTCATTCTAACTCTAAATTTCTTGACTTGTTCAACATAATGAAAGCAAAGTATAATTCACAAGTAATGATGAAGTACTAATAAAGTGAAAAATACTGAAAAGTTATAAAATTTTGCTATGGTACTGAATCAGCAACTGTTAAATAAACACATTTAATATACACCAGAAATACACACAAGGAATGTAGGTGCTTATGTCTAAATGTTAATAAGCCAGTGCCCTGTATGGTTCTATGCATTATAAAATAAGAAAAAAACTTTGATAAATAATGAAATGTATTCAATCTCTGCTGGATATTACAGGACCAACAAGAATTATACTCACAGAAAGACAATAGCAAAGACATAATATCCATACTTTATAAATTAGCAGGTGAGAGAACATTACGGCTGATAAAAAACAACCATAAACCATATTTGATCAGAAAGAAAAAGTTAAATATACTGTCTGACAGGCTTTCTTTTCCTCCGTCCACACTTGCAGCTTACTGAGTTACTTTGCAATTGTTTTAGAAGACATGTTGCATCCTGATTCTTACAGATTTATACAGTTTGTGAATGAGTTTTTAACTTCCAAGTCACCTAAGAACACAAGGATGAATCTGGTTGTTGCTCTTTGGATAAACTTACTCATGTCATTAGTCTTTCCTGCAAGATCAAAGGAAAAATACAGACCATTGCTTGTGTAATACCCTGCTTGCAGTGCATTCTTTAGTGCTCACCTTCCAATACATGAATGTTCATGGAAGGACCAGGGATCTGATGCACCTATTATTTAAAGGGGAAATACTCCGTAAGTAGCACTTTGAAGAACCATTACATTAAATAGCCTCCAGGCTTTATTTACAATGCAAATCATACTTTAGAAAATCTTATTGTCTATAAAAATAATATGCTGAGGCATGTTATCCGTTCTCTATCTCCCAAGGTTGTATTGAACCAGATCTGCTTCTCATCTTCCAGGTGAAAATTTATTGAATTGCCGCCATCACAATTTCTTGTCACATTTCATTCACAGCTGTGGAAAAGTTTTCCCTTACCTCACTAATCCTTATCACTTTCTCATATCCTTTCTTTTTCATACCCACCTCTTTCCCACTAGAGATAAAAGTATAGATTCTTCACAACTGCACCTCTTCAAACCATGCAGCAGCTGAGGAAAAGGTTTCTGAAATTGCCTTCACAGTGGTTTTCAAGAATAAGAGTAAGACATCAGTTATTCCAAAATAGTATTAGAAATAGACTATATTAGGTTTGGTGACATTTTCTGTAATAATTTTGATGTGAGAAGTATGATTTAAAAATACTGATTTTCTGATACTTTTTCAAATGAGAAAATCAAGATAAATATTTTATTTCTTCACTATAAACCTGATTCTTCCTGTGATGTTTTGGTAAATTCATTTAAAAATAAAGTGAGATGTAAATGAGATGTACCTTTTCTTTTTTATGACACTAAACTTACAAAAACTGTTTAATTCTTGATTTGGTATTATATCTGTATTTTAAAAATTACTTCAAGAGTTAGAATCATAATATGGTTTGAGATGGAAAGGATCACCATGGATTCTTGCAACCCCACTGGCATGGGCATTTTCCACTAGATGTGTCTGTTCCAAGCTCCTTCCAGCTTGACTTTGAGCACTTTCAATGACGGAAAAACCACAGTGTCTCTGTCCAACATCTCATCACTCTAAGAATAAAAAGCATCTTCCTCATGCACAACCTAAATCAAAATCCCTTGTCCTAACACTACAGGTCCTGGTAAAAAGTCTTCCTCTGTCTCTTTTTTTTTTTTTTTTTTTTTTTTTTAAGCCNTTTTTTTTTTTTTTTCTTCTAAGCCGCTTTACCTATTTAAAGGCACCAATAATGTCCCCTCAATCTACTTTCTTCAAGACTGAATAATCCCAATTCTCTTAGCTTGTTTTCATAAGAGAGCTGTTGCAGCCAAATGATAATTTTTGTGGTCCTCCTCTGGATGCACTTTAATAGGTTTATGTCATTCTTGTCCTGGGGAACTCAGATATGGATGTAAGACTTCAGGTGGGATCTCATCAGGATGGAGTAGAGAAGCCAATGACCTCCTTCAATGAACTGCTAGTCATGCACTCTTTTGGTACAACTCAGGATACAGTTGGCTGGCTGGGCTCTAAGTGCACATTGCAGTCTCATGTCATTTTTTTTTTCCATTAGTATCCCTAAATTCTCCTCATCTGGGTTTTTCTCAATAGAGAATAATGGATTCTATTGATAAATCAATAATATAAGTTTTATAATTCCCCAATTTTGCATACTATAATGTAAGACCTGTTTAATATTCAACGATCACTTCCTCTAGGCTCAAGAATGGGGCAATACCATAGTCAAGAAAGTGAGTGAGGAAAAAGGGCTGAAGACCTACACAGATGAACACAGAACTTCTGCCAGAATTCATTCAGTATGATTCTGTGGTATAGTTATCTGATGGAGTTGATTTTACTTTCTAAAATCTAGAACATTATTCAAATTTAACTTTAGAAACAATCAAAAGAGTAGTTCCCGAAGCATTTTTTTCACACTGAATAAGTAGTTTGTGCAATAATTCACTCAGCTGGACACTGTCTCCGGGCAAAATACAAGCTACACAATATATCAATATCTGTAAATTGAGCCAACAATCCCTAATGAAACAAACAAACAAACCAAAACAACACTATCCCCTCTATGGAATCATAGAATGAAAGAATTTTACAGTTTGAATAGACATCCAAGATAATTGATTCCAACCATTAACCTTACACTGTCATGGTCACCACTAAATTGTGTCCCTAAGTGCCACATCCACACATCTTTTAAATACCTCCAGGCATTCTGACTCAATCACTTCCTTTGGCATCCTCTTCCAATGCCTAACTATCCTTCCAGTGATGATTTATTCCTAATATCCAATCTAAATCTCTCCTGCTATAACTTGAGGCCAATTCCTGTTGCCTGACACTTGTTACCTGGGAGAAGAGACTAACTCCCACCTGTCTGCAACCTTCTTTCAGGTAGTTATAGAGAATGACATGGTCTCCCCTAAGCCTTCTTATCTCCAGGCTAAACAACCCCAGCTGCCCTCTGTGATCTCCAAAAGACTTGTGCAACAGAGCTTTCACCAGCTCCATTTCTCTTCCTTGGACGTGCTTCACTGCTTCAATGTCCTTGTAGTGAGGAACCCAAACCTCCAAGGTGCAGCCTGACCGCTGCCAAGTACAAGGGGATGTTCACTGCCCTTGTCTGCTGGCAATAAGCCAGGATGCTGTTGGCCTTTTTGACCACTGCTGGCTCTTGTTCAGCTGGTTGCTGATAAACACTCCCAGGTTCTTTTCCCCTGAACAGCTTTTCAGCCACTATGCCCCAGTCCAGTGGCACTGCATGGCATTGTTTTGACCCAAGGGAAGGACCTGGCACTTCTCTTTATTGAAACTTGTACAATATACTGTACTGTATCTGACTCTTAATTTCCAGTTCACCGACAGAAAAGAAGAAAAATGCATGTTTCGAACTTGAAACAGACTTTCTGCCACCAAGAGTGAACTATGCTGTGATTTACAGTATGAGTTATTTTGACAGAAAGGGTTTAGTAATTTTCCTGCTACTTTTCATATACTGTATTTAAGAAGTATATTGTTAAGAAAGTTCCATTGACAAAACTACCCAAATAATTCAACAAACCAAGAAAACATTTACACTAATGTTTATTTATGTATTGCCTTATTAATAATAATAAATTCAAATTGAAATAAAGGACATATTCTTATATACTCTACTTATCTATTCCCATGACTAAATTAATGTTAGACACACAAGCAGCAAACAAAATCATTTAAGTTAGCTATAACAACTGTAGATGCTGCCATGGACGTCGAAGCTTGCAAGTCAGTGTTCATCGGTATCAGTGACCTAAATATTCTTTTGGTCATCAGTCATTTATCTGTGTAGCTCAGAATCTCACAAGTTTCACTATATTCATACTATATTTATTTACTCAGATTTTAGTATTTTTTCTAATATTGAAATAATACATTAACACAGTTTCTTCATTTCACAAGTTCCTAATCAAATTTTGATTTCCTGGAGAAAAGTATGTTTATTGGGTGCTACCAGTTCTGAGACAGAATTTTCTGACATTGCTTTGAGTTAATCTATTCTGAGATTAGGTGGCAGTCCAAGAAGTTCCTACTGACTGGAAAAGGAGAAGCATAAATGTAATTTTTTTAAAAGGAAAAAAAACCCCAAAAAACAAAAAACCGACACAGGGAATTACAGGCCTGTCAGCCTCACCTTGGTGCACACAAGATCATGGAACAGATCCTTCTGGAAACTATGGAAATGTGCAAATAAGAAGAGGATTTTTGACAGCTGGTATGGCTTCATGAAGGGTGAATTGTGCTTGACATATTTGGTGGCCTACTACAACATGGTTAGATATGGTATATTTGAAAGAAATTCTTTAATGTGAGGGTGGTGAGACACTGCAGAGAGTTGCCTGAGGAAGTTGTGGCTGCTCCATTCTTGGAAGTGTTCAAGGCCAGGCTGGACTGGGGTCTGAGCAACCTGGTCTAGTGGAAGATACCCCTGCCCATGGCTACAGAACTGGAGCTAGGTACTTTTTAAGGTTCCTCCCAGTCCACACCATTCTATCATTCTATCATTCTAGGTGTCTTCTGGTTCGTAAAAGTTAACAATATCAATTATCATCTGTAGTTGGTATCATGAAGTCATTTCTTTCCAAGTGAACTAAGGCTCCTGACCTGCTTAACAGCTATGTTTTTAAGTAATTTTCTCCTTAATAAGAGGAGAAAGTCAAAGAGTCAACAAACTGTCGTATGAGAGACATGATATTGATATAAAGTATTGTATTTGGGATGGACTTGATGTTGTTATTTTTGGTCTGTGTTTGGCCCAGCCGCCTCTGAGAAATTTGTTCTTTTCCTGCCAAGTAGGAGAAAACAAGCGCTGATAAGGAAGAACTTTGTCCTTAGAGGGAACATTTGTGTATAAACTAAAATTATTTGGGCCCTCGCTATTGGCTGCTGGCCCTTCAAGGGCATTTGAAGGAGAAAGTGAAGAGGAGCGTGATGAAGTAAGCTACCAGACGCATTTAATAAAGACCCCCTGGAATATACCACACAGGCGCAAGGTAATCCCAATGCTCACACACACGGGCAGAATGAGAGCCCCTTACATAACAGGGGGAGGGACAAAAGGCAAGCTCTTGCTGGGCAGTGCTGGACACACCTGCCCAGGGGAGATGTCATCGGCAAAGTGGGAGAAAAGCAGACAGGTGTGGAGGTATGTGCTGGCTCAGAGGACAATGTTACCTCCCACAGGAATGCCCACTAAGCCTGTTGAACCCACCGAAACCCAAGGACGCAGCAGCTGGTCATTGTGGGAACCTTGACCACATTGAGATCGGTATGTATAGCAACTGTGGGTAGTGTATGAGCATATCAGGGAGTCTGGGCATTGGGGTCAAGGAGACAACCTTGTAATACCTGGGCAAGTTGGGTGTTTATACATAGGGCTTGTTTTCCTTCCTTTTCTCTCTCTCTCCCCCTCAGGTTCCTGTTTACTTGGCCATCTCTTGTAATTAAATACTGTTGTTTCAAGCTTACAACAGTGTCTTAGTTTCAATTTCAGAGTCCCCCCGAACCTTCCCTGGAACAAGTATTGTTAATAATACTGTTCCTACTGATAAATGAACATCAGGCATTTTTACAGAGAATTATATTCCTGCTGTTAACTTCAATAGTGGCAGGATTTTACTCATTTTCACTAGATTGCTTTTTCCAACAGGTTCTTACTACCCTATGGAATCATAGAATTATAGAATCATTAAAGTTGGGATCAAGATGAACCTTTGACTGAACACCACCATGTCAACTAAATGACAGCACTAAGGGCCACATCCAGTCATTACTTGAGGATTTCCTGGAATGGTGACTACACCACCTCGCTGGGCAGCACACTCCAATATCTGAAATTCTTCCTGATGTCCATCCTGAATCTCCCCTGGCACAGCTTGAGGACATTTCCTCTTGCCCTGTCCTTAGTTGCCTGAGAGAAGAGGCTGAGACCTCCACTTTGTTACAATCTCCTTTAAGGTAATTTTAGAGAGCAATTAGGTTTCTCCTCAGACTCCTTTTCTCCAGACCAAACAACCCCAGCTCCCTCAATCAATCCTCATAGGAAGAACTTACTCTTTAGACCCTGTCCCAGATTTACTTCTTTCAACACACTCCAGCACCTCAATGTCATTCTTGACATGCAAGTCCTTGAACTGAACACAGTACTTGACGTGCAGCCTCACGATGTTGAGTACAGTGGGACAATCCCTTCCCTGATCCTGCTGGCCACGCATTTCCTGAGACAATCCAGGATGCCCATGACTTTCTTGGCCTCACTGTTGACTTATGTTCAGCTGGGTTTCAAACAGCACCATTAGGCCACTCTGGGCCACTTTCTAGCCACTCTTCCCCAAGCCTGTAGCACTACATGGGGTTGTTGTGATCCAAGTGCAGGACCTGTCACTTTGCCTGATTATACATCATAAAACTGGCCTGAGCCACGTCAATCCAGCTGGTCCAGATCCCTCTGCAGAGTTTTCCAAACCTCCAGCAGAACAATGCTCCCAGTTCTAAGTTAGTGTCATCTGTGAACTTACTGAGGATGCACTGAATTCCCTTACACAGATCATTAATAAACATCCCAAGACACTTTCTGAACTAGTGTCCTGAACAGGCAAAAATCTGGCCTCCAGAAGTCCAAGGATGAGCTTTAATTCATCCCCTTCTTTACTTCATGAACAACGAAAAATGATCATTCTGTGGTTGCTGTGGCCAAGATAACCTCCAATCACCACATCTCCCAGCAGCTATTCTCTGTTCATCAGCAGGAGGACTAGTGGGGCACTGCCCTTGGTAGGCTTGCTTACCAGGGGTGTCAGGAAGCTACCTCCCACAAACACCAGGAAGCCCGTAGACTGTCTTCTCTCCATTATGTTGAGTTTCCAGAAGACATCTGGCAAGTTTAAGTCTCCCAAAAGAACAAGAAGTAGTGATCATGAAATGGCAGCCAGCCACTTCATCGCCCTGTTCATCCAGATTGCGTGGTCTGTAAGAGACTCCTACCAGGATGTCTGCCTTGTTAGCCTTATCCCTGATTCCTACCCACAGACACACTGTTTTATTATCAATATCCTTGAGCTCTATACAGTTGAAGCTCTCTCTAATGTAGGGAGCCACCTCACCTCTCTCCTTGCTTGCCTGTCCCTTTTGAAGAGCTCATAAGCATCCATTGCAGCTCTCCAGTCAGTCATTCCACCATGTTTCTGTGATATTTATTTACTTATGCCTTACTTTATTTCATTCCCCAAGGAAAGACAAGAGCAAAATTTCTTTGTATCACAGGAACATTACACAACCCATTCTACCAGTAATCTGGCCAGCAGATGGTATCCCCTAAAGTAAACTGTGCTCTATGAGGTGCCAGCCAATAGATATGCGAGTAACTGAATGCAGTTCTGCAGCTTTATTATTACTCTGAAGAATCCCACCCTAGATAGATCTTCAGAAATATAAGGCATGCCTTAATCATCTGATCTACCCTGGACCTTTCCAGTCTTATGTGCTAAAGAAGAACTGCAGAAGGCAATAAGAGAACTAGGCCTAATAATATTGAATTCTACAGCATAGAAAAGTATTTATGAAAACAAATGGTAACTCTCAGAGTATTTTCATAATCAATTAAAATACCTACCTTCAAATTACATGCGCAAGTTATTTTATGTCTGCCATGCACTCCACATATATCTTTATTTATGAATTGATATAATCAGAAAGGGCATAATGATAATATAAACTTGAATATTATAAGCAGTATCTTATAGGACATTCCTGCAGAAATTAACAAAATTTCACAAGCACATGTATCAAAAGAAAAAGCCGAGCTAAAAGACTAAGACGAATTGTATGTTAGAATGTCAGGAAGCTGTATATATAACTTACTTAAAAATAATTTGAAATTATGATGTTTTCATAATTGGTTTTGATTTTAGTATAAGGAATTGTCATATCTGATCTCTTTGTTGAACAGAGTTTCCTTAAATCTTACTGCATAAACAGGGCACTCCAGGGTGTCTG
>VWZG01003529.1:294702-348444 GCA_013396735.1 Grallaria varia | reverse complement strand
TGGAGGGGGGGCGGTGGGGATCGGGCGGCCTCGTCTCGCCGTGCCCTGGCGTCCTGCGGAGCCGCAGCGCTGGGCTCGCTCCCGGTGCCTGCTGCAGGACACTCTGCGCGTGAGGTGGGACAGCTTCGCGGGGGACCCAGCAGGAGGAATGGGGTGGCCTTAGGGAAGTCAGGTGGTTGGCGGGGGCTTGTGCCCCTGCGCTGCAGAGATGGTCCCTGGTGGGGATCCAGCAGGCTGAGTTGATTTGGGGTATCTCTCATAGGGGCTCAGCAAACTGGTGGGATGGGGGTCCCTTCCCATAGCGGACATACCCCCACCCCGCTGGTAGCACAGGGTGACTGCTGCAGTGTGCCTGGCAGCTCGGGATCGGGCACTTCCCCTAGAGCGCCCTGCACATGAGGTAAGCTGGGAGACTGCTTCCCAACGAGGGCCCTGCGGAGGGAGTCTGCTTTGTGCAGCTCTGCACAAAGGGTGTGTTCGAGTCAGATCTGAGTATCAATGATGAAGCTTCTCTAACTGCTGCATAAGGCTGAGTGCACTGTGCGGATACCAACCTTGGAGAGCTGAGGACTCAGAGCTGTGCCCTGCTGCAACCAGGTGGGCTCGTGCTACCCTCTGACCACCTGCTTTCATTCAGGTATCTCCAGGGATAACTGGCATAAGCGCCGCAAGACTGGGGGCAAGAGGAAGCCCTACCACAAGAAGAGGAAGTATGAGCTGGGGCGACCTCCCGCCAACACTAAGGTGAGTGGTTTGGGGAGGGTAGTCAGAGTTGTGTTCTCAAACTTGAGATGCTGATCGTGTGCTGTTAGAGGTATAGGTACCTCGTGTTCTGTGAGGGGTTGAATTTCTGGTGTTGCTTCTTTTAAAGGTAGCACTTTACCCTATGCCAACGGAAAGCAAGAGATATGTTTTTGCGATAAGAGGCAATTGGAGTGATGAAACTTTCACCTTAGGTAGATGCATCAGACCGTTCTGGTTGTTTAGTGTGTCTGCCGATGCTGGGGCTTGTCATAGTTACACTGACCACATTGCCTTGGAGGTTAGGAATGTTCTGGGCTCCTGTGTGAGCTCTGCAGCATTCCAGAACCAACAGCAGGCACCCTGGTGTGTGTTCCTGACTGCAGATTGGCCCACGCCGGATTCACACAGTGAGAGTTCGTGGTGGAAATAAGAAGTACCGAGCCCTTCGGTTGGATGTCGGCAACTTCTCCTGGGGGTCAGAATGTAAGTACATCCTGAACCTGATCCATGGAAGGGAAAGCTGTGCTGGTCTTTGTAACTCCAGTAGAGTAGAGAATGCAAGCATGGATTCATGGACTGGGATTGAACATCTTGGAGCTTGCAGTGCTGGCTCTGAAGCAGCTTGTATAGTGATGATAACTTTGACCTTATGTGGCCTTGGGGGACTCGGATGTCTGCTAAATTAACAGTGATGGGAGTGTCATTATACTGAGTGTGCTTGCTTTACCTTTTTATGAGATAGGGTGACTACAGAGGGGCAAAAAGCCTAACTAGCCTACAGATAGTTCTTCATGAACACAGTTACTAAAAGTTAAATGATTCTGTGCAACAGAGAAAGCTGCTGAGGATGTTTGTGAGCAGGCTTGCCCCATGGACAGTGTTAGATTAGCATGTGCAGTTTATTTCATACTCCTGCTTTGCTAAGCAAAAAAATGGGAAGCACAAAAGCGAGAAGATAATCTGTTGTATTTCCCCAGAGCCAGGTTTGATTTGCAAACTGAAAACAATACCATTTGCGCCTGGGCCAGTCAGTGTTACTGAGTATGATAGTAAAACAGCAATAAGGAGAATGATGAGTTAGTGAGGGAACAGGACATGCTTCCAGTCATCACATCTTGTGCCTGGCATTTGTATATATGGAGGGCTGTCCTCAGGGGAGGTGACTGCTAAACAGTCAAATGTAGTAGCTAAGACTGCGTGGTTCAGTTGGGTCTTGGAAAAGTGAAAACACCAGTTCCCTTCTAAATTTACTTGTAAACTCTCATAGAAGAAGTTTCTGGTATGTGTTGTAGAGCAGTCCCGCTCAGTATGGCTTAATTTAGTAATTCTAAGAGAAGTGCATACAGCATTGAGCCCTGTAGATCGCATTAGTTGGCATCTGTTGGGGCATCTTGCAGTCCATAAATTTATTTTCTGGCGTTGCTTGGATACCTGTGAGATAGGTTCAAGCAAGGCCACTGATCATGGTTTTTCACATGGGAGGGATTCAGTTTTCAGGTATAGAGTTCTGTCCTAACAACAGAAAGTTTTACTGATGAAAAATTTAATTCAGTGCCAGGCGAGCTGGGGGTGACACTGGATGGGCTGATGATTGCGAGGTGGTTTGAAGGGTATGTGTGAGATGCTGTGGACTGTATTCTCAGTTGTCTGATCCCTGTAGGTCTGAATTCATGCTCTTCTTTTGAAAGGCTGCACTCGCAAAACCAGAATCATCGATGTTGTCTACAACGCTTCCAACAATGAACTGGTGCGGACAAAGACCCTGGTGAAGAACTGCATCGTGCTAATTGACAGCACCCCGTACCGGCAGTGGTACGAAGCCCACTATGCTTTGCCCCTGGGACGCAAGAAGGGTGCCAAACTGGTACGTCTGAGACTGTTGTTTTGACTCCCTACAGAGCAGAGTGTCTTCCCTGCCAGAGGCATTTATCCATCCTGAACGGACAGTGCCTGCCAGAATAGGGTTTGGTACCCAGCATTGATGGCATCAGTTATCTGGGCTGTGTTCCCATGGGTCCCCAGGGAGAAGTTTGGTTCTCTTAGTGGAGTGCTCAGTACTAGGAGCTCAGTTCAAGGCACTGCACCCGTTTGTGCACAAGGACCTGCCTGTCAATCTCTTTGTCTTCTAATGATAATACCTTTGTCCAGTTCTGCTACTGAAGGGAGAGCGATGACATTTTATGATGCTGAGGAAGACTTTGCAGGTCGGGTTCTTGTGTTGAGGAGTGATTGCTGTGCTGAGAAGCTTGTGGATTACTAACTGAACTACAGTGTGTTTTCAAGTTTCTTGAAACTATCAAGAGCCATAAATTTGTTAAAGATCCAACCCCCAGACTGCTGGAAGGTACTTAAACACCCATGTGTAGCATTCAGGTTAAGGTTGTCATTTGAGTACTGTGTAGTGGAGAAGCAGGGAGAGGGCTTGTAACTGGTCTGCCTGGGCTTGCACCAGACCCAAGTGCTCTCATTATGTCTGCAGAAGTAAAGAGGATTTTTTGGAGGAGAATTAATTCACCAAGGAAACCTTTGCAGTTTCATTTGCCTGAGAGCATCCTTCCCTAGGGCACTGTGACTGATTAGCAGCGTAGCATTTCTTGGTCTCAGAAGTCAAACACAGCACCTTCTTCTCTGAGGCTGAAGTATTTGTACCTCAGCCAGGTATGACTTGGGAAACAGTACAGTGTTGAGAATACAAGGGTCTCCTTCATGTTAGTGAGAGTCACCTATGCTAGTGGAAGGTGGCCATTTGTTTAACTTCTTGTTTTTAGACTCCTGAAGAGGAGGAAATACTGAACAAGAAGCGTTCAAAGAAGATCCAGAAAAAATACGATGAGCGAAAGAAGCATGCCAAGATAGCAAATATTCTTGAGGAGCAGTTTCAGCAAGGAAAGCTACTTGGTGAGTCCCTGTCAGCATTGATGTGTGTGGGGATTAGGGAGTCAGGGCACAAATATGGTGTCAGAACAAAACTTATTCTTGTTTTGGGATCATTTAAAGTTCTACTCGCTCTGATAAAGTTAACCACAGTGAGGTGTTCTCCACGTCTGCAGAAGCATCTTCTGGGTCTTAAATGTAACTTGTTCTTTTGTTTTCTCTGGAGATGTCCCACTTGTGGCAGGGTGGGGAAATCTGCTTCTGGACCTTGAATTACTACATGTCCCAACCAGGTTCCTGAAGCTGATTATTCCTGGCTGGCCTTTGAGAAAAAAATGGGGCTCAAGACTTGAAAAATAAGCAAGTGTCTGTCAGAAAAATGTCCTGCAGGCATCTAACAGCTTTGATGTTTCAAGCTCTGGCAAATAGTTGAGTGTTCTGAAGTCTTCTGGTGATGAAACCTTTGTCCAGTTCTGCTACTGAACCCGAGCGATGACAGTTTGGAGATCTGAGGAGGACTTCATTAGGGACTCTGCAGCAGGGCAGGTTCCAGAGCATGGTACCTCAGAGGTGCTGAAGCCAGCATGTAAAGTGGTGAATTGGTTACTGTTGAGTTACTCATTTGTGCTGTTGCAGAGAGGCTGCATGCAGTGTTTGTTCATTGGTGTGTACACTGCGGGGGGTGAATGGCCAAACTTTTAACTGCATGGCTTCTCCTTGCAGCCTGCATTGCCTCCAGACCTGGACAGTGTGGCCGAGCTGATGGCTACGTGTTGGAAGGCAAGGAGTTGGAGTTCTACCTGAGGAAGATCAAGGCCAGAAAAGGCAAATGAATAAAAACTCTTGTGCTGAGAGAACGAATAAAACCAAGAGTCTACTACAGTAACGGGTTGCGTGCTTATTTGTATATGTAGGGTGGAAGGGGCTTGTGTAACTCTGCTTGCATGTAAAATGTGAAGGAAGATGGATCTTTAGTAATTCCTGAGTACTTCAGTGTTTTCAGGCAAAATTTGTCCCTCCATGGTCTCAACTAAAACATCTCCCTGCTTCTAGGACAGTGACTTACAGGACAAAGTGGGCGTGGAAAAGAGTTTTCAGATTCAGCTGAAGTGGAGAATGTCCAGTACTGGAAACCAGCAGGCAGTAGGAAGGGGCACATGTCCACCCTCCATTAAGAGTTCTGGCTTCCTGGGAGCTCTGGGGTCTGGCTGGGCACACATTCCCCCTGTTCCTGTGCTGTGTTAGGTCAGCATGTGCTGCGGTTGGGGTGTTGGAGGAATGCTGGGGAAAGGGGCTGCTAAGTCTTTCTGAAACCTTGGCTTTGAAAACAGCCCCTGCAGCTGGTAACTCCTGCCTGTCCTTTCCACATGAGATGTGCTCCTGTGCTCTGGTTCAGGCTCTTTCACTGTTGCACTGAGTTTCCTGCCTGGTTGTACAGTTGCCTGCAGGGTCCAGTATCTTTTAACCAAACTTGGCTGCACTGCTCAGTGACCAGCTGGTCTTTCTCTGACCTCCTTGGTCTCATGCCAGTGCAAAATCAATTCCTGCTAGCAGAAGGGCCAGGCTCACATCATGGTCTGTCCCTTTCGAAAGCTGGATACAACCTCCAGTATTCTGCCCTGTCACTTGGAGTGGAATTGGAAAGCTGTGGTAAACAAAAAGCTTTACTGGATATTTTGGGCGGTTTTGTCAAGTCCTTGGGGCTCCTGTCCTTGAGGAAAGCCAGCACAGTGGATCTCCGCAAATAGTTGCCAAGTGCTTTGTGCATGTGGTGGGATGAAGTCAGGAGCCTGTCTGAGGGTTGGTCCTGTGCCGTGGGGCAGGCCAGGCTCACACACCTTGTGCCTGTCAGGTGGACACACTGAATGCTTCACCCCGTTTCTCTGTAAAACCCTTGTTTATCCATAGGATCACTGGTGTGAGTCAGCCTGCCTGCAGCCCCAGCCTCATGAGTGTTGGCTCTGAACTGGGGGAGGTGGCCCACTGTCATCTTGCCCCAAGTCTCCAGTGCCTAAAAATGCAACTGCCCCATAAATAGCTTGGATCTGGGGTTTTTTGGAGTTTTTCGCTGTGGTGCTGTGCTCTAGCTGCTGTGTGTGACAGTAGGAGGTGCTAGCGGGCTCAGGTGACCTGGGCAGTGTGGGTTCATGCTGCCTTGCTCTCAGGGAGCTGAGGATGAGTCCGTTCCAGATCTAGGGACACCCAGCCACACTGGAGAATGGCACCTGTTCCCAACGGCCTCAGCATGTTGTGAGGTGGGTGTGTGTTGGCACTGCCTCACAAGCTGGGTGTGTGCTCATGGGCTCAGTGAGCAGTGCTGTGCCAACTGGGTGCCACTGGCTGCACTTCAGGAGTCCCTGGCAATGGGACCTGGGCTAGGCAAGATGTTTGCATAAGCACATTCCTTCTCTATAGTAATCCAGCGTAAACTTTCCCTGCTCTCCAGCAACGCCTGCTTTCCGGAGAGGTGGAATGGAGGCGATAAGGGCACTTGGCAGGGATACATATGACGGCCGCTTCCTCTGAATGTGTTTCTTCTCTCCTCTATACAGTGCAAACAGGATTCAGGGTGTTTCTGAGGGATGGAGAAATAGGCTCACGGATCAAATGCCAGCTTGATGCCAGAGCAGGAGCTGTAAACGTGTCCCCTGATGAGTAGGATTATGGCTCATCAATGAGCACACTGCTCACAAAGTTACTGCTGTGAGAAAGAGCTGCCAAGGGCAACCACCCATGGGAACGAGAGCAGCACTGGAAGTGTAACATGGAAACAGGATGGTGGCAGCTGGCTCCCAAGGTGACACAGGCTATGGGACTTCATCTGGCTTGGTGTGAGATGCATAGCTCCTGGTCTGGCCTTGGCACAGCCCTGTGGATGACACAGGGATTTACTTGCCTGGAAGGGGGCAAACCTGCCATGTGCTGAGCCAGGAAGGGGTGGGCAGGGGCTGGGGTTAAGCAAAGCTTTAGCCTGGTTGGACTTAGGAGGTGCCAAAGGACCTTACCCAGTTCTACAGATAGGTGCAGGGTCTGAATTTTAGAAAGCTGCTTCTACATGATGAGCAGCCAGAAGCATAACCCATGTGAGGTCACTTGTCTTATGTCCTGTTTCTTGCTGTTGAGTGGCTCTCTCAGCTCCACGCAGTTTTACCTTTGGGGTATTTTCACAGCCCTAGAGAACAGCAGCTGACCCTGCCTGTCCTGCCTCTGCACCATGGCAGCTCCTGGTCCCTCCATGCCCCTAGTGGGACTTGGGGATGCCATGAGCTGGGGTACAGTGGCATGCCCTGGCTGTAGGACCTGGCAGAGGGTGATGGAGACATATTAAAAGCTGGTATCAGGGCACTTTCCCAGAGTCCAGAAGGGAGCAGGAAAAGGAAAATTCCGTCAGGATATTAAACAGTGGGAAATACCTGTGAGTGACAGGAGACATGCAGAGAAATCAGCCCATCCTCATCCCCAGCCCATGCTGGTGCTGAGAGAGAGCTCTGCCCGGGGCCCATAGCTGATCCCACCACAGGCCTTTGGAATCCACATTTGCTTTGCAGGAAACGCCACTTCCTTTGCTGACCGGAGCACTGTGTCCTGCCCTGCCCGGCTCCCTCCCTTCCTGCCTGGGCACCAGGCCCAGGACAGCTCCAGAGCAGACAGGGCGGCTGTTGGGGCTCCCAGCCTGGAGAATGTCCCCTTGGGCAGGGGGAGCGGGGCTCCAGGATGCCTGTACCCCTCCCCAGAGAAGGGCTGGAGTACCCACGAGTGAGATTTGCATGGGGTACTGGTGCTGGGGGGTAATTTACAGCACTCTCAGCCTTTGTCCTGTTCCCAGGAGCTCCACAAATCCCTGTCCTGTTCAGGAACCATGGCATTTACAGCAGGCTAACACCTTCTGTACCTGAACTGTAAATCCTGGTGCAAGGCAGAGGCTCTGCTGACCCTCAGCCAGTGGCCAGCTCTGCTCCACCAAGCCAAGGAATCAGCTCCAGGGATGCTGAGCAGCACACACTGGGGCATTAACCAGGGCATGGGAGGGGAGATAGGGTAGGAGTTAAGACCATCATCCCTCCACTCCACATCCCCACAGTTGCCTCCCCACCACTCTAAACCACACAGACACAGGGGTGGAGCCACACTGCCAGGAGTAAAATGATTTATTTCTTATTGAGGGCTGGATCCTCCAGGGCTGGGCAGCACATCAGGCAGGGGAAGCTGCAAGGGGCCCTCTGTGGTGCCTCCCACTGTGCATGTGCACCTTGCACACTTCACAATCACTTGTGCACAGTCCCTGCATGCGCTTGTGCTTGCAGCAGCACATGTGCACTGGCTGTTCCAAGTCCCCATGGCACAGTGGGATGTGGAGTGGGCAGCAGGTAAGGCCACCCCGGTCTCTCCCTGCCAAGCCCAGGGCACCCTGTCCCTATGCAATAGCCCCCGCAGACCACACAGACAGGGCCAGCCCCATTTCATGCCCCCAGACCCTGTCTTCTGCGGGCTGGGGAGCCACAGGTCATGTCAGGTGCCATCTGGCTTCAGCAAGAGAGGATGGAAGCTCTTGTCAGTGGTTCTGGCACACACTGTATTGTCACCTGCTCCTCGAAACCAGCCTCTACCTCTTCTTCATGTCCTTCGTTGGGCATTGACAGCCCACGTGTCCCCAGACACCATCAGCCCGCAGCAGGGTCCCCAGGGCCCAAAGCACCCTCACATCTGTGACCAGCTGCAGCACATGGCAAGCGGTGGGTGCACATGGTAGCTCTGGGGAAGGGATGGGTATTTGGAGGTGCAGCTTTGCAAACAGCCACTGTAAACCACAGCAGGACAGCTCATGCCTCTCCTGCTCTGCTGGCTTTCACTCCTGCCCAGCCCCTGCTATCCTGCTGGTGTGTCCCAGACACAGACCGAGTCCTGGTATCAGTGCAGGTCAATAGTCTCATACTCCAGGTTGTCCAAGTCCTCCAGCTCGATGCCAGGTACCAGGTTGTAATAGTTGGTTGACTGACTCATGTAGATCTTCTCCCTGTCGGCGGAGTCCTTCAGGACTTCACTCACACTGACAGCATCCATCTCTGGATCACTGCCCCCCAGCTCCTCTGCCCTTGGTGCTGAGATGCCCAGCTGCCCTTCATGGGGTGGCACTTGGGAATTGCTGGAGGATCCCCCCTGAATCTCCACCTCCTCATAGAGGTCTTTGCCACTCTCCAGTGGATCTCCGAAGGGCTGGAGCAGGACCTGTCTCCCCAGCAGCACTTTTTTCTCCATCTCAGAGGGAGCAGCAGGCAGCTCATAGGGGGTATAGTGGTGGGGTTCTGCAGACACTGGCACACTCTCTGCTGTGGCCTGGTGGCTCTGGGACCTGTTCTGAAGGTTGTAGTTGGTCTTTTTCTTCTGCCTGCAGAAGCACCAAGTGCTGCTGGCGAGGATGAGGAGAGGGGGCAGGCAGATGAAGAGGGCAGTGAGGCCGTGTGAGGGGCACAGCTCACCCTGGGGGATGCTCTGGAGGTCCATGCCCTGGTACCACTTTGGTGTGTGGCAGATAACCTCAGTAGCCAGGGTGGGCCAGCCCACCAGGGCAGTGAACAAAGCACAGCTGCAGTCCCAGCTGTTGTTGGAGAGCTGAAGCCGGAGCAGAGATGGCTTCAGGACGCTGGTAGGAAGGAAAGTCAGGGCATTGAAGCCCAGATAGATCTCCTGGACCTGGGATGACGCTTTAAGGAAGAACCTGGGTAGCTCCTGGAGCTGGTTGCTGTCCAGATAAAGGACCCTCAAATTAGGAGCATCTTCCAGAAAGTTTCCAGGGAGACTTTCCAGCAGGTTGTGACTTAAGTGCAAGATCTCCAAAGCAGGAGGAACTCCCTGTGCGTTGCTGATAGCTGTGATACCACAGTGTGAGAGGTAGAGCTCCCGCAGCCCCTGCACCCCCACCAGTGCACCCCAGTCCAGGTGGGTGATGTTGGAGCTGGTGAAGTTGAGGCAGCAGCTCTCAGGAAGTGGAGCCTTCCGGAAAGTTTGGAAGTCCATGGCCTCTGAGCAGTTGCAGTTTGGCGATGCTGGGTCGAGAGCAAGGCCGGCAGTGAGCAGGAGGCTGCCCCAGAGGGACACGGTCCCGAGCCCAGCGCCTGCGGGGAGAGCAGAGGGGACGATGATTCCGTGTGCGACCTGCCCTGCGGCTCCCCCTGCTCCGGCCCGCCGGGCGGGGGGCTGTGCGCGTTTGCCCCCCGCTTCCCCCCTCCCCGTACTTTCCAGGAAAGGGACCCGGTCCCCGCAGATCCTCCCGGAGCCGTCTCCCAACGCTACCGCCCCTCGCCAGCCCTGGGCTGCCTCCCGCCCGACGTCCCGCAGCTCCGGCCGGGTGTCCGCGGGCAGCGAGCTGTGCCCGAGCCCCCGGTGCCCTGCCCGAGCCCCCGGTGCCCTGCCCGAGCCCCCGGTGCCCTGCCCGGCCTCACCTGCCGCCGCACGCCCCATCCTGCGGGGCTGCTCCGCGTCCCCCCGCGCTCCCGCCGGGCGCGGCCGCCGACTCCGCCTCGCCGGGGGTGGCCCCGCCGCATCCCGCCCCGTCCCGTCCCGGGACATGGTCGCCCTTCAGCTCCCCGTGCCCCGTCCCCTCGCTTGGGGTCCCGCGGACCCTCCAGCCGCACTGCGCAGCGGTACCTCCCAAAATGTTTGACTCCGGTCCCCTACAGTCAAACCACCTGATGCCGCCCCTTCCTCTGCCACCCCGCCTCAATAAACCACAGCCCACATCCCTTCATCAGCCTTCTTTCCCCGCGCTATACCCCAGAAACCGTAACCCTTCCCATCTTCCGCCAATCCACCCCTCTCTGGTCCCCCACAAGCCGTATATCCCTCCAGCCTCCTCCGTACTCCATCACCAGCTCCCCAGGCTCCTGGAGAGGTGCTGGGCTGGGCTCTCTGTAAAGTTAATTTCCCTGCTGGGATGGGGAGAGGGCTCTGCCCGGCTGGTCCCCACATCGGTGCATGGTGTAACTCCCAGCCCCACTGGGGAGAGGATGCAGGGTAGACCTCCTTGTGGGATGAGTATCATAGGGGATAGCTTCTCTCGCCATAGCTGGACCCCTTATGACTTCCATTGCACGCAAGTAGCAGGTTGGGAAGGAGAACAGGAGCTCTACATCCCACACAAAAGCAGCGCTGGAGAAGGGAGCTGTGTTTCCACACCCTGAAGGAGCACGTGTGCTCACTGCAGGGTGAAACAGGTAAACTGAGGCACATGGCATGGTACCAACAGTAATTCCCTTCGTTACTGGTGGGAGGTGGGTGAGATGGGACCTGGGCTGCTGTGGCGCCAGAGCCCAGTGGGGTGACTGCAGCGGGGTGGGCTCTGACAGCCACTCTTCAGCCTGGGTCAGGGTGCACAGTGCTGGCATATCTGACACGCTACACATCTGGGTTGCCTCAGAGGCCTGGCAAGCTCAGTATACCAGTAATAACAATGCTGGGTTGTCTCAGGCTTCTTCTGGCGACCCATGCTATCCCAAGGGATGCGGCAATGTTTGAGAAGACATCAGGCTGCAAGAGTTTCTTCACTTGATTTCACTCCTCATTTGTGGCTCAAAACTGGCATGTCAGGAGCTGCTCTCACTTCTCAGCTTGGGGATGCTCCAGCCCCCAGTGGTAGAATAGCACCTCCCCTTGGCACAGACCCATGTACTCCACTCCGGTCTCTCCCAGACCCACAAACCCTGGCAGAGGGTGGGTTTCTGACAGTGAGACCTGCCCATCCTACTGCTGGCATTGCCTCCTGAGCAGTGGCTTTGTGGTGCTGGCAACTACTGCAGCAACAAACCAGACACCAGGGGTTCCTGCTGGGGAACAGGGATGGGATGGGACAGAGTGGGAAGGGAAGCAGGGCCAGCCTGATCCCAGGTGCTGGGGTGGATGCAGGAAATGGCCATTTGGGGCCTTGCAGGAAGGGAGGTGCAGGCAGCACACTGGCTTGAAAGAATGAGAGTTGCCTCCTAGGGTGCCCTAAACACAACCATACAGCCCCAAGCTAGGGACTGGAGCCTGATAACACCCTACTTGGCATAAGGCCTCCCCTGCCCCCTCCTCCCCCTGTTCCAGGGCAGCAGCTGAGCCAAGAGCCCCACTGAAGGACATTTGAGGCTTTCTGAGCCTCCCTGGGCCAAATCCTGTCTCCCAGGTGATACCTTCCAGCATTGGTATTTTACATACCACCCCAGATCCAAGCGCTTCCTTAATCCAGAGTAATTCCTTAATCAATGTCCTTTAATATCTCCCTCCAGGCAGTTTTGCCCAGATTTGCAACAACCTCTCTGCACATCCCCGGCCAACTCCTGGGTTGCATTGGCCTCTGCTGGTGCTGAGTGTTCCTCCCCTGGCTCACCCAAGGGGCCAGCCGCCCTCTCCATCCTCCTCCTTGGTGGCTGCAGCCCCATGCTTGGCAGAAGCTGCGCTGAGAGATGGGAAATTCCTGCTCCTGAGAGGGTCAGGGCTGTCACCCCAATCCTGGGGAGGTTGCCTGCACCCCGGTGCTTGGCTGGTGTTGCTCTTGCAGCCTGGGCACTGTGTGCAGAGCACACAGCAGTGTCACGCAGCCACCCGGGAAGGCAGCCCCAGTGCAGAGCCAAGTCGGCAGCTTGGCTCAGCTTCACTGCTCCTGATGCTGCTGAGCATCATTTAATGCTGCAAGGGTGGGGGAACCTTGGGGAGGATCAGGCTAAGTATCACGGAGGACAGAGATCCCACAGCCTCTCTGGGCTCCTTAAATGCACAGGAGAAAAAAAAGCTTCTTAGTATCTCGATGGAATTTCCCTTGATGGAACTTGCATCACGTGCCTGTCCTGGTTTCGCTGTACACCTTCTGAAAGAGCCTGGATCCCTTTTTCTGTAACTCCATCTAAATAGCTGCAGGCAGCTGGGAGTTCATCCCAGAGCCTCCCCTTTTTCAGGCCTGACAGGCTGGTGATGTTAAACCGCAGTTCCTCCCACCGCCCCACATCAGCGATGGGAAAACCCCTGGCTGAGACACTCTGCAACACTGTAGGCCCCAGCTGCAGGTGGCAGGGGGCTGTTTCTGGGCTGTATTCCTTTTGGAGAGGAGGTGTCTCTGCCTTGGTAGGTCATGGGTTGTGGGGTCCATCCGTGGACTTAGCCCCTGCCCAAGAGCTCACCCAGAGGCAGTGTAGAGCAAGAGCAGAGACAGCAGCTCTCAGTCCCCGTCCCGCTGTGCCTCTGTGGGGACCCCGGGACAGCCCTGTGCAGGTGCCCCGGGGCCTCCCTGCACCTCTGGGTGCTTCCACCCACGTGTTGCCTTCAGAAGTTGACTCAGCTCTGGCAGCCCCGAGCTGGGGCCTCCATCGGAAAACCTGTGATGCCACCCATACCCCAGGGAGCCCTGGGGGCCCTGGTAGAAACAGGCAGCTTCTCCCAAGGACTGAGCATCCCTGCCTCCTCCTGGACCACGTGTGCTGATGAGTGGTGGGTTTGCACATGCTTCACCTACAAAAGCTGGAAACCTGAGAAAAAAAACAGACAGATATGGGTTGTTTCCTGTCTCTCTGCAGGCAGTTTCGATCAGCTTTTCTGCAGAAAAAACCAGGGAGGTAATTCCTCTCCAGTCCCCTGGGGCGAAGGGGGATATGCTGGGAAGAACAGGGCTGTTTGCCAGGGGTGCTCATGCAAAACCCTCAGCATATTCAGGAACACAGTGAGCATCAGTGACAAGATCCCTGAGCTGCAGTGAGGGGAAACCGAGACACGGAGCAAGGGATGGTCACACAGTCACCCTGTGTGTGGTGTGAGCAAGAGAAGGGCAGCGGGATCTGCTTTTGAGGGGCTCTGGCAGCCCTCTGCTTCAGACTCGTGGGAGCTGCAGGTTTGCAGTCATGTCTGCCAGCTCCCACGCCCGTGGGGAGGGAGAAATGCCAAGCATCCTTCCATGACCTGTTTCGGGTGACACAGAGGCGTGTCCCCGTCATGGCCATTAGAGAGCAGCACCGCCCTGGCACCTTGCCCGGCCACCACTGTACACCCAGCACAGCCAGGCCATCCTGCAACACCAGAGTCCTCAGGACAGGATGCCCAGGCACTGAGGGGCAAGGATGGTGGACCCCAGAGGGGCAGTCGTGGTCTGGCCGCCGTAGGCAGCTGCAGGGAGCTGATCTTTCAGGGCTGTTTGAGGGGCACTTGGGGCACAGGGCTGAGCTGGAGCCAGGGCAAAGCATGTACAAGGGTAACCTACCCAAGGACAGCCTGGCCAGGGAGCTGCCCTGCATCTTCCACTGTTCCCTGTGTTTCCACCATCTCACCTGTGGTGGGCTGTGACCCCTCCTCCCCAGGCCCTGGCACAGTGAAAGGCTCATGGAGGGTGTTTGCCTCCATCCAGGTTTGTCACAAGAGGGGACAGGTCAGGGCCCACAGTGAACATATGGGCTTTGAAATCCCACCCTGGCCATGGCCTTTCCATGAGCAGTAGACGTGTGGTCCTCAGTCCTCAGGGCGCTGTGTGACACAAGCTGCTCACCCCTGTGAGGGGAATCATCCTGTGAGTAGGTGATGTCTGTGTACACTTACAGATGTGCATGGGGAGGGGGCTCTGTGTGTCCTCGGAGGCAGGGGAAGGAGCTGAGGAGGAGGAGGCTCTCTGTCTCTCTGGGGTTTCAGGGTGACTGTAGGGGAACTCTGAGTCAAGGCAGGGGTTGTCTGTCTGTCGGTGTCTCTGTATGTAGGAGGGAGGATGCATCTGTTGGGGGGACCCTCCGCCGGGCGGTGTCACTGTGTGTGTGTACAGGAGGACCCCTGTGCGGTGGATGCAGCAGGACCCTGGCTGGGCTCCATTCCCCCGGGCCGCGGACAGCAAAGAAACGCCAGTAGGCACCTTCACCACCCCTCCTTTCCCCGTGCTGCGGCCCCTTTAAGGGCGGGGCGGGGCCGCCCGGGGGCGGGGCCTCATGTGACGTCATTCCCATTGATAAAGGCCGCGGGATTCCCGTGGCAGCAGCGGCGGCGCGCGCCGGGGCCACGTGTGTGGGGCGCGGCGGAGCCCTCCCGAACCCTCCTCGTCCTCCTGTGGCCGTCATGGAGCCCTCCGGCCTCTTCCCGCCCTTCTCCGCCGCCTGCCTTCCCGCACGGCCCGCGCCCGCCCCGGCGCCGCCGCCGCCCCGCGCGGCCGAGACCACGCGCATCATCACCGACCCCGTCTCCGGCCGCTCCTACTGCAAGGGCCGCCTGCTGGGAAAGGTACGGGGAGCAGGGGAAGGAGGGTGAGCGGCCGCGGAAGGGATTGGCCCCTGCGCGTTGAGCTGTGCCGGGAGCCGGCGCGGGGAGGGGCCGGGGCTGCCGCGGGCCCTCGACCCTCGCCCCCGCTGGCCCGGGGCTGGATGCAGCCCCTCGGCTGCCGCCCCCACCGTCCCGTCCCGTCCCCGCCTCTCCCGGCGGCGGGCGCTGGGAGCAGTGAATCACCCGGCCTGGCTCCGTGCCTCGCCGGCTATCGGAGCCGCATCGGTTTCGGGGAGCCCCGCGGGCCGTGCGTGGGCCGGCGGCTGCCCCGGTTCCCAGGGGTGCCGGCCCGCGCCGTTCCGCCGCGCGCAACTTTTTCTTTGGCTGCCAGCGGCGTGTGTAGGAGGCGGGTGCCGGTTCCCAGCCCAGCCCGGGCGGGCTCGGCGGCTGAGTGTGCAGATTGGAGGGTGACATCACGGCAGGAAAAACCTGTCTCCATGGGGCTGCCTCTCGGTGGCCTCCGGTCCCCGGGCTTCCTGCCCTGCGCAGGACTTTCCAGGTTGATCTGTCATGTGGAAAGATGCGAAGTCTGGCTGTAGTGGGAGGAAAAATACCCTGGAGGTTTTACAAGAATTGGGTGAAGAAAATGCCTGGTTGAGAGCATCATAGTTCAGATCTTAGTGGGCGAGGCAGCAGGAGAGAGCGCGTGATGCTTGCCAGGGAAGGGGGAGGAGAAGGTGGCTTGTAAGCAGGCAGAGGTAAAGAGCTGTCTCTCACCCATCCATAACCACCTCTTCCCCTGCAGGGTGGGTTTGCAAGATGCTATGAAATGACGGACCTCTGCAGCAACAAAACCTATGCTGTGAAGGTCATTCCTCACAGCCGGGTGGCTAAACCCCACCAGCGGGAGAAGGTGGGTGCTGTGGAGCTGGTGGAGTGCTGGGCTGGTGAGGGACAGCAGAGACCTGTGCTTACCTGGCAATGCTGCTCTTTCAGATCACCAACGAGATTGAGCTGCACCGAGACTTGCACCATAAGCACATTGTCAAGTTCTCCCACTACTTTGAGGACTCGGAGAGCATCTACATTTTCCTGGAGCACTGCAGTAGGAAGGTCAGTGCTGGTGTGGCCTCCTTGTCAGAGGATCCCTGAAACAGCCATATCTGGTTAGAGCAGACCTTATCTGAGGTGTTTTGTTAGCACTCCCCTGCTCCTGAGCTGTCTGCTCTGTCACACCCGCTGAGCTCACCATAAGCCATGTGGTTTTGCATGGTACTGGGCACTCCATCAGCTGTCTGTCCTACTTGGACTGACTGCTCATGTTGGGGCCACCATAAATCCAGTGGTTCCTCTGGCTTTGCTGAACAACCATGTGTGGGGAGTCTGCTGAGGTCATGGCTGTGAAAGAAGGATTATTTGTGAATGTGCAACTTCTGGAAGAACTGGCTTTGACCCTACCTGCCCCATGCCTAGTCAGCAGGGCTGCCTGTTCCTCCTGCCTGCAATCACAAGCTGCCTTTTCTCCCTCTGCAGTCCCTGGCCCATATCTGGAAGGCCCGCCATACTCTGCTGGAGCCCGAAGTGCGCTATTACCTCAAACAGATCATCTCAGGCTTGAAATATCTTCACCTCAAGGGCATCTTGCACAGAGACCTCAAGCTTGGTGAGTTCTGTGGTTGGGGCCCACTGTTGTGTGGGGAGCAAGCTGTCCCTGAGGGACTTGTGGTGATGCATTGCCCTCGACTTGCAGGCAACTTCTTCATCAATGAAAACATGGAGCTGAAAGTGGGGGACTTTGGCTTGGCTGCTTGCCAGGATATCTCTGACCAGAAAAAAAAGTGAGTTTGATATTTGCTTATTCCAGCATCATCTGGCGCTTCACTCCTCTTTCTCCTGTGGCTTCCCAGGAGAGTGCAGGGTTGAGTAGTCCCTCCTGGCCTGGGGAGAGGAAGCATTAGGGCCCCTTTCTAGGGTGAGGGAGCTACTCCTGCTCCAGCTGCAGGCAAGATGAGGGGGCTGGGGGCTTTGTGGCTCCTTCAGGAGTGAGCTTGCAGCCGTCAGGGAGAACAATGTGTTGACTATTACTATTGTGCCTGCCCGGCTGCCGTGCCGGCTGCGCACACTGGGACACAAAGGCTCTGTTCCTCCTCGGCTCTGGGACAGCCTCTTCCCAACGGCTCCCCAGGAGCAGCTGCTCCTGACCCCTGGGAGATGGAGAGGAGGGAGTCTGTATGGGACTCCTTGTAGATGGAGGGGGGCTTTGGGCCACAAAGGGCAAGATGGATTGGGGAGGACAGGCTGCAAGCTGAATCCCTGGACTTGGCGTGGGGAGAGGCTGTCAGGGGATACAGAGCACTCGCTGATCTGGTACTCTGCCCCACAGGACAATATGTGGGACCCCCAACTATCTGGCTCCAGAAGTGCTGCTGAGGCAGGGCCATGGGCCTGAGTCAGATGTGTGGTCTCTGGGCTGTGTCATGTAAGTCTGCGCTGCTGTGTGGGGAGGGGTCTGGCCACCCTGCCTGGGGTGGGGAGCAGTCAAGCTGTGGGCAGCCTGATGAGGAAGTTTTCTTGTGCTTTGCCTCATGGCTCCACAGTGGTTGCTGCAAGGCAGGGGGAGGGGAGCAAGTGGCTGGATCCTGCCCAGCCCTGCTTTGGAGCAGGTGGTGCCAGCCATCCTGGGATGTTATGTGGGGACTGCGCAAGCAGGACCTGCTTGGGGTGGGTGTGCTTGTTTCGTGCTCGGCTCCAGTTCAAAGCAGGCTTGACCGCACTATGAACCTGATAAACAATGGAAAATCTCTGTGGCTGCTGCTCTGTTTGCTCAGAGAGTGATTACTGTGCCACTTCAACACATCCAGCCCTTTGCCTGGCTGTTGCTTGCAAGCTTTCTGCTCCATTTTGCACCCTAACAGCCACACGGGGATGGGAGCAACAGTGGCAGAGAGTGGCCTTTGCTTGCCAGCCCTCTGTCCTTCCCCAGAGCTCCTTGCCTGTTGCTCTAAACAGTTGCTAGGAGGAAGTGTGGCCGGATGTGAGCATGGCTGTCCAGGCTGGAAGTGGTGCTCTCAGCCAGGTGTGGCCAACTAAATGCCAGTAACTTCCTTGCTTTAAGTGCTGCTGAGTCACAAGCCTGGTGGGGATGTGACAGTGGCATGCGCCTGTCCCCTCCTAGGTACACCCTGCTGTGTGGGAACCCTCCCTTCGAGACCTCAGACCTCAAGGAGACCTACAGGTGTATTAAGCAGGTGGAATATACCCTCCCTGCCTTCCTCTCCCTGCCTGCCAAGCATCTCATTGCTGGCATCCTCAGACGCAACCCCCAGGATCGCCTCACCCTTGAAGAGATTTTAGACCATGAGTTCTTCAAGGTGAGTGTGGGTCTGGGTCAAGGGACCCTTCTCCAGGTGGGATGAGGCAGATTAGGCTTTTTGGCCTGTGCAGGATGCTGTCCTTGGAGCCCAAGTATCAGTCCTTCAAACTATGCAGCCACTGTCCTTCCCAAATGCCAGCCAGGGGAACTGAGGGATCTGGTGTGCTCCCGCTGTCTTGTTGCTATAGCAAGGGGTTGTTTCCTGTACTGATGCCAGTCATGCTTCCAAGGCTTGACGGAAACACAAGCTGGCTGTCAGGAGGGATGTGAATGACTGTGGTCAGCCCAGGGCAGCTGCTCTGCCTTGGAGCATGTGGCCTATGGGAACCAAACCTCTTCCTTGACCTCTCTGCAGGGCTACACGCCTGAGAAGCTCCCTCCCAGCAGTTGTGTGATGGCTCCAGAGCTGAGTCCCCCCAACCCTGCAAAGACTCTGTTTGCGAAAGTCACCAAGACACTCTTTGGAAAGAAGAAGCCCAAAGGTGAGTTCACACTCTTGCCAAAGAGGCTCTGGGTGACCCTTCCTCTCAGGGAGAAGTATGTCCTGTCTCCTGCAGAGACCTCCTGATGAGTCTTTGTGGACCCCCTGCCTGGGGGCAGCACAATCTGGGCTTGCCCCCCTGCCCTTCTTGTGCTGGTAGCCTGTCATGGGTGTGTGCCTGGAGAGCGGATGCTGTGCTGCAACTCATGGGGGAGTTCCTCCTGAAAGCCCTGTGTAACATGAGAACTGGGAAGTGAAAGTGGGAGGCAGCTGAGGCCATCCTTGCCACCATGGGCATGGGAGCAGATAAGGGAGAGCTGAACTCCTGGGAGGGGTTGCCTGGGTGTCCTCATCCTGTGTTCAGCAGTGTGCTCATCATTTGCTCTCTCCTTAGCCAAGAAGGGTTCTTTGGAGGACAGGGATGACATCTCCAAGCTGGTCACTGGACTGATGAAGACCTCAATCTGTCGGCAAATGAGCTATAAAACTGTGGATGGGAATGAGGTGAGAACACCTTCAAGGCCATGCATGCCCCTCTTTGTGAAAGCAGGCCAGAGGGGTGATAAAGCCTGGTCTCTTTGCAGGCCACTCCTGTATCCTGCCGCAGTGCCAGCTCCAGCCCTGTGGAGACAGTGGTGGAGGAGACATCTCACAAGTCTGCATCCCCCTCCATCCGAGGAACAATGGCCAGCAGCTGTGAGGGTGAGCAACACCTGCACCAGCCACTCCAGCCTGCCCTGGGCTTCCTGTCCTGCCTGGGCTGATAGCGGGGCTGGCTGACTCAGCCTGTCATCTTTCTGCAGCCTTTGAAGACTGCATCA
This sequence comes from Grallaria varia, assembly GCA_013396735.1. Taxonomy (NCBI): domain Eukaryota; kingdom Metazoa; phylum Chordata; class Aves; order Passeriformes; family Formicariidae; genus Grallaria; species Grallaria varia. Next base: position 328,955 of record VWZG01003529.1, on the reverse strand, counting down.
CTGCCTCTGCCATCATCGAGTCAGCCGTCCGGCTCTTGCGGACCTGCCTCTCCTCCATGCCCCCAGGTAAACTGGTTGGACTGCTCTGGGATGGCTCTGCATCCCTTCCCCACTGGGATGAAGGCATGGCTGCTATTTGGGGTACAGAAAGCAGCTCAAATGGTGCCAGAGCCTGCTGCAAGGGTCTGCTCCCCCCTGGGGAGTGGAAGTGGGCAGGGACTTGAGTGCCTGCTCTGCTTACCTCTTCTCTCCACCAGCGGAGAAAAACCCAGCTTCCCTGGCCCGCCACGAGCACTTTGTCTGGGTGAGCAAGTGGGTGGATTATTCCAACAAGTATGGCTTTGGCTACCAGCTCTCCAACCATAGCATTGGGGTCCTCTTCAACAATGGCACGCACATGACGCTTTCCCCCAACCACAGGTGAGCAGTGGGAATGGGCCTGGTGTCTCTCTGGGGAAGCCCTGTGGGTGGGAAGGGGCCAAGCAGAGGCTGTGCCAGGGTGGGTTTGGTGCTGGATATCCTCGAAGCTCACAGTGTGCTCTCTTCAGGACTGTACATTACAACCCGACCAACAGCAAACACCTGGTGTTCTCTGTAGCCACCATCCCTGAGCAGCTGCAGGGACAGATGAGTGTCTTGCGCTACTTCGCATCCTACATGGAGCAGCATCTTGTGAAGGTGGGTGCTGGGGCCCAGGGCTGGACACTGGGTCATGGTTTGACCACACTGCTTGGGCTGGTTGGATTCCCTGCTTGCAGGCTGTAGCCAGATGGACACTCAGTTGTCCTGGGAGTGGGGACCCCACTGAGAGGGTGTCCAGGTTTGGTGTTTGTGTGTGCTGGTGGCCATGCTGGTGGCCATGCTTCTGTGTATGGGGACCAGTGGCTTATGCAGAGCCTTCTTTCCAAGGGAGGTGACTTGCCCACCATTGATGACCTTGGGCAGCCGGCCCTGCTCCTCCTGCAGTGGGTGAAGACTGACCAAGCCTTGCTCATGCTCTTCAGCAATGGCACCCTCCAGGTATGTGTGGAACACAGTGGGGATGCCCAGACTCTTGTGAGGAAGAGACCAAATGCTGTCTCCTGTCCTGTGCTGGATCTTGTCTGCCACAGCCCAAATGTAAAAACAAGCTGTGAAAATAGCTGTGGGTGCAAGATGCTGCTCCGGTGCCTGGAGCTGCTGGTTGCAGCTTCCGTAGCCTGTGGTGGGACATGATGCTTCTGCTGCCCCAGTGCTGGGGCCAGCACATTCCTGCCATGGAGCAGGGATTCTCCTGGGCAGGTTGGGGAGGAGGAACGGGTTGAGGCAGGAAGTGTGGCTCCATCTTGGCTTCCATGCTGTGGGAAGCTTAGGTTAAACCAAGCCCAACCTGTCTTCTAGGTGAATTTCTATAACGACCACACCAAGGTGATCATTAGCAAGCCTGACCACTCCTGCCTTGTCACCTACATCAACCGAGAGCGCAACTCCTACACTTACAAGCTGTGCAGCATCCAGGAGCTGGGCTGCTCTCCTGAGCTCCACCACCGCCTCAGATACATCCTCAAGCTCCTCCAAGAATGGGCCGAGGCCTAGCATGGGACCTCAGGGGACCCTCTGTGAACGTAGAGGTCTCCCCCTGCCCTCCCATGAGATGGGAGGTATGTTGTGGTGCTGGCTTCTCACCTGGGCACCGTATCCTGGTGCTCAGTTGGACTCTGGACTAAGATGTGGATGTGGTTACAACAGCAGGTCTGGATATCCTTGCTGCTCCCTGGCTCTGGGCAATCATTGTCTCTCCACTGCCAGCTCCTGCTCTGGTTCTGCTGATCTTGGTGGAGTGGACTGGACAAGAGAGGTGGTGGTGGGTGAGTGCCCTGCAGCAAGGTTTGGGGCTGGCTGTATCTCATTTGGGGCTGACAACTGCCTGTGGTGGGAGCTCAGCCTGCCCTGCCCAGGGTGATGCGCCAGTTGCACAGACCCTCTGCATGGTCTGGAGAGGACACAGCCTTGATCTCAAGCCTTGGTGCTGTGGGCAAGGAAAAACCCCTTCCCTGCAGTGGACAGGGGTGTGAAGGGTGCTGCCTGTCCTGCCAGGGGCTCTGTGGGCTGCTGTGTGCCACTCCACAACTGTTACACTAAGGATGGGGTTGTGCTGGGTCTGCCTGTGCCCTGTCTGTTTTCAAATTGTGAATTGTCTGGTACAACTTGAGGTTTGATAAGGGAGGGAGGGGATGGGATCTGAGGACTTGCCTGGAGAAGCCCTCATCTTGTTGGGACCCAGGGTAGTTTCTTATTTCAAGGCAGTCTCTGCCATGTGGGACTATTTATGTATCTTATTTATATGGAATTATTTATTTTTCTGTTGGTCTGTCTGTGTGCAGCTCCCCTCTCCCTGACTCACCTCAATAAAAACTTACTTGTTTAAGGGCAAACTGTGTCTGCCTTGTTTGAATCTGGAGTCACAAAGGGCTTCACCATCACCCTTGCTCCAGGACTGCTTTTACCTGCCAGGGATGACCCTTTTGTCGAGGGACAAGTAGTCCATGTGGTACCTCTCCTGCTTTCATAGGGCTGGCAGGAAGGGCAGAGTTAGCTCTTGCTGTTGCCAGTGGAGCCCTGGAGCTGCCTCAGATTCTCCTTCCTGCTGCCAAACTCATTCCCAATTCTCTCTGCACTTGGACTGAACGCAGCTGCTCTCCTGATTCTGCTGAGCTGCAGAAGGTAGGAACTATGACATGGGTGGTCAAGGGATTGCCTGGGTCCTTGCAGTATAACATGTTGTGTGATGGGATAGGAGCTGGGCATGAAGCCAGGAAAGAGCCCTGTGAGCTTGCTTTGAAGGTGATCTGTGTAATCAATCTGCCTGGGAGCAGCTTGTGCTGTGGGAAGCAACCTTGGGCAGTTGCCTGGTCCAGGGGAATCCAGTGTTTTGTGTTGTGTTTGCTGCTGCTTGGGTCTTTTTGAAAACCATAGTAGTGGGAGCTAGTGTGGGTGTGAGCATCCCTATCTTGCTCCCTGCACACATTGTGGCCAAGGACTCCTGGTATGAGCCGCAGATGAACAAAACCTCTTTATTTCTTCTGTTCTTTCCCCACAGGTCTGCAAGACTGAGTGGATGAAGAGACATGTGCTACTCAAAGTAGACCCCATGCACTGTGGCGACAGCAAAGAGGGAGGCATTGGAGAATGTGGCAGAGGCAAAACTGTCAGTATCAGGGTCCCACAGTGCCCGGCTGGCCACTAACAGGCTCTGCTGGCCCTGCTGACCCAGCACCACATGGCAGACCAGCTTGTAACGGGGTGGCACTACCTCCTTGGCCCGCCTCTGCAGCAGCTCAACGAGGGTCTGGGCTAGCGGGGCACTGCCCTGGGGGCTGTAGACAATGGTCCCCAGGGCACTGGCCAGGAACCCCTCCACCACCTGCTGCACCCGACCTGCATTGAACTTGCAGCCTTCGTCTGGCCCCATCCTGTAAGTGTTTTTGAGGCGGGTCTTTAGGATGGGCTGGAAAAGGGGGAGCCCAGAGAAGCTGACACGTCTGTGGAACATCCATGGGCCAATGGAGGGGCGTCTGCTCCCTGGGACCAGCCCAAACGAGCTGCGGCGGCTGAGTTGAGAGTTGCGGCGGGAGAGCGGCAGAGGTGGTTTGCCTTCCTCAGGGCCCTGGGCTGGGGCTGGGGGCTGGGAGCCGTGGCGTGTAGCATGGAGCGGAGGGGCTTCAGTGTTGTCTGCAGCCATCACCTGGGCTGGCAGGGCCATCTCTGGGAAAGGCTGCTCAGCCATAGGGGTGTCCTGGAAAGGAGAGGCAGGTATCCCATAGGGTATCCGTCCCACTGCCTCTCTGCTTCACTTCTCCCTGCCCTCTGCAAATCTCACGCCCTCTGGCATGTGAATCCATGTGGGACAAGATGCTGGGAGGTTCATGGCAGCTGCCTTCCCAACTCCATGCCCAGCAGACTTGGCCAGTTGGGGCTGATCCAGCACAGCCATGCACAGTCCACCCAGCCCCCTGTTCTCCCATCCCCAGCCCTTCCTCCTGGCACAAGTGAGGGGCTCCTTCCTCCGATCTCCTGTCTGTATCTGACCCCACACTTACCCCTGCCTTGCTGGAGTAAATCCAGGGGACTTGTCTGTGGCTGATGTCTCTGCCCAGGACCAACCTTTGTCTTGCAAGTTGCTGTGAGCAGGGCCAAACCTGTTATGCTCCTGGAACAAACCTGTTGTGCTCCTGGAAGGTGAGGTGTTGCTATGTGACACTAGCTCTCCAGGGCTGCTCTTGGGCATGGCTTCTGTAACTCCTTGTTTCCTGGTTCCTGAACAGTCCTGTCCCACTTTGCTCCTGCCCTCTCTACGTTTTCAGCTGTGCTAGCACAGGGACATCGTTACTCCAGGCACGTGCCCTCCAACCTCTGCTCTCTCTCTGCTCCCTGAAAAAAGCTGGCTGGTGCTAGATGTGCAAGAGAAGAGCAAGGGATGGAGAACAGCCATTCTAATCACCACTCTGCACTCCACCTATGGGCTGCAGTGAGGCTGGGACCTCCAACAGGATTTTACCCTAAGGTTTGCATCCTTCATGGGCTAATCCCCCACTGCACCAAGGGAGGGGAGGGGGAGCGGGCATGCAACTGCTGACTAATAGAATCACAGAATGGGTTTTGCTGGAAGGGCCTTTAAAGATCACCTAGGTCCAACCTCACTGCTGTGGGATGCCACCCGCTAGACCAGGTTGCTCAGGGCCTCATTCAGCCTGGCCTTGAGCACTTCCAGAGATGGGATGGAGCCCAGCCCTATCATGTGCCAGGGACTCTTGTCATAATGTCTGGGGGCAGGTCACTGGGGGCTCCAGACCCTGAGCAGGGCTTTTTTTGGCCAGCAGAGCCCAGCCCAGCTGGTACGCCACACCATCAATGTGCCTTTGTCTGTCTGCCTTTGGCTGCCGAGTTATTTGAGGAAAGTGGAGATGGCTTTTGTGTTGCTGTCTCCTGTCAGAGGTATTTATAGTCTGGTGCTGACTAGCGCTGCTAAGCACACTGCCAGCTGGACCCTGCTCCCTTGGGGTGCTGCTGTCACCTCCAGGCCCCTTTCCTGCCTCTCCCTCACAGCACCTGCTGCCAAAGGTGGATCCCTCCTTGGGAAACCCCCCTGCCTTCCTCTCCTTGGGCTGCTTGGGCCCAGCCAGACCTGGGAGGGAGGGCATGGGGCATCCCCTGGCACAGCACTTGCTTGGGCTTAGGTGAGCAACCCGATCTGGTGGGTGGCATTCCTGTCTGTCACAGGGGTATTTGAACCAAATAGTCCCTTCCAACCCAAGCCTTTCTGTGAGATTGGTGCTGCTTTTCCCTGCCTGCAATCACTCGTGGCCTGAGGAGATGCGAGAGCTGCAGGGCTCTGGCCATCGGCATCACAGGAGAGTGGGCTTTTGCTGTTTCAGGGAACAAATCCCCTCTCCTGGCTCCAGTGCTGGTCCTGGTGGGCCAGCCATGCCTGGCAGCTTCCCACGGGGGCTCTGCAGGTGGAGGTGGGGGGTGATCTCTGTGGCTTTAACCTGCACCTGTGTTTCCTTTTCCAGAATCCCATCTGCCCGCCTCCCTTCACCCCGTCCGCCGGCCGGGAGGGGCAGGTCCCCGTGCCGGGGGTGCCACAGCCATGCCGTGACACAGGGCAGGGAGTTCGCGGCCCTGCTTCCCCGTCCCGCCGGGCAGAGCCGCCTCGGCCGCAGGCTGGGCGCCACGTCCCGCTGTGCCAGCGGCCCCAGCGCTGCCGGCCCGGTTTCCCTGGGAACGGGCCATGTCACACGACACTGCTGCCTCCTCTCCCCATCCCGGCCCGGCCGGCCCCCGGCTCCCCTCCCGCTGCCCGCGCCTCCTTCCGCCCTTCCCTCCCTCCCTGCCTCCCTCCCTGCCCGAGGCCGCCCATGGCCGGGCCCTGCTCGGCGCGCCTGCAGGGCGACGCCTCCGCCTTCTCCGCTGCCCTCCGCGCCCTCGTCAACAACCCCCAGTTCAGGTGAGGGGCCGGCTCGGCGCTGTTCTCCTGCGGCCCCGAGCCGTGCTGGGGCTTTAGGGCGTGCAGGCCCTGCGGGGGAGCTGGTGGGGCAAGGCTTGTGCGGTGCTCCCCGCACGGCAACAGGAGTCCGGGGCTGCCCAGGTGTAGCCCCGCCGGGACAGCCACCGTCTCTCTGGAGNTTAGGGCGTGCAGGCCCTGCGGGGCAGCTGGTGGGGCCGACACGGCTTGTGGGTCACCCCGCAAGGCTTGTGCGGTGCTCTCCGCACGGCAACAGGAGTCCGGGGCTGCCCAGGTGTAGCCCCGCCGGGACAGCCACCGTCTCTCTGGAGGAGGGAAGGGCCCCAGGTGTGCGCTGACCCCCCTCTGTCCCCCGGCATGGTGCCACCAGGGCGAGGCAGCGCCCCAGGACAGAGCCCGTGCTGGGGCGCCTGCCCTTGCCAGGGGTGGGGGTATTGCATTCACTGGGCTCCCCAGGGCAGCCTCCTGTGCTCGGCTCCTCTCCCTCCCCAGCTTCACCAGTGCTTTATCTCCAACCTCTCTGCACGTGGGAGAAGGCAAGTGACAGCCTGGCTGTCCCTACCATCTCTGCCCAGAGCGAGGAGCAGAAATAGAAAGCTGTTGCCTTGGCTGCCCCAGCATGGTACGTCCTGCCTGTCCTCTTTGCCCACTTCCTGGTGAGACGTGGCACAAATTCCAGAGCTGAGTGAGGAAATCCCCATCCGTGCTTAAACTTTTGGCCACTCAGAAGAGAAATTCCAGCGAAAACTCCCCAGCCTCAGTGTCAGGCAGTGGGTAAGCAGCTGTCAGTGCCTGGGTGTCCCCAGCTCCCTGTCCTGCAGCTCACAATTTGCATCCCACACCTCTCATCCAGCAACCTGAGATCTGTGTTCTGCATCCATCTACTTCATCCCACATCCTTCATTCTGCATCCTTCCTTCTTCAACCTGCACCACTCACCTTCATCCCAGACCTTGCATGCCACAATCACAGCTTGCATCTCAGCCTGTATCCTGCTTGCCCTTCTTGGCCTGTGGACCTCAACCATGGAACAGTTTGTTGTGGTCCTGCTTGCAGCAGCAGCCACGGAGGACCTCTTTGGCTCTGCTCACGTCATCCAGCATGCCCAAGCTCTGTGTCTCCCCACAGACACTTGGGATGACCCAAGTGTCCTTCCTTTTGGTGGGCACATCTACTTCTTTGTGGGACACTGACGGTTAGGCCATGAGTTTATGCATGTCCTCATGGCAGAGTTTGGGTGGTATGTGTTCTCCTCTTTGGCCTGCTGGGATGGAGAGAGGGACAAGGGAATGGATGGGCCATGACCTCAGGTGCTCACAGACTGGAGACTCTCTGCCCGTTGCCTGCTCCCCTTCCCCTGACCTTGCCTCCGTTTCCTGGGACCATGGAGCTGGGGAACCTTTCTGTGGCGTTGTAGGGGACCAGGAGAACAGGCTCGTCCTTGTGCCCCAGGGTGCACCACAGGCTGCCCTATCCCAGAGGCCTGGGGAGAGCCAGCAGCAATGCTGGAGCCTTTGCATCCCTGAGACAATGAGTCAGGTACCCTGAGTCAAGGAGGCTGATCCTGGTGACATCCATGCTTTCCTTGGCTCTGCTGTGCCAAAAGGGAAACTCACTTTCTCCAGCTGTCCCTGGACTTTCTCTGCCCTGCTCAGTGCTAGCACTCAGGGCTGTCTGTGCCAGTACGTATGGCTCTCTGTGTTTTCCAGAGGACCTGTCTTACTTTGCATTCAGGTGGCTGCAAGGAGCTGCCAACAAGGACCCCTCTGTGCCCCTGCTGGGACAAGCCCCTGAATTAAAATTGAAGGGTACTGTTTGCCAGGAATGGGCACTTAGCAGGTCCCTTGATGTGTGCCCTGTCCCAACCCGGGGCATCCCATGTCCTTGCTTTCCAGACACCTCATTCCTCACGGTCCCCTCTTCCCCTACAGTGATGTGACGTTCGTGGTGGGCCGGGAGCAGCAGAAGGTGTTTGCACACCGCTGTGTGCTGGCATGCCGCTGTCAGGCTTTCCGGGGGATGCTCACCCAGGTGCCGGTGGGCAGCCAGGACTCCTCCAGCAGTGTCCCACCCCAGGGCCCCTTCATCCTGGGCAACGTGCAGCCTGAGGTCTTCCTGGCTGTCATCGAGTTCCTCTACACCAACAGTGTCACCCTCAACAGCCACATCGTGAGTGGGCCTGGTAGGCAACATGGACATGGGAGGGACAACAGAGGGCTGCAGGGATAAGGGGTGCTTCACAGATCTTGGTGTGCCAAAGTTGGAGAAAATTGTCTGCATGGTGCTTTCTGGCTGGCAAACAGTGAGTGTGGGATGTCAGCCCAGCACAGTGGAGTATCCAGAGCACCTTGTCTCGGCCTTGGAACAACTGTCTGTGCACACACTGGATACTGGGAATGGGGACACCACAGCAGGAGACCTGAATTTGCCTGCATGCGGCAGCATTACCCCCCATACCCCACCTGGAAGCTCCCATGGAGGCAGGAACACACATGCTCTTGCCCCTGGGCTGATGTGCCCATCTGTGGCCCTGCACACTGATTCTCTTTTGCCTGCAGGTGCTGGAGGTCCTGACCTCATCGGTGGAGTACGGCTTGCAGGACCTGTGCAAGGTATAGCCCTGTTTAGGCTGGGTGTGGTGGTCTGAGTGTCCCCATGCTGGGGAGCACCCAAAGATGGTCCTTGCATGGCTGGTGGCTGGAGGTGGCTCTGAGTAAAGCACTGTGGGGCATCACTCATGTTCAGTGTAGGCTCAGTCCTGTTTCTTGATCCTGGAAGGTTTCTCCAGTGGGATCCCCCTTGAGGGGGTGTGCTGGTGGCCAGAAATCCTGTAGGGGAATCCTGGGAAGTCATGGGGAAGGCCATGGGGTTTCACGTCTCCCACACAGCAAAGGGCAGCAGGAAAGCCCCTGTGCCATCGCCCACGTATGCTCTCTGGTCATCCGGCAGGATGATGCAGTAAAGAAAGCCCCAATCCTTGGGAGCAGTCAGCACCCCAGCTGCGGTGCTGCCAAGGGGATGCTGCCTCCGGTGGGAAGGTTTTGGGAAGGCATCAGGGAACCAAGAGGTGGAGTGGGAGCCAGACGAGGAGGGCGCAGGGAGCTGGAGCAGCTTCGTGTTTGGGAGGGTGGCCAGGCCACGTCATCAGCCTGATTCCTGAATTACAGCAGGCTGAATGCGTGACCTGCCGTCTTGTGCGCCAGGACTTCCCCTCCCTTCCCACCACCGGAAGGACTTCAGGAGCTGAAGAACCACAGGCTGCTGTGTGCCAGAGTGGTGGGATGGGACCTGTCCCATCACCTTGTGGAGACAAAGCCTAGATGTGGCACAGAGCTGTCAAACAGTCTGGGCAGGGAAGGGACATAAAGGGTGTTGAAAAAAAGGACTCAGTGCTCCAATCACAAGAGTCATACCCCACCACTCAGCAAATGCATCTTCAGTGGGAAGAGCCATGGAGGGGGGGTGGAAGGAAAGGAGGCTGACCAAGGATGGTCGGGGAAGCCTGTGACTAAGTCCCCAGATGCAGGGTGACCTCATGTCCCTCCTGCCAGTGACTCAGGGCCCTTCTGCCCCAGCTGACTCCTCCCTGCATGTGACATCCTCTTGGGTTTCCCAGGGACTCTGGCAGGCAGAGATGGGCAGGAGTGAGGTCTCGCTGGCCGGGAAATGGGCAGATCTGGTCCCTGGCTTAGTCAGTGGCCAAGCTGACCACCCACAGCCATGCTGTGAGATCTCGTTCCATAGCCCATTGCTATCTTACGAAACCCTGGGGGAGGGGCTGGAAGTGCCTCTGCCCCATATGCTGTGTCCTGGGGACTCAGGGCATGCTGAGAGTTATGCAGGGGATGGCAGGGTTGGGTCCCCACTCTGCCCACCCACTTCCCTTCTGCCTTCCAGCTCTGCGTCAAGTTCATCAAGGACACACTGACTGTGGAGCAGGTCTGCGAGGCTCTGCAGGTAAGAGTGACATCAGTAGTGTCACAAAGGGTTAAAAATAACCTGTAAAATTTTGGAGCAGGAGCAGGCCTGACCCTCTTGTTCTGGGCTGGATGGTGGGGCAGGATTTCCTACCCAGCCTTGGCCCATCAGCTGCCCTGCCATCTCCCAGACACATTGTACCAGGGCTGCAAGGGATACTCCGGCCGCTTGAGCCTCAGGGAAGTGTCCTCACGCTGCCCTGTGCCAGGGCTGGCCAGAACTCCCCAGTGCCAGGGCCTTGCCATCATTTGCAAACTGGGAGGCACTGGGTTTCTGGGCACCAGTCCCAAAACCCCTGTTAAGAGTTGGAGCACCTAAAAATAGCCTTTGGGCTATTGTCCTAATGGGTCTACCATGCTACTTGGTGGGACCAAGGCTGCTCCCCAAAGCAAGGGGATTTGTTTCATCTCCCACAAGCTGAAGGGATCTTCTTGGGGTGAGGTGCCTTCCCCAGAGCACAGAGCACCAGCCACATGTGATGCCAGACCATCGGCAGCATAAACAGAGCTAAAACTGGCCTGGAGGAAACAAAACAAGAAACCCCAAAACCCCAGAACAAAACAAACCTGAAGAAAACAGCTCGCCTTCCCGCCTCGCTTGCGTCAATGCTGGTCCCCTGCTGTGGTGGAGGGGGAGGCAATGTTCACTCTGCCTGTGCTGGTCTGGAGTATCCCACACACAGGGGCTGCCACCACAGGGGCATGGGGACCTGCCCTCCTGGTGCCCAGATGGGCACTGCCAGCCCCGGGAAAAGCATTGCTCAATAGGGCTGGGAGAAAATGAGAGCACTCCAAATCCCTGCTGCAGTGGGGGATGGCAGCTATGGGTCACGCTGGGGCTGGCATCAGGGCATAAGGCGTTTGGGGGGTGGCTGTAAGCTGACCCTGTGTCCACACAAGGGGCACTGGAGACTGATGGTCCCACATGCCCACAGTGTGACCTTGTGAGAGTGATCAGGTCTTCTCCCCTGCTGTGGGCTGGGTGACGTTTTTGAGCAGCAGTGGAAAACCGTCTGCTGCTGATGGTGGGATGGGATGACCATTGGGGGCGTTAGACCCAACAAAACCTTTGCCATGGGGCAGGCCAGAAAGTCCCTTTCCTCCCCACCCCCTCACCATGGTACTCACACACAGAGATGTTTGCCTCACCTGGGTCCCTGAGAGTGCCCATATCTCTGTAGGGCTTTGGTGGGGCATCCCTCCTGCCCCAGACCCACTTGCAGGTGTCTGTGTTGCCCCACAGGCTGCGGTGACCTATGGACAGACAGACCTCCAAGAGCACTGCCTGGCCTTCATCGAGGGCTGCACTGCGGTACGGCAGCAGGTGATGGGGGAGCATGGTGCAGGGTACCCCAGGGGACAGAGGGAACGTGGCATGGAGAACATTGTGGGGCACAGCATGAGGCAAGGGAGCAGGGTCCCTAAAAATGGGGCTCACGGAGCCTGGGAAAGGAGCAAATGGTGTTTGGAGAGAAGACGCTGGGTGCCAGGCAGAGGTAGGCTGGAGGTAGGTACTGGTGTGCCAGGGGATTGAGGTCTTGGTGGGGGGATGCTGTAGTGCCAGGCAGGGATGGCTCTGATGGCCCATGGATGAGGGAAGGTAGTTGTATGGGGTCCTGGTTCCAGTGCCCTATGCTTTGGTGTGCTGGCAGGCAGTGGTGCGGACACAGGGCTTCTGTGAGCTCTCAGATGTGGTGCTGGCGCGGGTGCTGCGCAGTGACCGCCTGGCTGTGGATGAGCTGGACCTGGTGCACGCTGTGCGGGAGTGGGCCCATGTCAGCTCGGTGAGTGCAATGCAGCAGTGACCACCCAGGTGGGCCTGGACACACCCCCTCCACCAGTCCAGGTTGGGAACCTTGTCCCAGGGCTGTGTGATGGACACAAGCCATGTCACTCCCCCCAGACTCCTACCTCCCTTAGTGCCCAGGGCATCACCAGTCCCATCCCTCACACCCTGCTGTCTGACAGGCTGTCCTGGAACGTCCGGTGCCTGAGGTGGCTGCCCTGCCTGTGCGGGAGCTGCGTCTGCCCTTGCTGGCACCCAGTGAGCTGGTGACACTGGAGAGCCACAACCAGCGGGATCTGCTCATCCCGGTGAGCTGCTGCCTGGTTTTGGGGTGTCCTGGCTCAGCTCCTGCACTGAAGGATGCTGCAGGGTGGGTTTTGGAGGGAACCACGGTGTGGCCGTGCTAATGCCCCCTCTTCCCATCCCCACAGGTGGAGAGCATCGTGGCAGCCTGGCGTGTCCATGCACTGAGGAAGGGCAGTGGGGTGCCCTCCCGCCTCTGCCGGCCCCGCCGCGGCACACGGCCCCGTGACCATCACCGTCACCTCGAGCCACACGCCAAGTAGGGGCTGGGCAATGAGGATAACCCAGCCAGGGGCTCTGCAGTGGGGCAGGGTGTGGGGCTGGGCATTGATGCTGCCATGGCCAAGTGCATTGATAAGGCACTTTGTCCTATGCCACGGTGTCAGGCCTAGCGCAGGATGCCAAAGTCACCATAAAGGGGGGCAGGGTAGAGCTGGGCTGTGGGATGGGTACGAGGGCACGGCAGGCAGGCCGGGCAGTGACCCAGTGGTGGCACGGCTGCAGGGGTCCCCGCGGGATGGAGACGCAGGGTGAGCTCCCCCTTCCCCGGGGCCCTGCTGCCCTCCCCTGGCGGCGGGGCTGTGGTGCAGCTGGAGAGCTCCAGCAACCTCCCTTGGGCACGGACACGGACCTCCATGGCAGCGTGACGGGGACCCTGGGGCTTGGGAGGGGGACAAGTGGGAGAGGCGACACGGGCATCTCTGCCCGCAGCACAGCATCCACAGGCTCCCGCCACCTGAACGCCCCCAAGCCCTGTCAGCAGGCCACACACACATACATAAAGAGGCAGGCTGCCAGCCCCTCGTCTGCCACACACACGCTCTTACACACAGTGTGCAACCCCCTTTGCACCCCATACTGTGTGTGCACACACACAACCTCCCTCCAGCTGCATCCCCCATGAGAAAGGGCCAGACACAGCAGGTAATTTATATATAATATATATATTTACTCTTTAAAAATAAACCTTCCGTCCCCACTACCGCCTGTACAAACTACAAAAATAAACCTTTGCTCTCTTTGATATAAATAACTTAGATGGCGTGTTGGGGGGGGGAAGACTGCCCACCGTGCCCACGCCTGGCACAGGGACAGGGGCCCCGAGGCCACCCCTGCTCAGTGGCAGTGTCTGGGGGCTGGGGGGGCTGGGACTGCAGGCACGGCAAACACCGCTGGAGTTAAAGTGCTGGGTAACGGCGTGGACAGTGCCCAGGATGGGGACAGGGGCTGGCTGCAGGGACAGCCCCGTTGCATGGGGACATGGTAAGAAATACGGTTTCCCAGCAAGATGTGGCACTGTGGAAGCCAACGTCAGCATGCACTGTCCTGTGCATGCTCCAGCATGTGCCATCACCTGGGCAGAGCACAAGTGTGGCATGAGGGCCCGTGATCATGGGACAGCTCAGGGACTTGGCAGCAAGGACTGTTCAAGGATCTCCCCCTTCCAAAATCCTGCCTGTGCAGTGGGGAACAATAGGCTCCTGTTCTCCACTGTGGCACATCCAAGATGTCCAGCCCTCCCACGCTTGCCACCGGGGAAACTGAGGCACAGTTGGAACTGAGGCGTGTTGGAAGGGGTGAGCTGCCCATAGAGTGGGGGCATCAAACAGGTCTGCAACCCCCGGGCTCCTGCTGCCTCTGGTGGGCAGCCCTGTACTGGCAAAGGGTCTGCCCATTCCCTGCCTGTACTCTGGGCAGCAGGGCGAGGCCATAGGCTGAGAAATAAATCTTTTAAAATAAGCTTAAAAATATATATCTCTCTATAGATAGTTTCCCTTTGCAATAAATAAAGGTGGGGGATGCCCATCCCAGGCCTTGCCCATGACACGTGAGGGCACAGCTGGCCCTGGGGCTGCCCCCTTATCAGGACAGGAGGCATCAGGGCACCCTGTCGGGGTACCCCAGCTCATGGCCTGGGATGGGTGGTCCCAGGAGGAGGTGATAGGGAGCAGGCAGTGACCCCACAGAGGGGGAGCTGGCATGGCACTGAGTCCACCTTGCCAGCAGCTCCAGAAACAGAGGGGGGAGTTAGTGCTTCCATTTCTGGGGGGCAACAAGCCCAGGGCATGATAACCCCAAACCCTGGGCAACAGGACACGGCACCAATGGCACAGCCTCAGCTGAGGGACACGCGGGCACAGCGTGGCCTGCACACAGCTTGCATAGAAGTGCCAGCCTGCCCTACAAAGCCCCATTTCAGGGTGCAGGGGGGCCAGTCCTCCTCGGCCGAGACTGCTCCGGCAATTAGCAGCACAATGCGGGCAACCCCGCTCTGCACCCTCCTGTGCCCACCGGGTGCTGGGGAGATGCTCTGCCCAGGAACCAGCAACCTGCAGAGAAAGAGATTTGGGGGGTCAGCTGGGTCCCTCCACACACACCTTCCACCCCCACGCTACCATGCACCAGTCCCAGGGTAGGGTGTCCCCACGCTCACCTAGCGCTGGGCACCTGCCCTATGGTGTCCCAAGTTCTGCATCTCAAAGGTGTCAGGCATGGCAGTGCCACTGGTACTGGGCATGCTGGGCTCGTCCAGGCAGTCCCGCTCACCACCAGTGAAGCCCTCGGGGCTGAAGTTGGGGTAGGAGCCAGGCAGTGTGGGGTGCAGGGCCACCGTTACCGATGCGGTGGCCGTGACGGTGGTGTAGCTGCCAGCAGGACCCTGCAGGTGGGTGCTGTAGGTGGGCAGGACTGCAGTGGGGGCTGGCCGGGTGCCCGGCGGGCAGGACTGCAGGTGCTCTCGGGGCAGCGTGGGGCACGGCTCCCTAAAGGGCAGGGTGGGTGCAGGCTGTGGGCCAGAAGTCTCCTTCTTCCCCTGAATCTCCAGGCTGTCCTTGTAGGGCTTCAGCACCTGAAAGGGGAACATGAAGCATGAGGGGGTCCTAAGTCATAACTCAGCATCCCTCCACCAACACAATCAGCACCACAGGGGACCCATGGGCACCCAGCTCCCAGCTCTATCCATGACCCTCTCCCAGGGGATGAAGGGGAGCCAGCAATGCCACAATGGGCAGAGACACTCACAGTGATGTGGGGGAAGCTGGGGTCCTTGCCAGCCTCCAGTAGGATGTGTGCTGGGGTGGGGGGCACAGTGAAGGGTCCCCGGGGGCTGCCCGGCCCCATGCCTTCCGGGTAGTGCTCTGTGTCCGAGGGCTCGGGGAAGGTGGCAGGCCAGGCTGGAGCACGCCGGACATACAGCCCCCCAGGGCCCAGGCACGGGGGCACCGATTCTGATGGGGTTAGGCAGGGGCCATTATCCACCAGGGATGCCTGGGGGGAGAACACAGTGTTAGAGGGGCTGTGACACAGAGGGATGAAGGAGTGTGGAGAAGCAGAGAGTAGGGGTTGATGCGAGGATGGGGATGCAGGTGATAGCAGCAGTGGGTTCAAATGGGTCAGGGAGAGACAGGAGAAGTCAAATGAGGTCCGGTAGGTATGGAGCAAGTTGGCTATGGGTCAGAGAAAGGATGGGGTGAAGGAGGAACAGTAGAAGGTGAGGGATGGACTCAGAGATTAGGCTGGGACTAGGCAAGGATGGGTATAGGGTGAAGGGGGGACAGGGTGAGGGGCAATGGGGGATGGAGACAGGTGGATACAGGGTTGGGGAGAGCCAGAGATAGGCAGGATGGGGGTTCTTATACCTCAGTGGGTGGCCCAATGACAGAGAGCAGGACGGGCAGCAGCACCAACCCGTTGAGCAGCCCCAGCAGTGTCAGGATGGTCAGCACCGCAAAGAAGTACCTGGGGGGATGTCACAGGTAGATGGGGTAAGCAGGCACAGGCATTGTGAATTATGTCCCAGCCCAAACATGGCTTCTCATGCCACACCCCCTGGCCTTGCCATGTCTCCCCAGCCTTCACGCAAGATGGAATGGGTGTCCCCAGCAAGACACATCCTCACCAGATGCCCCACATCCCCACCACCAGTCAGAGGAATGGCCATGCACACCAGCTCCCACTGCCAAAGCTTTTGAGGAGAAGCAAGTGGCTGGTTTATGCACCTTCAGTGCTCACCTCATGATGAAGTCAAACTCAGAGCCAGCAAGCATGAGGACGCCCAGGAGGGTGGAGACAGCACCATCCATCACGGGGGCAAAGGTGTGCTCCAGGGCTGCGGCTGAGCGCACGTTCCGGCTCCCCACAGCTGTCAGGAAGCCCTGAGTAGAATGGAGATGGCATATGGGGCTTGTCCCTGTGTGCCACCCATGATGGGCCACCCATTGGCATATGGCCAAGGGCAGGGGGGTGCCAGGGAGTGGGAACTGGGGTCTGCCTGTACTCACCAGGGCCACATGAACAGTGAACTCCACACCAATGCCCACTGAGGCAATGAGGATGACAACTGGGATGGCACTCAGCTTGATGCCCATCAGTCCCATGATGCCAAACAGTTCCACAGCCATCATGGCCAGGATAGAGACCTGGGCGAATGGTGGGGTCAGTGAGGGGTGGCTCTGACTGGCTGTCCCCTCTGCCCAACAAGCCTGATCCTATTCCTCCATATAGGGCAGCCTCTCTTCACTGATCCTCTTCCCTCTATTTGGGGTGTCCCTCTGTCCCATCTGTGGGGGGTGGCCCTCACCCTGCTCTGCATGAATGTCCTCAAAGTCCTGCCCACTGCACATTCCCTTCATAAGGGGTGCTCCTAATCCATCCATATGGGTCTCCTACTCATTGCCACCCTCTTCATTGATGTCCCCAGGTCCCCCTGTACCCTCCATATGCTCCCTTCATCAGCGATATAACTGACCCCTCCATACAGGAGTCCACCACCCACTTCC
Source organism: Grallaria varia (assembly GCA_013396735.1). Classification (NCBI taxonomy): domain Eukaryota; kingdom Metazoa; phylum Chordata; class Aves; order Passeriformes; family Formicariidae; genus Grallaria; species Grallaria varia. The sequence continues at coordinate 312,107 of VWZG01003529.1, read as the reverse complement.
ACCCCTATATGGGTGTCCCCTGCCAGGGGGCCCCTGGCCACTCCATCACCCAATTCCTATGAAGCACAGACATGGACCCACTCAGGAGTACAAGAGAAAGGCCGGATGCCCCTGACCCCACCCATGAGGACCGTCCCCACGAATCACGGTGCATACTCACGATGATGCCAGCTGTCCAGGGGTTGAGAAGCAGCAGGGCACAGACGAGGAAGGTGCAGGCCAGAAGGATGCTGATGGCCAGCAGGAACCAGTGCCGCAGGCCGATGTACTGTTCCCAGAAGAGGAAGGGGTACCCGCTGGGGTAGCTCAGCACGCCGTGGCGCTGGGCGGCCTCCCGGCAGATGGCCCGCACGCTCTCAATTGCCTCCACAAAGTCGGATGTGCGACGCAGCCCACTCAGGTAGAAAGGGAACTGGGCGAACTCCAGCGGCTGGGCTGCTGGGACTGGGGAGGTAGTGGGCAGTATGAGGGTACAGGTAAGGATGGGGGTACAGGCAGCATGAGAGCACCACAGTCACACCAGCTGGAGTGCAGCCTGATGTCTGGATGCATGCCACGGGTCTGGGGAGTGTTTGGGGAGCAGACTGAGGGCAAGGAGGAGGCGGTTTCCCTGCCTGCAGGATGCTTGTGGGATAGTGGGTCACAGAGCAGAAGGGGAACAGAGGGGCTTCTCTGCAGTGAGATGCTCACGAGCTGGAGCAGGGGTGAGTTACTGTGTGCTAAGGGCACAGGGAGTGCACTGAGAACTGCTCAGGGTGTGGAGTGCAGGGGGACCAAAGTGGGGCACAGGGATGCAAGGAAGTTTACCAGACAGGATGAAGGATGTGGGGGGTTTCCCTTCAGGGCAAAAAGCTGTGGGGAGCAGGGTACTCTGCAGGAGGATGCAGGGGCAGGAGTGGGCTATGGGGAGCCCTCTGCGCTCACTCACTTCGCAGGTTCTCGCCTGTGGTGTCGTACTTGTCATGAATCCACTCAGGTGGTGGTGGGTAGAAGTTGGCCTGGGATGCGGCAAAGCCCAGGGGGTCGTTGCTGGCCCACACCGTCAGGCAGATATAGAAGGTGTCAGGGGGGATGATGCCATTCTCATCCACCAGCCGCCGGGTGGTCAGCTATGAGAGAGACCAGGAATGGGCATGAGCCGGGCAGCAGGCAGAGCCGTCCCCAGTTCAGTCACCCCAGCCCTGTCCCCACGCACCTGATTGAAGTTGAAGGGCTCCTTCTTGTTGCCGGTCTGGATTAGGAGTTTGTATGCCAGCGCCCCGTCCTCGGAGCCGTTGCGGTAGCTGTCATGGGTGATGCGCCCAGCCTGCCAGTCCCTGTCGAACGTGGCCTGAAGCCCTGGGGATACAGCACAGGGGGTGAGCACCTCTGGGGACACACCATCCTGCACACCACCCCATCTGACCCAGGGAGCACGGTGCCAGCGGGATGGGCGCACAGAAAGCCCAGGGCTCAGCTTCCAGGGCTGGGCAATTTGAGATGACTGTCGCCAGGATGCTGCACACCAGGGAAGGCATTCCCATGTCAGCAGGGAGCATTAAAGGCTGGGGACAGGGTCACTGAGCAGGAGAGATCATGGAGAAAAGGCATGACCCTCACCTCGTAGCCAGTCCTGGAAGTAATGGAGCCACATCTTGGGCAGGTCACGGTTGCCCTCCCGCACCACATACTTGACGGTACTGAAGGCCTGGTGCAGGCTCAGCAGGGCAGCTTGGGCACCCGGGTAGTGAAAGCCACCCTTGGTGACAATGAACATGTTGTAGAAGGAGAAGTACTTGAACTGGGCCGAGATGAAGGCGTGTGCTTTGGTGTCCCGTGGCACGATGTCCGTCAGGTAGAGGCCATCATGCACCATGGTGGTGCCATAGAGACTCAGTCCCAGCAGCGCCAGGAACAGCACCACCACTACCACCTGTGGGGACAGCAGAGGGGTCAGGCAGGGTCCTATGCCACCCACCCACCTTGGGTGGCAGCCCCACGGCTGCCCCCACCTCACCTTGGTCCGGGTCCTCAGGAGAAGTGGGGCGTACTTCTCCCGGGCGAAGTCAGCGAGGCTCCAGCGGCAGAAGGGCAGGGGGACACACTCCCGCCTACCCTTGGCCTCATCCAGCTGGGCTAGCAGATCCCGGGTGGAGCTGGATGGGGCAAAGACCTGAGAGCCCAGGGGATCAGTGGGGGGCAGGAGGACGGCAGGTGAGGTGCACACCTGGGAGGTGGGCGGCAGGACCGTGACAATGTGGTGGCCCGAGGGGTCACACCGGGTGAAGGCTTGCACAGTAGTGGTGATCTGGGTGCTGGTGGCCACACTGGGGTGCCCATAAGAGGATGGGTGGCAGGCATGGTTGTCGTTGGCATCAGCAAGCTCTTGGGGCTGAATCTGGATGACCCGTGAGGAGCAAGGGCTGTGGGGAGAGTAAAGCAGAAGTGAGGGAAGGATGAGATGTTTAGTCACCCATGCTTCTTGGGGGAACTGTGGGGTCACAGCCCCATTCCCAGCCAGCCCAGCACCGATACCTATAGAAGCAGCAGAGGATGTCGAGCCGGCGTTTCTCCCGGCGGTGCAGGTCCAGGCTCAGGATAGCAGGGAACACAAAGAGCACCATGGCGAAGTTGAACACCACAACCACTGCAGCCTGCAGGTAGTAGAAGACGTATTAGAGTGGGGTCAGGTCATCCCTTCCCATCCCCTGGAGATAGACCGTGGCCCTACCTGGAGGGAGAAAGCGCGCAGGGCAGGGATGGGCACCAGAGCTGCCATGAAGAAGGCAATCATATTGCTGACGGAGGTGAGAGCCACGCTGGTCCCTGTGCGCTTCAGACACTCACCTGTCCGCTCCTGCAGGGACAAAGAGAGCGGGTGAGAGGGGCCACGGGGAGGTGGGAGGGAGCTGAGGAGCCTCCGGGAAGCGCTCCACACTCACCTTGAAGGGGATGTGCTGGCTGGTCTCGGTGAAGGCATGAGCCAAGAGGAACATGTCATCCACACCAATGCCAAGGGCCAGGAAGGGCAGGACCTGCCACAGAGCAGTTGGTGTCAGCAGACTGACACGGCCACCAGGCACAGCCCCCAGGGTCCCACCCACCCTGCAGTACTTGGCTCTTCCCCCAGCACATACCTGGGTGGTGGCTGCGTTGAAGGAGATGCCCAGCAGTGAGCAAAGCCCCAGGCCAGAGGCGACGGAGAGAGCCACAAGCAGGACCCCAGCCAGGCCCACGGCCCCCTGGGACTTGGAGCAGTCCCACCGCAGCATGGTGACGCAGGCATAGGCCAGCTGGAAGAGCACAGTGGGTTAGTGGGGACAGGGCAGGCGACAGAGAGATGGTGGAGGACAGAGAGACGAGACACACGCACCATGAGGAGGTAGCCCCCAGCCACCCGGATGGCACTGACGTCAGAGAAGGACTTCATGATGTCGTTGAGCGTGGTGGTGGAGAAAGCGTGGACGCTCTGTGTGGCGTTGGGAGGGATGGAGTCCTGTGCCAGCTGTCGGAGGTGCACCCCATTAGAGGAGTCAGGACCCCCCCTGCTCTACAGTACACCCACCCCAGAGCCATTCAGGGTGTCAGCATTGCCACTGAGGGTCTCTAGAGACCCACTGGACCACAAGAGAGTAGTTCCAGGACCCATGGCCACAAGAAAACCTGGGCACAGGGGGATGCCATGCACAGGCTCATCCTTGCACAGCCCCATGTCAGGGCTGTTCCCGGTGCTCACCTCCACAAATTTCCTCTGCCAAGCCTCCAGGATGGCTCCTGCCTTCTCCTCACTCCAGCTGATGTCATGGATCTCGTAGTCATCCTTGAAGTGCTCGTAGAGCTGCCGGGGGCTCATGAGGAGGAACATGGTCTGCAGGGCCTCGGCGCTGGAGAACAGGCACGCACCTCGCTGGGACCGGATGCAGCACCCCAGGATGTAGGAATGGGTTCATCCCCCACCCCACAGCACCCAGACCCACTGCAGACACTCAGGAGAGGACCCAGACATCCTGCCCCCCTGCCTCCCCTTGCTCCAAAGCACTGCCCTGCTCACTAGCCTTATACACTTTCCAGCCTCCCAGACAAGCCCACAGCCCCTCCTGCAGCCAGGGCAGGTTTCCTGCATTGTGCCTGGGAATGCCCACACCACAGCAGCTCTTACCGTAGCAGCTTGCCATGGGAGTCTTTGGTCGTGCCACCTAAAATCAGCTCCTGCTGCCAGCGCATGAACTTCCTGGAGAAGCCATGGCAGCCCCCCGAGAGTTCAGCCGGAATGTCTGGGCTCTGCAGACAGAGGGAGGTGTCAAGATCGTGGAGCAGGCAGGAGAACAATAAGCCCCCACACCCTTCCTGGTCCTCATGGACTGTGACCCACCTGCTGGCTCTGCTTGTTGGGGGCACTGGAGGGGCATTGAGGGTCCCGGGGGTCCAGACAGGGCCGCTCCATGTAAGCCTGCCCCACCTCTGCCTTGTCCAGCAGCTCTTTGAAGCCTTCCAGAGATGTGAACTGCCCCAGCTCCTCCATCAGCTGCAGAGGGTCCAGGTTGCTCCACTGGATGTCAGGGCGGCCCCTGGGCAGAGAGCAGGACTGGGGTAATGAGGGATTCCAAAACCTACATGCAGTACTACCACCACTACCAACCCATCCCAGGGGCACTGGGGGTGCCCTCAAAGGCACAGTGCAAGGATACAGAGGAGCAGCATCAGTCCCCAGCACATCCCTTACCCCCTTCCGGGGCCGCCTGCAGCATCCCCCGTGCCCTGTACAGCACAGCGGGCCATGCCCTGAGTCAAGTAGCGTGCCTGATCCTGTTAGTCTGGGACAAAGCAGGGGGAGCTGGCCCTGCTGCCTGGCCCCGCTTTGTGTGAGCAGTCAGGACGATTACTGTCCATGGGCTAACATCTTGATAGAGGGGAGCAGGCAGGCAACAGCTCCCAATATCCCCTACCACCCTTCCGGCCATCTCCTCCTAGGCTGGAGAGTTTAGGGCTCAGCAAAGGTTCTGGGGGCTCAGGACAGTGCTAGGAGCAACAGGCAGACCCGGTCCCTGGAGGTCCAGCAGGACCCCACGGGACTCAGGTACCCAGGAAAAGGGTTTTTCCCATTGCCTGCAGATGCTGTGCTCCCTCCACCCCAGCCTGTGGAGCTGGGGGCCAGCTTCCAACCTCACTTGGCTTCTTTTTTAAGACAAAAAGGACACACAAAAAAGCCAATAACCCAACCCAGCGCTCCAAAGAGGGGAAGAAAAAGCCCCAAGCAAGAGTGGGCTCTGGGGAGAAACACAGCCTAATAATTCATGAAGGCTGGCTGGGCCAGAGCTGGCCGCTCGAGATTCCCACATACCAACCGGAGCTGCTGCTGCTTCCAAAGAGAGCCCCTTTTATCTGCTTTCGCTTGCTTCACTGAGCCAGGGCAAATCCTTTTGTCTTTCCATAGATTGCTGCTCTTTGTTCTCCCAGCTCCCGCCCCGCTCACCCCTCGGCGTTAAAAGGGGGACGAGTCCCCATGGGCTGGCCGGCGCTCAGCCGGGGTGCCTGCCCGGGCACCCACTGCTCGGGCTGCGAGGAGAGATGAGTCCCAGCGCTGCCGTGGGTGCCACCCCGCCTGCCATGCACCCCGGCCCCAGGATGCTGCCCACCATGGCAGGTGATAACACCAGCATCCTCCCTGACACAGCCACTCCAGTCCCACTCGCAGCCGCTCCCAGCAGTTCCCCAGGCTGGGGTGGGGAGAAACTGAGGTCTTGGAGGGGAGGTGGCGGGGGGGGGAAACCAGCCCCCTAGTCCTAGCTGGGATGCTGCGGCCCCTTCCCCCTTCTCCCGTCAGCAGCAGCCTGAATAAGGCCACTATTTCATCTGTTTGGCAAGGGGCAGCTTTCAGAGCAACATTAGCATGAGAAAGCGCGGGGCTGCGTTTGCTGACAATGCACAAGCCGCCCCAGCTCTCCCGGACAAACACACGCGTAAACAGAAGGAATGTGGGGGGGGCTCCCCGGCCCAGCCCGGGGTCCCCAGCCCCACCACCGCGGTGCGAGGAGCTGGCTGGGAGTCACCTGCCACCCACCCCGGGCACTCTGCACCCTCAATGCCCCAGGGCATAGCTCAGCAGTGTGGCTGCCTCCTCAGCACCGTGGCACCCACAAAGCGCTGCTGGGGGCGGTGGGGAGTGGAGCAGCCCCAGGGATGCACCTGCAGCACAGCCACTGTCCCCACGTCCCCATCCCTGGCTGCGGGGACAGCATGGCATGGCAGGGACAGGCCAGTTCCTGCCTGTGGGCTGCTGCAGCCCGGCCAGTGCCACCGAGGCCAGGCAGGCGAGAAAAGAGATCCATCCCCAGAGTGTTGACCCAGCAGGACAACGACGGTGGTGGGACCATCCTGGGGCTGAGCAGGACAAGCTGCAGCAGCACCAAAGCACCTTGAAGCAGGCAGGGCCAAGCTGTGCAAGGTCAAGCACAGCCCCTTTGCAGCATCCCCAGCTCCTGCCCTCACCCATGGCTCCCCACGCCCAGGACAGTCCCCACACAAACTCACGGGAGATAGGCTGAGCCTCCCTGCAGCTTGGATCCTTCCCAGAAGCAGTCCAGTGGTGTCAGGATCACGCAGGGGAACAGCTTCTCTATCATCTGTGGGAGAAGGAGATATGAAGGGTCAGCAGGGATGGATTAGACCCCTCCAATCTCCCCCAGCCCTACTGGGCTTCCCAAACCTGTGCCTTCCCACAGGCAGCTGGCAGCGCCTTTGCAGTGCCTGGGGCTGGCAAGACCTGTCCCCACCACAGCCCATCCACTGGCATTCTGTGAGGGACTGATCTCCCGTGGGGGGCTCCTAGGGGGCCATGCCATGCCTGCCACTTACCCTCTCTATCATGCCATTCTCAATGATGGGGACACCTGACTTGTAGCAAATCTTGTTCAAATCCCACGATCTGGAAAGGCAAAGGAGGAGCTGAGAACAGGCATAACCCCACAGGGGACACAGCAAGGGGTGGTGGGATCTGCGGGGCACAGCGGGAATCCCCGTCCCCCATCTGGAGCCGGACTCACTTTCCGTACAGTGAGACTTGGACCTTGCTGGCTGCCAGGGCCGCCTCGAGGTGGAGCTGCAGGGCCTCCTGCGTCAGGATGTTGTCCCCATCCTTCTTCGGGGTCTGGATCAACATCTGGGAGGTGTAGACAGACTCCTCGCCCAGCTTCTCCTTAGTGTAGCGTAGCTCCTGGCTCACCCGGCTGCCCGCTATGGAGGGGACCAGGATGTGCCTTGTCAGTGCCAGGGCTGGCAGATCCCTCATCCCACCAATTTGTCCCGCCCATTACGATGCCTAGGGAATGGGATGGGCAGGCACGAGGCACTGCAGCACCAGATGTTAATCCGGGGGGGGCTTCTTGATTGGGGTGGGGGGTCCCCAATCGCTGCATCCTCTGGGTGCTCACACTCACAGGATCCAAACTGGGAGCACCTCAGGACACACTGGACCAGACATCCCTCTCCCACCAACATGGCTGTTTCCAGCCCCAGAACAGCTTGTTGGCTTTGCTTTCCCCAGAAACATCCCACAGACAGATGGTTGGTGCAGAGGGGATGCATCCTGCCCAGTCCCACCTGTGCACTGTTGTGGGGCTGCAGATGCCCAAAACCAGCCCCAGACACAGCAAGCAAAATTGAGTACACCCCATCCCAGCCTGGCTGCTCCCTGGCACCCCAAAGCAAGCAGCATTTTGACCAGGGAATGGGTGTAGGGAGAAGCAAGGACCCTCAAGTCCCTGCCAGGTATAGGCTATCCCAAGAGGGGTTTGGGGACAGAGGAGGGAGACAATGCTGGGGACAACACTCTTCCCTGCCAAGGCACTGGGATTTGTCCCTTGATGGCAGCAGGAAAGCCCCAAGCACAGCAGGGCTAAGGTTTCCGGTAGAAGCATCCGACTTCATTTGCGGCTGCCTCGGCATGGAAGAGGAATCCCCTCCCAGCCAGCGTGGCTGGGGCTGGGACCAAACCCTGCATGGTCTTTTGCATGGCTGAACACCATCCCAGGGAGAGCTGTACCCATCCCCTTTGAACAAGGGGCTCCCATCCCTCCTGGCACAGCAAATGGGGGATGACACAGCCCAGAGAAGGGTGGGCAGTGGTTCCTGAGACACCCTACTACTGCACCACTTAGTTGCCCTGCTCCCAACCCCCTGCCCAGGGCAGGAGGGATGCTGCATGTAGCCCCCACCCCAGCGCCACCCGCCAGGGGTTCCCCGGGGTGCCCAGCATCGGGGGTATCCCAAGGCAGTGCTGGTGGCAGGGGCGAGGCCAGCTCCTGCCCAGCCCCAGGGAAGCAGGGGGGTCAGGATTCATCTGTACCAGGACGCTCCCTCAGCAAGAGGCGGGGGCCCCGGCGGGCCTGGCCCCCAGCCAGCACCAAGGAGGCCGGAGTAAGACCGCAAATAAGGAGCAGAATCTTCCCTTTTAATGACTTATTATATGGGTTGATGTTTTGGGGTTTTTTTTCCCCTGCTTTTTGGGAATGGGGAGGGCAAAGCATCTTTATTGTTTCTGGCTGGGCCAGGGAGCAGCTGGTGTCCATCAGATGCCAGTTGGGATGGAGGTTGTGCCAGGGACAGGGAGGGGGGGGACATGGCTGTGGCTTTTGTGTATGTCAGGGGGGATAGCAGCACCCAGGGCGAGGGGACAAGAACACAGGGAGGGTGGGTGCCACGGGGAGGGGGGGAAAACAGGACGCCCATCCTATTCCCAGCAGGCTGGGAGGTCGGGCAGGAGGTGTGCCAAGCTGCTCTAATCTCAGCCATGCCACCCACCCCGAAGCCGGACGGGAGGTGGGACACAGTGATGGGGGGGGTGCCCGGCATCACTGCCGCTCCCGGGGGGATGCATCCTGCTGTGCCCTGCCGGCATCTCCGCCCAGCACGGCTGCAGGAGGAGCCACACATCTGCAAGTGGGGGGTGGGGGGAAGCCCCCCGAAAAATTAAAGAAAAAAAAAAAAAGAGAGAAAATAAAAAGCCGTCCCTTGTAATTAGTGTTAATTTGGAACAGGGCACTGCAAGCCGTCAGCAAGCTTCAAAGGCCGTGAGGAAGCCTCAAATTCCAACACCCTAATTAACCAAAGAGCAACATGAAAAGACAAGGCAGCACACACAGGGCTGCCAAGGACACTTCAAACGGGCGCGCGCCCGCCGGCCGGCCAGCCCGGAGCGGGTGAGACGCCCCACGCAGCCCCCCGGCCCCCCGATACCAACAATGAGCACGTTAATGAGGAACTGTATGTAAATTCTTCCTTTTTTGTTGTTGTTGTTGTTTTCTTTTTTTTTTTTTTCTTGATTCCAATTAACAAAGGGAGCCCTTGGCTTTTTCATGCAAAGGGCTCTCTGGTTCCAATCAGGCGTCCGGTCCTGCTTACCAACAGCCTGCTCTGCTCCCCAGCAGGGTTTGGCTTCACCCTCCTGAACCCCCACATCCCCCCAAAATCCCACAGCAGGGCCTGGGGGCAGGACAGTCCCCCAGGGCAGTTCTGTCTTGCACAAGCATCCTCTCTGGGGTGGGCACCACTCCTGGGTACCACTGGTTGGACATTCCACACTGGGGTGTTGTGGGGTGCAGGCTCACAGCAGGGTGGATTGGAACCCCATGCCCACTCTCATTTCAAATACCAAGGGTGCAGAGCAGGCTGCTGCCGTGCCCAAGAAGGGGGGGTATGGGTGCTGAGGAGGGGACATGGTCCCTGGCAGCAAGGACGGCTCTGTGTGCGGCTGCCTCCCTCTGCGGGCCATGCCAGGGGAGCCCTCCCCATAATTACAGCATCCACCACAAAATTATAGAGCAGAGCAGGAGCCTCCCTGTCCCCTTCCCGGCCACCCTGCCTGAGCCACTGCTCCTCCAGGGAGCCACTGCACCCCTGCCACTGCTCCCCAAACACTCCTGGCACAGGACCCACAGCTATGGCACTGCAGCCAGCTGACCCTCACCCAGTGGGACTGGCTTGTACCCTCAGCTGCTCCAGCCAAGACACAGCCTCAGTCCTTGTGTTCCCCCCCTGCCCAGGAAGGGGTCTGACCCCAGCTCACCTCACAACCTCCCGGGGACTGCCAAAGCCCCCAGACTCAGCTCAGAGGGTTTAGGCTCAGATGAGCCCATGCCAGGTCCTGCTGCCTGCAGCACAGTTGCAAAGTCCCACATCAAAGGGCTGGCCCCCATGCAGCCACACCACCTGTCAATGACAGCAAGGGGACATCCCATCGTGCTTTCCAAGGGCAGGAGGTGGGCAAAACCCGTGGTGCCCTGTCTCCAAGCACCCAAGGGTGGGGGGCAGCACGCTGAGCGTGCCAGGGCAGCATGTCTGGGTGACAGTGGGAGGGCAGTGGGTCAGGGCAGGTTGCCAGCCCCACACTGAGCCCTCCCTGCCTGGCATGGGTGAAGATGAGGGAGGGACATGGGAGGTGCTGGGGGCAACAGAGAGGCCCTGGTGTCCCCCTAGGAGACACATGCTGCTGCAAGGACCACCTGCTGTCCCCGCCAGGGTGTGCGGAGGCTATGGTCAACAGCAGTGCCACCACACTGCAGATGAGACCCAGCACTGCCAGCAGCTGTCATCACTGCTTGGGTGACCTGGGTGGGACAGGATGAGAGGGAGGGAGCACCCCTGGGCACATATCCTCACTTGGACCCCAAAAATCAGGCCATGTCCTGCCTACTGCAATGGAGCTACAGGATGTGGCAACAAATGTAGTGAATCCCAGATTTGGCCGGTGCACAGGGAATGCTGCAGCCCTGACCCCAGTGCCAGCTGTGCCCACAAGCAAGGGAAAAACTGGGGCAGTAAGAAGGGGGCCCTGTGGTGAGCAGCCCCTTTTTCACAGCACAATATCCCAATGCTAAGGCTGGCAAGCACCACTGACGCGCACAGCTGGGAGGGGGGCAAGGCCATGCTAAGATCTCCCGGGAAAAGCCATCGCCATGGGGATCCCCCTCTGCAGCACCCCCACCACTCCAAGGGGCACTCAGAGGGGCGAACACTCGCCTGTCAAGCCACCCCTCGGCACAGACTGAGCCCATCCCACTGGCAGATGCGCCCACCCTAGACGATCAGAGCCCCAGGGGCATCAGAGGGATGCCAGCACCACCCTGCAACTCACGCACTATGCTGCATCCCGGTGGGAGGGGGTCCCGAGGCACCGCCCCAAGCATCCCTCGGCTGCAGCTTCCCCGTGCTGAGCAGCGTGCAAGCCGGAGGCCACCTTCAAAGTGTTGTGGGGCGGATTAGCTGGATTAGGGAGGCAGTGAAAGGACCCATGCTGCTCTGGAGGAAGTCTCGCCCAGGGCACGCTGAAAGAGCCATTTTTACCTGTCCCGGCCGCTACCGCCGGCCTCGCCAAAAGCCTGGCGGCCCCGTCCTGTCAAAACACGTCTTCCCGGCCCCATTCACCCCACGGCTGGTCCGGGAAGGGGGGCAGCTGCGTGGCAGATGGGTGTCCCCAGCAGCGCCAAGGGATGAACGAGGGCTCGGCCCCGCGCCGGCATCTCCAACGAAACCCAGCCCCACCAAAGGGGCTCCCGGCTAAGGCAAGAAGGGCGGCAGAAGAGGGGGATGCCTTCAAAAAGCCAGCGGCAGAGGGGCTGAAAGGGCCGGTTTGGGGCCAGCTCCCCAGCCGCCGGCCCCGGCCAAACCCTTTTGTTTAACGGCAAAGCTAAATTAATGTCTTTATTACCCCAAATCGCGGGGCGGCTGTTCCCAGCGCAGGGAGGGGGGATGCCGGCAGCCCGCACCGCCCCGGCCGGCTCCGAGGGGACAGCGCGACCCCCGAAAAAGAGAGAGGGGGGGAAAAAAAAGGAGGTGGGGGGAGAGGGATTCAGTTGGGAACTATTCACCGCTAAGACTCCTGTCAGCATTGACATAAATTTCCACTGGTGTTGGCATTTAGGCATTTGCCATTTCCATATGTATAGGGCTGCCTGTACTAATTATGCTAATCACCCCCTCTGTTGGCTGCTGTGAAAAATGGCCACATTAGGCACTCCACTGCTTGCTAATGTCACTTAATGTGTGGTTGAAACATACATTCATCCCCCTCTGAATGGTGAAATTTTTCCACATTGCTGGCTTCATTCAGGCAAGAAATGAATTTTTTGAACTCAGACCACTTTTCCAGGCCCGAGGGAGAGGCAGATAATAAAACCCTCTTCTTGGGCCCTGGCGCTGCCCCCTCCCAGCCGCCAAATAACATTTAAAACACACAAAAAAAGAGCCCCTTCCCTAAGTCCATAGATATGTACAAAAGAAAAAAACCACTTTCTAGGAAATAAAAAAATATGTAAGTTGAAAAGCAAAGCAAAATGGATAGGGGAAGATAAGCCACAGCCATCTGTAAAATCTTCCAGTCTCTTTGGGTTAATTAGCAAAATTTTCCAGCCCAAAAAAGCTGACCAAGCTGTCAAAGAAGGGAAAAGGAAGAGCAAGAGGTTTCGCACTCACCTCCCAAAGATACAAAAATAAAGGTGAACTGCCTGCACCCCACCTTCAGGAGGGGGAGCCCTCCTTCCACTCCCTCCTACATCCCTCCCCCGAGAAAAAAGGTTCTTTCAGAGCCAGAGGGGACTTTGGAGCAAAAGCGAGAGCCAGGAAGGCAGGTTTTCGGGATAACAGGAACCTCGGCACTTCACGGCAGCGATGCCCCCGCTGCCCCTCGCTCCTCCAAGCCCCCGGGAATGGAGGAACAGGGTCCCCAGGGACACACAGAGATCCTGCAAACAGAGAGGACTGCAGGGTCCTGAAGGAAAAATCCCACCAGGCCAGGCAAAAGGGTCCCCAGGGCCCCTGGGCTGTTCCTTCCCAGGAAGCAGTACCTGTGTCATCACACGCCGCTGAGAGCAACTGGGACTCTGCCTCCCCAGGACGCCCATCTAGGGAGAGAGTGGGCATGTGGCAGTCCAGGGGCCGCCCCTTAGGGGTGAGGCCGGCTCCGGCCAGATCCCAGCAGGCATCCTGCTGCCCCGGACACAGGGACAAGCTGCCATCAGAGGCCCCATACTGCTAGCACTAGCCCCACATAGCTCCCCAGATCTCCCTGCTCCTTTATCAGCCCCTGCACAAACATCCCACCCCACACACCCACCCACCGGCAGCAATGAGACCACCCACCTCTCTGTGTGCCCACCCAGGAAAGGCCATGGCATCCCACTCACCCCCACTGCTGTTGTCCCACACCCCTCCATGGGACCCACCATGCACAGCGGGGACAGGGGCTGGGAAGAGGGGCCACACAGATGGTGGGGAGGGCACTCAATCCCTGTCCTTGGCTTCCCGTTGTGGCTTCCCCATCCCCTATGCCCCTCTCTCTTCAAAGAGAGTCAGTCAGGGTCTCCTCTACTGCTTGCCTGCTCCATGGGGAGCCCCAGGCCGTGTGGGGAGCCCCAGGCTGCACCCTAGCCCTGTCCTGGGTGCCAGGGAGGGGATGCCCTGTGCCAAGTACTGTTGGAGACATCAAGGAAGGACAACAGCTACTGCCAAGTGTAGGCGTCTTAGCTTCATGCCCCAGGCGGGAAACAAGACAGCAAATCCCCCACATCCCCATAAGATACATCCTATTTCATCCCACCAGCACATTTGGGGTGTTCCTGACCCCTCCAGGAAACGGACAGGGTCTTCTCCAGGGAGACTCGTCAGCTCTTTGAGAGCGCGACGGCTGTGCAGGGTGCTCGGCTGTTCCGGTTAGGAATTAACCCGGCCTTCCTTTGAACCAGCCCTCAGTGCTATAAATCAGGCAGACCCATTCACCACCCAGGGCTCTGCCTGCCCAGAGCTCACTGCCCTGGCCCCTTGGCCCTAAAGACGCCCTGGGAGAGCTGGGAACAGCTGCCAGGTGTCTAGAGGTAACTCAACACTCACCGCTAGCCAGGATTTCAAAGCCTCCAAGTGGCTAATTGTTTTGGAGGAGCCTAATTGAACATTTCCACAGTCGAGTCCAATTTATGGGGTGACACAGCCTCCTTCTATCTTCCAAACAGGGATGCAGGTCAGGCATCACCCCAGAATACCACATGAACCCCCTAGACAGCCCCCAGGGCTGGCACAGGGGACCCTGTGCTTTCCCACAGTGGCCGGGGTCACAGCCCAGGCCCAGGAGGACATACCATCAGCATGCCCCCAGTGTTGACTCCAGCCATGGGGCCAAAGCAGGGCTGCCCGGCCTATTCCCCTGTTTGGGGAGGAGGGAGATGGGACAGCAGCACCATGTCCCCATAGGAAGCAGCTTCCTTCCCTCCCCAGCTCCCAGAGGGCTGAGATCAGCCCAACACTGGGTCACACTCTGCGTCTGCAGCACTGGGACCTCACCTGGGTGAGGTGGTTTGGGTTGGACCATCACCACCCCACATCCCTCAGTCAGGCAAGACAGAGGCTTCATGGAAGCCAAACCACCCTGCCTCTTGAGCTGGGACCTACTGGGCTAGCATGCTGGGCCTGATACTCCCTGCACATATACCCTTCCCCTCAGACACCCCACGGCGCTGCCCTGGGGCTGGGATGGACCACATCCCTACAAACATCTCCCCACAGACCCAGAGAGGACTGTAGCTAGGGTCCTCAGCACTCTGGGGATCCCAAAGCTTTGGAACCAAGAAGATGGGGCACCAACTTTGCCAGCCCAGAAGCGAGAACTGTGATGCTTCAGCCTGGCACAGCAGTACCAGGCTTACTGCAGAAAAACACATGCCCCAACCACCCTGCCACACACGTGGAAACATGAGAAAGTAGTGGCTGAGAAAATACCAAAGCAGCTTCAAAGGCTCTGGATCTAAGCAAAGTCTGGGAAACTGTGTCCCACTCTCCAGGGGCAGCCCAGGCCGTTCTGTCCCCCAGTAATGCCCAACCCAACACCAGCAGGACGGAGTGCAGCAATCGGGGCTGGGTATATCCAGGAGATGCTTTGGTCCCACCAGAAAATGCAGAAACCAAGTCCACTGCCGGGGGTAAGGACCCACGGATGAGTATGGGCATGGGAGGCAGCGCCACAGATGATACACAAGACTGAAAGTGCCCCTGCAAACCTTCTTTCCACATCCTGACCCGTGCATGCTTGCCAGGGACCCCGTGGGACTGAAGCCACCTCAGTCACATCGTTCTTGGTGGTGCCAACGCCTGAGGACACTGGGGCTGTGCCACCCACGAGCAAGGAACAGAGGGGTCTGCCCCAAGCGCACACGCCCGAGGGAAGAGCCCTCCCAGGAGTTACAAGGCGGGCCCCTGAGTATGAGTAGCACTCTCAGCATCACACGCCATCCTCACCCAGGCACCACAGATACAGAGCAGGGACTGCATGCAGACTCCAGCACACCCACTGCCCAGGAAGGGCCAGGATACCCCAGGTCAGCGGTGTTTCACCACGGAGTTAAAAAAAACCAAAAAACTAAAGTCAGCTCCTGACACTGAAAAAGATGAGAAAGAGAAGGTTCCTGAGTGAGGCCCCCAGCACCCACATTACAGCCAGACCGCAGGGTGGGCAAAATTCCCCAACAGCAGCTGTAGCTGCTCCTGGCCATACCCACGTGAGCAGGGAAGCACGGTGGGGCAGAGGAAAAGCTGGGGTTCTGGGCTCTTCCAGCTGTCCCCAGGCTTGGCCCCTTCCCCATCCCGCTCTCCACCCCAATGTGCAGCAAGTCCCATTCCCGCTAACAGGAACAACGACAGCCGCTTTCCTGGCTACAGTTCCATGAAACGCTGACTCCTCGCTACCCCAAAAGCACAATAAAAATTCGATGGAGCCAGAGCCACGACCCAGAGTAAGGGAACCACGGTGGGAGCGTGTCCCTCCTGCAGCAGCCACTGCTCAGGCGCTGGCTGGACCGGGAGGTATCACTGGATTTCTCTGCTTACGTGTTGCAGAGAAAAGGGGTGATGGAGACCAAATCTGGGGAGGGGGTACAAACACCCCGGGGAGTGGGGAGCAGGTGGGAGAGCCGGGCATTCCTGGGCAAGGGTGCGTGCGTGCATCTGAGTGCAAGCAGCCAGGGAGCGCAAAGCTCTTTTTTTTTTAAAGAAAAAAAAAAAAGAAAAAAAAAAAGGGGTGGGAGAGCAAAGTTGCTTCTATTGTTGAACCAAATCCAAGAGTAGCTGAGGACCACACAGGGAGCGGGGCGTGGGGGAGGAGGCAGCGCTCCCGCACAAAGATGGCTGACACCCCTCCGCTGAGCAACATCTGCCCCTGCACAGCACCCCGCGGGGACCCCCGCCCGGGGCGCCCCCCACGGCACCGGGCGGCACGGACCGGGGGGGCCAGTCGGGGCGCTGCCCCCCCCGCGCTCCCCAAAGCCGAGGGGAGGTGCACGGAAACCAAATGCCCGACCCGCGGAGCGGGGCTGCAGGGACCGGGGAGAGAAAAACCCACGGTGGAGTTATTAATAACAAAGGAGGGGGATCAGCCGCTTCCACTCGGAAACGGGGATTTGCTCCTGCCTGACCCTGCCCGCGCCTCCGTGTCCGCCGGGCAGGGGGTCCCGGGCCGGGACTGGCGGCCCCGCGGCGCCGGCTCTGCCCCACTGCGGGTCACCCCCGAGGGTTCTTCCCACCGGCAAGGGGTGTCCACGCACCATTCACACCGCACGTGTGCGCACCTTCGCGCGCAGACCCCCGCCGGGACACGCGTGGGGGCCCCTTCGGAACTCAGCACCACGTCCCCGCGCAAGGCACAGCCTGAGCGGCCGCGCAAACAGCACCCTCGCTCGTGGGCACCCACGGCCCCGGCGGCGGCATCCTCCTCCTCCTCCTCCTCCTCCTCCTGCTCTTCCCGGCCCGCTCCCGCGCTGTCACCTGCCTCCCGGCCGGCCCCGCACCTCCGCGCTGCGCCCGGGACACAAAGCCGCGGCCGGGAGCGGGACCGGCACCGTTCCCACGGGCGGCCAAGCCCGCGGGGCCGCGCTTACCTTCCACCCAGAGGTGCTCGATGTCGGTCTCGATGGAGGCCACCCGTAGTCCCACGGCCAGCGCCCCGAACACCAGCAGCCCCACGAAGAGCACCTTCCCGCAGTGCCGCTGGATCCGGCAGCCCAGGGCGAAGAGCAGCGCCTGAAAGCGGGCCCGCAGCCACAGCGGAGTCCTCTGGCCCACGGCCCTGCCCTGCGGAGGGGGCGAGATCGGGTCAGCCCGGGAGAGGAGACGGGAGCCCCAGCCCGAGCCAAGCGGACCCGCGGCGGGGCGCGATGCCCGCGGCGGCCGCGCTGCGCCGGCTACGGAGCGGGACCGCGGGAGCCGGAGGTCCCCGAGCCCCGGGGGACACGGGGGGGGTCCCCGCAGCCGCCCAGCCCGCCCCGCGCTCCTCCGCGCCCTCCGAACTCCCCTCCCCGGCCCGGAGCCCCCGCGAGAGCGGGCGATGCTCGCCCCTCACTCACCTCGGGCAGCGGCTTGCGGCGGGCGGCGCGGAGCGGCGGCGGCGCGGC
>VWZG01003529.1:183556-294626 GCA_013396735.1 Grallaria varia | reverse complement strand
GGGAGCGCGGCACCGGCACCGGCACCGGGGGCAGCGCTACGGTCCCAGCCCGCGGGCGCCGCGGCACCGGCAGCCCCCCGCAGACAGCCCCGGGGATGGGCGTCCCCCCGTAGGCGCCCCCCAGGGTGGGCAGCCCGGCCCACCCCGTAGGTTTCCCCCCAAGGATGGGCACACCACAGGTAGCGTATTCCGCACATCCGCCTCCCACAGCGACCCCACCAGGGTAGGGAGCCCGCTGGGGCTGCTCCAAGGGATGGGCATCCCTCCTAAGGATGGCCCAAAGGTAGGGCGCCCATAGGCTCTCCCTGAGGATGGGCACTCCCTGTAGCCACCCTCCTTGTTCCGGGCATTCCCCCATGACCCCCTCACCCCAGGTCGCCTCTATAGCCACCCTAAGGGCCAAGTATCCCCTCCAGGACCAGGCAGCTTCCCAAAGCTACTTCCCAAAAGACAGGCAGCCCTCCTAAAGGCTGGATATCCTGCTATGTTCACCACCCAAGGCTTGGCAGCCTCCACATAACCATCCCAAGGGATAGGCAGCGCCCTCCCAGAGGCTGTGCGTCTCCCCTATAGCCATCCCAAGAGATGGGTGTGCTTCCTTCAAGGGCTGGGTGTCCTTCCACAAAGGACCAGGTGTCCCCACCAATACCTTTTCCCAAGAACAAATCATCCTCCCCCCAAGTGCAGGATGTCTACCCACCCTCACCAGCTGCCCTCCCCAAAGGCTAGATATTCCCCCAGAGCAAAAGTGGGGGAAAGGAAGACTTTGGGTGTGCTCACAAGCACTGCCCCATTCCCTGCCATGGGGAGCCAAGCCCAACAATCCAGAGCTGGAGGCAGAGGGCACAGAAACCCCATCCATGGGGCAGAGGTTGGGCAAAAGGGCAAGGGGTAAATGCCACTGACAATTTGTGGGATTGTTTCTCTCCTCATTTCACACCCTTCTCAGGACTTTATTGGATGGACCTGGTGCTGGTCCCCCCAGGAACGGCACCCCGAGGAGCTGCTGAAGGCACCCAGGGAGACCAGTAAACCCACATGGCGCAGCAACCACCCCATGTGCATCCCCATCCCCACTGCCCACCTCACTCCCTTGGAGCAATGATGGTGATGCTCACCCTAGTGCCTCCTTACTGGCCAAAAATGGGGGAAACACTGGTAAATAAACCTGGGGCAGTTCCTCCATGTTCCCTGGTTGCAGCCCCCACCAGTTAGGCCTGCTGCTGCCGAGCTCTCCTGGGCCTTAGCGGCATGTAAAGGGTTTCTCTCTCGTCCAGCGATAGGCCTGTAGCATCTGGCGTGTCCCCAAATACAGAAGGGAAACGGCTATTCAGCACTTCTGCTGCCTGATTGCTATTAACAGCTCCACCATTCCCTTTCCCCGTGGACCCACACTGCCGCTGGGCAGCTGCGGCTTTTTATCAACTTAATTTTTAAAGAGTAAGTTGTTGTCCTCCTCTCCAGCGCTGCTGGTTCCCCCACCCCACATTCTCCATCAGCTCCCTATCTGTCATCATCTGTTTCCACCTGGGGCTCTCCCACCACTGTCCTAAAGACTGGGAAATGTCATCAATGTCCTCCATCATAGGATAGTCCACGGAGACCCACACTCAGTGTCTGCCAGGGCCTGGGGATGAGCTGCATTTGCCCCATCCCAGGGCACCAAGAACTTCCCTGAGACCTGGGCTCCTGGTGCTGCAGGACCAGCTTCCATGACCCCATCCTGGCTCACCCACTGGCACCAGGCTCCGGTGCCACAGGAGCACCACACAGGACAGGATCACCCCTGGCACCCCCGCCTGCTCGTCACCACGCACCCCTGTTCTGCTGCCCCTGTGGTCCCCAGGAACCAGATGCCCCTCAGGACCTGTGTGCCCTGGCAGCAGCTGGCACTGTCATGGCACAGTGACCTGCACCCCAAGCCACAGTCCATAGGGCTCAACAGGAGGGCAGCCAGTTTGGGGATCCCAAGCTTTGCAAGCGGGGGTGGTGACAATACCAGTGACAGGGCCAGATCCTGCCATGCCAACAAGGATTGAAAATCCAGCTGGAAAATGCCTGCGGGCAGGATGGGGCTCAGCCTGCCCTGACTTGACTACACAGAGATGGGCTTTGGGTCTCCCTGCAGAGTGCTTATTTCCCCTGGAGCCACTTGGAATGGGACTGGGAGCCCTGAAGGCCACTGGCCTGGGGGAGCGGGATGGGGAGCAGGGGATCGGCTCACACACAGGGAGACTTTGCTTGCTGCTTCTTGCTGACCGGCTGTTTTATATCAAGGCGGGAGGGGGGATTTGCTGTTCTAGATGGTATTTTAATGGGCAGGCAGGCAGCTGGAGCCTGGGAGAAGCCTGCTTTACATTGTTTGGGGTTGTAACAAATAAATTCAATTAAAGGCAAATGGCTCTGCGCAGCCCCCACCCTGCGCAGTGTCTCCGTGGCGCTGGTGGCTGCGGGAGCCGTGGGTGCGAGGTGGGAGCCCCGTGCCGGGGCCACCCGGGGGCTCTGCCCACCCTCGCCCCTTGCCCCTGCCACAGGGAGGTGTCGGGGGTACCTGGGGGGCGCAGGGGACCGCACCGACAGAGAGGATGGCGTGTCCAGGGAGTCCACCCTGTGCCCACACTGTGTGTCCCACCCCGTCGAGTGAAGGGGATGGGAAAATCCCTGCGGCAGGAGCCCCACCACAGCGGGCACTCCTCGGGAAGGGCAGCCCAGGACAGAGGCCGCGGTGGGCAGCGGCATCCCCCAGGCAAGCAGAGGCTGGGCAGGGGCTGGGGCGTGGAACTGGGCTTTGCATGGCCACCATGCAGCCCCGGAGCCCCACGGCCGAGGGCAGAAGCAGAGGGGACTTGGCAGGGACATGCCAGAGCCTCAGCACGTTGTAAACAGCCACCGCTGCAGCAGCAACTCCTCTGCCGGGAGCCAGTGCTGGGCGTTAGTTAGTTGGAAACCAGATGGTGTTCTCCCAACCACCGGCACAGCCTGCTGGCCACGGCTCAGAGCCAGGCACAGGCTCTCGGGGTCCCCAAGGCTGCACAGCACCCAGTGCTGGGACCCCCTTGGAGTGGCCAGGGAGCTGGGGGTGCCAGAACGGCCCCAAAGAGGGACAGGCAGTGTCAGTGTGTCTCCTGCCCCATTGCTTCCTCGGCCAGTACTGGGTGTGTCCCAAGGGATGCTGTGTCCCAAGGGATGAAGAAGAGAGGCAGCATTCACCAGAGGGGATTAGACATAGGGCATTAACATCCCTTAAAACCTCTCCACATCTCTGTATGCCACACTTTGCCTCAGTTTCCCTGTGCCTTCTGAACAGCAGGGAACAACCAACAGCTGGTTCCCAAGTCAGAGTCCACCCGCTGCCCCCAGATAGGGATTAGATAACAGAGGAGGAATACAGCCCGTATCGAAGACCAGGGAAAGTCTGAGTGGTTGCTGCCATGTCACACCTGGGGTAACTCTCCATGGAAAATACGACAGAGAATACGGACAGTGAGCCTCCATCCCAGCACCACCAAGCAGCACCTGGGGGTCTGGGCTCTTCCCCACTCCCCAGCAGTCCTGGGAGCAGGTGCAGTGTGGGGGCACAGTGCACCCATCCCAGCCCTGGGATTCTGGGGGGGTCTGCAGCAAGAAGACAAACAGCCGGAGCTGGGGAGGGGCTGGGGGGAAGGACGGCATCCCCAGTAGCCATGGCGGGGGTCCTGTGGTGTTTACAGAGCTTAAAACCCGCCTAAGCACCGCAAGGCCACGGCACACAATAGCGTGTGGACGTGGTGACACCGGCAGTCCCCACACCACCTTGGAAGACAGAGAGCTCTGCCACCCACCGCCAGCACCGGGATTAATTATGATAATGTAGTTCTTTCCCCCTTTGTCACCCTAATGAATGGGCCCCTTTAGGATTTTAAGGCCTTTGTTTGGTGCCTCTTTACTGCGGTATTGTAGGATGGGGACTAGCAGGTGGCAGGTCCCCAAACAGCCCCTTTTGTCTCCTCTGGGGGCTGTTTTGTGGTGGGGTTGGGGAGGGGGATGTGAGGATGCAGAAGTGGGGGTGTGCTGCAAGGGAGCTCCTGGATGGAACCATAGCACTTGCCCCATCGCTATGGGGATGTGGCACCCCATGCTGTGCATCGTGCCATCACAGACTGCTGGCCCCGGCCATGGCCCAAGCCACCCATGTCCTGGCCCGCTTGGTGGGCAGATGCTGGGAGCCACCGTCTGAGCCCCTGCCTTGATCTTTTACTGCCTGGGCAAATCAATTACCCAGCAGAAAAGTCCCTAAATCCCACCATAAAACCCGTTTAGCAGCCGCCGTGGCGCTCGCCAGGCCCTGGGCAAACCTCGCCCGCTGCCGGCACGAAGCTGGAGTGATTTGCGGCGGGGAGAGTGGGTAACTGCTGGTGGGGAAGGTTGGGCTGCAGCCACAGCTGCACAGCATCTTCCTACTGCCAGGAGCCACATGGGGGCTTCCCAAGGGTCCTGGCTGTGCTCAGACCCTCCTAAGACCTCCACAACTCCGTGCCCTTCTGCACCAGCCTGTCCCCCTCCGCATCCCATGAGCATGGGAGCAGCTGGGGATGTGATAGCACTGGGCATGGCACTGGGGACCAGGGACAGACAGGTGAGATGGCACAGGGAGCAGGGACAAGGCAGGGCACGGAGACACCCAGATGGCAATGCCCTGTGCCAGTGTGGGTCCAAGGGCTTTGTGGCAGGATCATTGACTGCGATCAGCAGTGAGCCCAGTGCCACCACGGTGGTGAGGATGGAGCCTTGCTTCCTCCCATGCAGACACATAGGAGCATCTTTAATACCACGGGGACAGTGGCAGCACGGGGACAATGCCAGCACATGGACAGCACCAGTAAAGGGCTGAGGGCCTGGGGGTGGTCAGTGTCTCCCTGACTACAGACTGGGTTGGGTGATTCCTTCAGGATGCCCAGGAGCTCTGGAGGACACTGGGGGCATCACCAGGTGCCAGACATTGGGGATCCCTCCACTCCACTATACGTTCCCCACGGCACAGGGGACCCTGGCTGCCATGTCCCCCTGGCTGTGCAGGACAGAGGGGCTCGACGAGGAGGGAGCAGATCCTGGCCAGGCACTGCCGGGGGCTGCAAACTAGTGAGCAGCGGGGTGGTAAAACGGTGACAAGTAATTGGTGTCCCGGCCAGTCCTTTCATGCTGACGCCGTTTTATGGGTGAGGAAATTGCTTGTGAGTCAGGAACACAGGAGACAAATTTAGGAAGTGCTCTCTGAATGTGCCGGGGTCAGGCGCCGAGGCCGAGTGCTTGAAACCTGGGTGGCCTCGCCGCTCGCCCCGCGTCCCCCCCTACCCCCACCCCCGGCTCCTCGGCATGGGAAAGCAGACCTTTTATCTTATCACTGCTCTTCCGCCGCCCCGGCCTCCCCCGCACGGCCCCCTCCCGGCACAGCCGCTCTCGCCGCAGACACAATGCGCGGCCAAACTCGCACCCGTGACCCTCCGGGACTGCCTGGCACGGGGGGCTGCTCCCACCCGCCTGCCAAGGGGCTCAGCATCCCCCTTTGCATCACCCCGCATCCCCTTGTCCCACGGCACCTCGTTGGCCGGAGGGTTGGCACAAGGCGGCGTGGGATGAGGGCACACGGGGTGCTCCCCCTTGGGAGCCAGGCCTGGCACAGGCTGCTGTGGCGCCAGGGATGTAGTGATGGGGAAACGCAGGTGTCTGTATGCCACGGGCCGGCTGGTGCCCGTCCCGCTGGCAAAGGCGCCGGAGCAGGCAGACCCCTGTTCTGCAGTGCTGCCCCTCGCATCAGCCTTCCTCACGTTCCCCCGCATGCTGGGAAGCAGGTACTCCCTTTTTCTCCCTTTTAATGGGTAGGAAGGGCCGCAGCTCAGCCCAAATACTGCTGCCGGCTACCTTGAGTGCGCACCCCCATCCCCGGCCGCGGCCGAGCGCGCCGCATCGGGCGGTTTGGATGTATTTTTCTTGATCGCTGGCCAAGCGCTCTCTCCTGCAAAGCAGCATGTTTCTCATTTTCTGTAGGTTTAACTCCAAATTAATTTGTAAGTGATCTAGGTTTCTTGTTCCCCGAAAGATACCTAATAGCGGGGGGAGAGCTCCTGCCAACCGAATCGTCTCAGCGGGGTAAAGGAAAAGCAGGAAAAAGAATCCCAGGAACTGTGACCCCTGGTGGGTATTTAACAAGGTGTCAGGGCAAGAGATTTTCGGAGCCAACTAAGTGGATGTGACACCGGCCCCGCGGGTCGGGATGGGGTGTGGGGATGCTCCCGCCGCGGCGGAGTTTGCTGCTGCCAGATCTTATCCCGACCCAGCCCTTGCGGGCAGCAGGAGCAGGGAGGGATGCTCAGTTCTCTCTGTCCTTGCGCTGACGGGTGCTCTGAGTCTCGGGGTGCGAGAAAAGTGGGGAGAACAGGAGATGCTTGGGGATGGGGCGAGCCAGTCCCAGCACGAGCCGGTGGAGGTGTCCTCGCCGGGGGACCAAGGGAACGTATTCCTGCCGGACAAGGGCTGCGGAAGCGCTGGCGCCTGCAGGGAGGCAGGAGGGGCCCCACAGGGTGGGGGTCCCCCGGGGCTGGTGGGTGGTGGGAGGGGGCCAGCGAGCCCGCCGGGCGCCCCTGCCGCATGGGAAGCGGGCACGGTTTAATTGGGCGGGCGGCCGCTCGGCGGGGCCGGCTGCTGGCAGGCGGACACAAGATCTTTTGTCTCCGCTCTCGTTCCCGGCACCGGCTGGGGCTGGCAGGGCCCGGAGCGGTGCAGCCACTGAGAGCCGAGCTCGCCACCGGGGCAAGCAGCCAAACCCACCCCAGCTCCTCGGGCTGTCACAGGCCTTCGCTGCACGCGAGGAAGTGTCCAGGTGGCCGGCGAGACTTCCTGGCTGATCAGAGGTTGGGAAACGTGTGGCAATCCTCGGCAAAGAGCCCTGCAACACTCTCTGTGCCCCCTTCTTGACAGGAAAGGTAGCAGGAACAGGGGAGACCCCTGCCCTGCCCATTGACTGGGCTCCCCATCCGCATGGCCAGGGCCCTGGGGCAGCAGGGGTCCAAAAGCACCCCGGCCTTTGCTCATCAAGGTGGGATCTGCAAGAGGATGCCAAAGCAGGATCTGCAGTGAGAGCAGCCGCTGCTTTTGAATCCCGCCGCTCTTGCATCCCTCCTGTCCCTCAGCTCTGCTCAGGTACCTTCTGCAGAATGGGGTCACCAGCCAGGATCTGTACCTCTCCTTCCTTCCCCAGGACCCTCCGGGCATGGTGGCTCTCCAACCCTACAGGGGACATCCATGAGAGGGGATGATACCAGGTTTGGTGCTGGCTGGGGAATAAGGAGCTGACTCCCATCGTATGGATCCCTCACCTGCCCGGTCTCCCAGGGGCATTCCCAGGAGCCTCCTCTCCCAGACCTCTCTTGCCAAAGGGAGAACATGGGCTATGAAGGTTGAAAGGACATTGTGGTGGGTGCATTAGTGATCCACAGATGATGGGGTGGATGGTCTGGACAACACCGAGAACAGACTGTCCTGCCTTGCAGAGCAGTCCCAACCCCTTGCGCAGCAGGAGCAGGGCTGGGGCGGCCGGGTGCGTCAAAGCCAGCTGTGGATCAGTGGTGGCTGCAAGCAGAGTGCAGCCAAATCCCTTCTTCCCAGCATCCGGCACCAAACACCCCCTTTCCAGAAAGGCCCAAGCAGGGGAAGATGTTGCTGTTGCTCAATGACCCTGCAAAGGCCCAGGTTGTGGCTCCTTCCTGGCATCGCTGGGAATGGCTGGGTGATATGTCTGAGTGTTGCCAGCCCAAAGAGCAGGCACCATCATCACTGTGGTGAGGGACCTCTCGTGGGTACATGGTCTGCCCAGGTTTGGCTCCTTGAGTCTCCCAACCCATCATCAGGGGATTCACAGCTTTCCTTGCCTAGGAACACAGCTGGATGCTGGGGTGGAAATCAGAAGGAAGGGGCTGCAGGGCTGTTACCCACTGACCATCTCAAATGTGCCTGTCACTGCCACGGGCATTGATCAGTTGTTCCTGACTGTCCCCTCCAACTCTCCCAGTGCTGGCAGGCGGCTGCATCCCAGCCCTGGGTGCAGGTGTTCACACCAGAGACCACAGTCGTGGGGAACAGCGGCCAGTCACTGCCACCTTCCCTGCCTGGGGCAACCCGCATCCTGCCACGGGGTTAAACTCCCCAGGGAAAGGAGGGAGGAAGATAGAAAAAACAATCACAAGAATTTGTTTCATGCTGCCTGGATCCCTCCCCGCACGCAGCAGTGTTTTTGGACGGCCAATTTATAATCAGCAGTGTGGAATGTTGTAAATTAAATATTTTTAAACAACTTTGCTCTCTCTCTGGTTAAACATTTCAGAGATCGCTCTTTCTTGTCTGTCTCTTGCTGGGTGGTCCCTCCATTCGCCCGTACATCTTCCTCAAACACAATTAACCATTTAGATGTTGCACAAAGGAATAGCTTATGCATACAACACCAGTCGCTTGCTGCTCCAGCGCTGGGGGAGGGAGGCAAATAAGAAGGCAGCTTCTTTTATTTTCTACTAAAAACAAAAACAAGAAAATCCCTTTTTCCTTCCCAAACTATCCCATTTTTCCTTGAATTGTAAAGGCACTGATCCAAGCTCATCAGCTGTCTTGGTCCTCAGTCCAACAATCCCCTTGCATCCCCCTTCCCCTGAAATTCAACATTAGCATTTTAAAAGCCTAAAACATACAAGTTTATTTAGACTCAAGCTCTCCCAAGCTTTTGCTTTCCATATTTATATACGCACGTATTTTAACATATATAAAATGTCTGTCTATAGGGACTGGAAGGAAGTTCCCGTCTGCTGGCCCGTCTGGGAGGCACAGGCGCGGCTGTGGACCTTGGCTCCTGGGAGATGCAGTGAAAACCGACAGGATCCAGGAATCAGCTGCCTGGCTGAGAGGGAGCAAGCCTTGGTGTGCCGGCTGCTGCAGAGGTGCTGGTGGGTGTGCTGGGTGCTGGACTCCAGCAAGGGAATCTCCCCATCCCCAAATTAACTCTGCAGGTTGCCAGTGAGAAGGGCCCTGTACTCTGCACTCCTCCACCACACCGGGCACGGTGGGCAGCCTGCAATGTCAAGGAACTCAGCCCCAATTGCCTGATGCAATAACCAGTCCTTTCAAACAGGTGACCAAAGGCCACGGGAATGGCTGTGTGTGATGAGCAGGCAGCACTGCAGTGTCCCAGGACTGGGTTACACCATGCACTCTGCAACATATGGCTGTCACACCATTGGTACCTGCACAGGTGATTCCTCTGTGAGCCCCACGTGGGGCTTGATCGCACTCTGCCCCTTGCAAGACACTGGGGCAGGGACCAGAGCAGCCACTGGCCCTCACTGGGGACTTGGGTCACTGTGGAGGCAGCAAGGCACCTCCTAAAAACACTGCTATTCCCCAGACCTGTGGAGTTTTGTTAAGAAAGTTCTGGTCTCTGGACCAGCAAAGTCCATAGGATGTGCAGGGGCACAGTGAAAAGCACTCTTCCCAGGGAGCCAGAGGAAGGACAGTGGGGTGCAGAAGCTAGAAAGGAAGCCAGCAGGAGCAACATGGCTCTGCACGATCAACCTTAGAGACCAGAGGCAGTAAAAGTCTGGTGAATCCTCATGATCCCAGCTCTTAGAGGTTCAAGAGAGTTCTGTTGCTAGGGGTGCACACACAGCCTCAGCTGGACAGGTAATGGGGGAGCCAGACCTGCATGGCTGGGACCATATGACCACTCAGGCTGGCGCTGCTCTCCCCTTCCTGCCCACAAGCCAAAAAACTGTCCTAAAAGCAAGATCAGAGCTGGGTGCAAAGGTTTTGTGACCCTTTGAACACCACTGGGGTGGGAAGCCCACTGTCCCTAGGAACGGCTGGCTGTTTGCCTTCGCCTTGCATGGCTCTGCTCCAAGGCTGCCAGAAAGATGGGAGCCATCCGCTTCGGTTTGACTGCAGAGGGGATCAGACAAGCTGCTGCTTCTTGAGAGATCCCAACAGTCACCTACAAAAACAAATGCGAATGGCTGAGGGAGGTGAGCCACAGCTCTGGGTGTCTGTAACTGCCCAGCAAATGCTCTTTCCAAATCTGTCTTGTAAATGGACTTGGCTGCAAACATCCTGGCAAGGACCTGGCTGCAGAGCTGCTGCTGGTGATACCCAGTGCTTATGGGACCCAGGGTGATTGGGCAGAGCTTCAGGTGTCCGTGTCACAATGTGGTTGACCCACGGGAAGAAGTGTGGTCAGGTGTGCACACACACTGCTGCTGGGCTCTGCCCCCAAACAGACCCTACTGCCCTGGTCACAGGGAAACCCTTTTGGGAACTGCTGGCAGGACACCACTGAGGGAAGACTACAAGCCAGCGGTGCTGCTGGCTGGGTTACCTTGCTGGGCATCACCGCAAACCTCTGCTTTACCCCATGCAGATGCAGCACATGACAAGCCACTGCGAGAACTTTTCTCACAGCAACCCTGGTTGTACATCTGAAAAGGAAGTGTCCAGGACAAGTCTGTCTAGAAAGAGCCAGCATCTACAGAGCTGGGAAATTCCACCTCTTTCAGAGAAGCATTGCCTATAAAGCACCACCTTGGTGCCAATAGTACCGTGATGGGCACGGGCTGTAACGCTCGGCTGCCTGGGCGTGACAGAGCAGCACAGTGAGCAGCTTACTTGTGCCTGAGAGGTGCCCCACTCCTCAAAGCTGGTGAGCCGCCTGTACCAGTAACACCTTCCTGAAGGTCTGTATAACCTAGGACTAAAGAGTCATATCCAAACCTAGCTGGGAACAGAACTTCATGTCTTCAGTCACCTTGATTTTCTTGACAACTGTAATATCACTGGGTTGTGAAGTTGCCTGGCCCAACCCATCATCTGCTCACCTGATGATGACAGCAGCGTGGAGGCCAGGTTAGATGAGGAAGGGTTAACCTCCCAGTGCCCGCCTTGGGATTCCTGAAGGCCCTATTATGCCGAACTATTTTTCATAATTACTGCCACACACGTAGACTACATCAAGAGTGAATCTTCACTTTGATAATTTGTGCTGTGAAATCTCACTTTAGGATCTACTTTTATCTCACACCAAACACCTGCAGGTCGTAAAAGGCAAAAAAGAAAAGAAAATGCCTCAAATCCCGGCCAGGTTTTCAAGTGTCAGAGAACACTAAATTAATGCTAAATTCTAACCGGCACAGTGAAAAGCCCCCCACCCTCTTCTTAAATTAGCTAAACAAAAGGACTGAGACTTTAACGTGTAATTAAGGCACAAGGATGTAAAGCTGTGGCTGTTAAATAAGGGGTTGTCGACTTTTTAGAAGTTAAGATGTATCCTAAAAACAGAGAGGGAGAAGGCTTTGTGTTTAAGCAAAAGGATCATGAGTCCAAGTCCCTGCAGACCTCTCTGGGCTTTGCCAGCCTTATGGTAAAATGCAGAGCCAGGTAATTACGCTCCACTGCTTCAGTTTCTACACACCCAAAATGGAGCCTCGCTCCCTTGCAGCACACAGAGATACAAGAACTCTCTTTAATTAAGCTTTGTAAAGCCTCTGCAATCCTTGGATGAAAAAGGCTTCGTACTTTAGGAACATGTTTGCGCACATACGCGAGGCAAAACCTCCAGCATAAAGCAGGAGCTGAACTGCAGTGCGTTTCTTCTCTCTGCAGCTTGTGACAGGCCTTGAAACTCATCCTTACCCAAAGTTTCCATTCCAGTCTGGTCCTTTAGAGGAAGGATTTTGTTTATGAAACTCAGAGAATGTCTGGATTATAATCTCTCTCCTGTCAAATTAACTAGGAAATGGTAATTCTCCTCAGGGGTCACTGGTGCCCACGAAACACACACTTTACACTATTCACTTCAGTTAATGAAATACCAACCCCGCCAGCTGCTGTAAGCACCTCTGGATGTCAAACTGCCAGGGGCAGATAAATGCCCTGTTCAATCCTACTACATTCTAATAAACATCTTTTAGGTAGGAACTTGTGTCCAATTTATAAACATTAAAGAACAGCTTGTGTTTCAATCCCATCCAGGTGCTTTACAATCCTGGCACAAGCCCTGACCACAGCGCTGTGCGTTTCACATTAGCACACGCAACTCATCTCACAGACGCAGGTACAGTCATCCACAGATCATCCAAGTGTGGGGAGGGCCTCTGGTCTGGGATTAGGAACAGCAGACTGACAAACCCAAGAACTATCAAAATAAGGCAGGGAGTACCCACATCTTATGCCCCACGCCCCCTCCATGCTCCCCCAGCCCTCACATATTTGCTCTTGGGCAGAATTTCAAAGTATCGGACCAAACTCAGCCCTGATGGAAGTAGATGCCAAACTCTCAACTGCATTACAGAGGAGAAGAGGCACAGATTAAACACTTCTGTGCTGTGGGGCAGCATCATCGGAGAGAGACAGGAGGAGGAGGAGGCTGGTGAAGCTGCTGGGCTGCAAAGAGCAGCACGCATTGCTGCTGTTTTCGCTGTCCGCCTGCTGCGTTGATGAGATGCACAAGCAGCATCCCGAGAAGCTTCTCCCAGGCTCAGGCACGGTGGTGCAGGACTGCAGGGACGTGGTTTACACCGCAGGGAGGGCGGCTAAGTCATTCTTTGGAGTGGGCACAGTCTGTGTGGTCCCTGCTCTCCCTTCTGCTGGAAAAGTACAGTGCGTTGGCCGGGCGTGCAGGAACCGATATAACCCGGCACAAACCCGTGTGCATCCCAATGAGGGGGGAGGGGCTGACGGACACACCGCTCTGTAAATACTTCTTTATTAAGACATAAATATAAAGCTGAACAGGAAAGGAGCAATGACAGGGTAAGCTGTGCCAGTACTGATCTGTACGGATGATCTTACGACGCTTGAACATCTGGTTCTGCTGCTGGCTTCCATAAAATCATCTTTAAAACCTACTCGGGTTATATCTCCATCAGCTGTTCGGTGCCCACAATGACTTCATTAACATGTTTGGCTGAAAAGAGAGAGAGAGGAAAAGAAGAGGAATTGAGTTTTGCAGCAGAGCTTCAGACCTTGCATTTTTCAAATCTGCAACTTTAAAACAAATGAGAAAAGCAGATTCTGGGGAACTCAAACATAGATTTGCAGGACTTCAGCGTCTTTCTGACAGTATCCCACACATGGCGAAAGCCTAAACAACTGACTAAACATTAGGAGGTTTCTCTAATGAGAGTTTTCACATGTATGTGTCACTAATAAACAAGAGAGGCCCTATAGAAGTCACAGCTGCTACTGACAGGTGTACACCTAGGTCAAGGCAAGGAACCATCAACATCCAACACGGAGATCTGACATAAAATTAAAGGTCAGTAATCCACCCTGGCTCCAAAGAGCACTATGTGCTCTCAAACTGCTCGGAGGTTGGAAAGGAGAGGGGCTGCTCAGCACTGGGGGGCTATCACCGAGACAGTGTGAGATCTTCTCAGCAATCCCAACTCAGACCTGTCAGCCCAAAAAGAAGGTATTTTTAAAAAAAAAAATTAAACCTGACTTCTCCCTTCTGGATGGAGCCTCTCCAAAAGTATCTATGAAGCAAGTTCTCTGAGCACAGTTACCGTCTCTGAGGGTAATGGTGGACAGCCCTCCTCAGACTCCTATAGAACAAATTTATTGGAGGGGGAAATTTCTGCAAGGTCACTCCTTTGCCTGTTCCAAGGAGCACAGCAGAGCCCCAGTGGACACATTAACGTGCCAGTCCCTGCCCCAGCACTGTTAATGCACTGTACTGAAAGAGCCTTCCCTTTAAAATGCAAAAGCAGCTTGTCAGGGAAGGACTGCAAATAAGGGATCTAAAGCCAAAATAATAAAAACATGCAGCTGAAAGCCCAGTGCCTAAAAAACCCAAGCGTGTGGCCTCAGAGCATGACACAAAGCTGGTGTGCTCAAAGTGGGTGTCCTCAGGGTACTGTGGGGGAGGCAGTGAATCTAAATTGCTCTCTGGGAGCTGGACACCTATTCAGGTGGAGCTCAGGTGGTGTGACCCATGCCCCTAGGCTCTTCATCTTACCTCCTGCACATTAGGAATAACAATTGGCTCTGGAGCCTGGGATAAAGGGTAAAGGCCTGTGAGGTGCTGGGATACACCAGTGGAGGCTGTGGTGTCTCCCACAGCCTACACAGTAGTTGGGGTGGATAGCCAAGGATGATGGAAATAATGAGTTGTGTTTTATTTATCCACCTAAAACTCCTCCCCTCAGGGGAGCGGATTTTGCAAGACTGCTGCAAAACAACAAATGTGCCACCTTTGGCTAAATGAAGAAATTACTGGCAAACCCCAAAGTGGCTGGGACAACGTGATGCTTCTCTTGGTTTAAAATTCAAGATACAACCTTTGCACCATGTAAACCATTGCTCCAGTAAAGGTTTGATCAAATTTGATTCAAACTTCAAGGAGTTTTGGACTGCGGTAAGATAATTTCCCACTACAACCTCAACCTCACAGTCATATGGATCATATGCAGTCTCCTCAGCCTGAGAGACACAGTGGGTGAGCCACACAACTCCCTTTCAGAGACCCTTCGTGGAGGCAAAAATAAGGTCAAGAGGCTGCTTCTCACCTTCAGCATCAGATTGAGAATTTTAGCTCTGGGGTATTTAGTGACAACTGATAATTAATCCTGGAGACTCATGCTAACATCTTGGAGCTCAACCTCCAGCACTTTGGGCAGGCCGAGCAGAGGAGGATGCAGTGCTCAGGAAAATGAGGGGCTGACTGTACAAGTGCCAGGTGCAAGCATGATGTAGGTAGCACCACACAACCTCCCCAGCATAGCTCTGCCAATAGCCCCAAGTCCAGCCTTCAGCACCTCTCTCCTCCCATCCTAGACCCCACACAGCTTTGCCAAGGTACCTCAAATCCAACCTGCAGCACTTCTTGCTATAACATTCCTTATCCCCAACAGCTTTCCCAATACATCTCAAACAGGCCCTGTAGCAACTCCTGTGACTCCATTCCTGAACCTCCTCCAAGCAGACTACCTATCATGTTGATTTCTATGATGTGAATAAGACCCTGGCTACCATCCAGTGAGAGTAATTACGTTATGCCTCTGCAGATTAAACATGCCTTCATCTAGGCTTATAAAGAGCCATGTCAATTTATGGTTCTATATATAGGTTATCTGTAGCAATACTTTTTAATAAGGAACTTCTTGCTTAATTTCAGACAGCATCCTCCACGGTCCTGAACGTGCAGAGCTGGGATGTGTCCTGTCACATACTTTGCTGCAAAGGTGGCACCAACTATTTGTATTTTGCACTGACATGCTTGTAGCTGCCTTATGGTATCTTGTATTTTACACCTGATGAGTCCAAAATGCTTTTCAGGAGTGGGTGAGTAAGAGCATTCCAGATGGGGAAACCGAGGCAGCAGTGAGTTTAGGGAGCTTAGGCAGTCAAAGCCACATAGGAAATCGGAGCATGCATTCCCTCATCACCCATCCCTCTGCCTGTTTCATCTCCTCCTTGATCCATGTGGCCCAGATTCCCCAAAGGAGGCACACATGGCCTGCCTGGTATGTCAGACTCACATGAAATCACCAAACTCATTTCTTATTGTACAGGCTTAAAGGAGACACATGAATCTGCCTGTCTAAAATCCACGAGAAAGTTTTTAAAGTGATAAAGGGAATGGTTTTGCTAGAAACAAAGCCCTATTCCGCACCCCGAGGGGATGTGATAGGCAGATAAGGATTCACCCTGCACCCCTTCTTCCTTCCCAAAGCCCTCCTTGTGGAGGGAAGGGAATTCAGACTCCAGTGTGTGTGCCAGAGAGCTGAGCTGTGGATAGCGTTTCATTATCAGACGTGGCTGCCAGTTGCCAGTGGCTCTGGCTGGTACCAGCAAGCTCAGTTCCTGCAGAAACTCTGCCTGAAACTCTGGGGGAGGAGGGAGAAGTACCTCACATGCTTCACTGTTCAGTTCCCTTTCTCCTTCCTCAGCTCCCCATTAGGGATTTCTTACCAGGCTCCCTTTTATCTGACACTGGCAGGGTTACAGATGCATTCAGCCCACAGAGAAAGAAGAGGGATTAGAGAAAGGACTTTCAGAAAGCCTTAAGAGTTGGACTCTGCAACCTTAAATCATGTTCAACTAGATCTTCTCAGATTAGGCGCATCTGGTGCTAAGCAAATCCAGAGCTGATCAACACATTCAACCTCCTGATTAGCACTTTGCTTCAACTTGCTGACGCAGCCCATGCTGAAGTCAGCCTGGGTGCTTGAACCGAGTGTCCACGGAGATTTTACTGAGTGTAAATCAAAAACCTGTCACCCGTTATATACGCGTTCCTGCTTGGGAAGACATTTGTTTACACATTCTGTACACTAGCCCCTTAAAAACATACGCACAAGGCGAGCTAGAGAGCAGAGCAGCTTTTGGTGCTTGGCTAAAAACAAATTGTAATGCAAATAAACAGAGGGGCGGAAATGACTGCGCAGCCCAGCACAAACCCCACCAGCAGGCTGGGGGCCGGGGACCCAGCGCTCCCCAGCCTTCCTGGCAGGTTCCTGCCAAGGCTCTCAGAAAGGGGATGCCGGAGCATTCCTTTAAAAGCCATGTGAAAGCATCTCCTTGTTGTTTGCTCAATTAGCCCCAGACAGATTGCTGCTGCTGCTGGTGGTGGCAACGCTGGGCTGTAAAGGAGGAGGGGAAGGAGGGGAAAGGGAGAAAAAAAAAAAAAAGAAGAGGAAAAAAAGGGTTAGGGCCGAGGCCCAGGACCACCACGAAGTTTCAGCCCTCAGGGGCTCCAGAAAACGTTCAGTTTACTCACTCAATTACATACACTGTTTTATAAACCCTTTAAAATAAAATAGAAAACAGTCCCTGGCACAGAATTACTGCTCTATTATACAGCAGTGATGAAAGCCACTGCTGTGTATTTGCTCTCTTTAAAGCAAGAGATAGTTTAACTTAAAAAACTAAGCAGGGGGAGGGGTGGCTGTAGAAACGCATGCACGAAAACACGCTGTGGGTGGTTCCCACCACATTCACCCAGGACAGAAAGGATCAGAGAGTAGGAGAGAAGAGCAACTTGTCTCTGCAGTGATGGTTGGCCCTGGAAAAGCAGCCAGGTTAGGGGGGGGAGAGGAACTAAAGGGGCTTAAGGGGATGGGAAGCAGCTGAAGCTTGACTTTGGGAGGCTGGAGGGTGTTTTAAATTACATGTACAGATAAAGAAGGGAAGCAGGTGATGGGGGCTGATTTGTTTGTGTTTACAGAGCAGTGGGACTTTCCAGTTAAGGCCTGCTCTCTTCCCAGCCAGGCTTTACTTACGTGATCACTGGAGGCCAGGGTGACCACACTGTGGCCCCAAAGGCCAGGAGTGTCTCACAATGTCTCCCAAGCCCCAGGCCAGCCCTGCTGTGCAGCCGTCAGCTGAGCCCGTGGGTCTCCAGCAGTGATGCTGTCCATGGGCTGAGTGCTCCAGCTGCTCCCAGGGTGGGATGTTGCAGCTCACTCCAGGGGCATTGGGAAGGGGGCTGGCAGTAGCTTCAGGCAGATCAGCTCTGGCCCACAGCTGGGGCCTCCAGGCAGGCAGTAAAGATCTCCCTCCTGTTTTACACCCATCCCCACCAGCCACCAGTGCTCAGTGCTGGTGCACACCTGGTTCAGATGAGGCTTTTCTCATAGTTCAACCAGCATTAATCCCTTTGCTCTCAAACCCTTCTGGGCAAAAGATATGTCTTGAGAGTGTAAAGTAAAGGTAACACTGAAATCAGTGCTTGATGAGAGATGAATTTACTGTGGCTTGGAGCAGATGGATTGGGGGAGAGGAGGAACTGGAAAGAGAGGTATATATGGGAAAGTGATTAGACAGGGTCTTAGAAGAAAGGTTAGTAAATGCAAAAGGAGACCAAGGGCTGGGGATGTGCCTAAGACAGAAAGCTTCTTGGGGAGGGGGACACACAAAATCCTAGCACTGGGGCAGAATCCTAGCAAAACGTTTAGGAGAGGGGTGGATTATACTGATCAGCGTGCTCCCATGGGGTATCACCACCTCACAGTAAATGCAAGCAGGGATCTCAGAAACAACAGTCTGAAGACTGTCCACACTTCCTGCTAAGATGGCAGAAGTGCTTGTATTTGCCAGCTGCACTGGACACCAGTACAGGTCCCTTCCCTTTCTCAGTGTCCATTGGGGTGTTCTTCCCGGCTCCTTCATGTGGCTGAGCTCCAGCAGAGCACAAGTGGTTATTTTCTCTGTGTGGAGCATGTAAAAATATTTCCACAAGGTTATGAACTGCTGCCTTATGGGTAGACATCACAATCAGCACGCTGCAAATGTGGCAGCTCGTTTAACCCACTCACTCAGGAAGCTAGAACTTCCCTGGCTGGAAATGGACAGTACGCACAAGTGTGACAGTCCCCAGCAGCAGAGGGGAGGACAAAGCATAGCTGGATGGATATTCTAGGGAAGTTTTATGCCACAGCTAAGGCCAGAACTCATAAACCATTTTTATACAACTTGGAAAAGAGGCTTATTAGGATTAGGTAGACATGTAGGCACGGCATAGTCACTGAAACAAAAATGTCAGCTATTTAAGAGATGCCTCTTTTAACTGCCAACAATATCTTTGTTATGGACACTCAGTAGTTAAACTACTTTAGGGCAAAATCTTGTGGATCTCTCAGTTCTGCCATAAATTCACACCATTCCTACGTCACCTCCAGCTCATTTTGCACCCCCATGCACAATATACATGTGTGCACTGTTTAGTCTGTGTCTGTTCTTCATGAGCTTTCATAACTCCCATCTGCACAGCAGCATGCTTTCTGATCCCGACCCTCTGTTGTGCTAAGTGTTTTCAGTTCCTGAAGACTGCACCAGGAAGTACTCAGCATCTTGCAAGAGCAGATGCCCTTGATGCAAGATTATACTTGAATGCAGCAAGAGCATCAGAAAGTCTCTCAGTTCCTTCCTGTCCCTATTCTGCTAAATCTTGGCTGGGGTGAAATCTTCTCACAAGCAGTCACCCATTCATATGTGGAGGTTTCATAAACTGTACCTGCCTTCAGAGGATGACATTAGAGAAAAATGTACTCTTTGGCCCTCATTAAAGTAAAACAACCTTACTCTGTTTCCTTGAGAAGTCCTAGGACTCCAAGCTTGGAACAGGACCTGGAAAGGGATTGGAAACGGGAGCCAGTCCTTACTGGATATGTGCCTTTTTCTCTTCTTGTGAGAAACCACACAGTTTTGGCTATGTGATAAGCCTTTGAAAAAAAAAATCTCAGTTTGCACGTGTTCTCAGGAGGGCAGCTAAAAGCTCCAGAGACTCCCTCAGCCATGGAAGTGCAGGAAGAAGGCAGGGCTTTCTCCATGCTGTACGGACCAGTGCAGCACTCCGCACAGAACCACTTCCCTCCTGTGCTCAGTACGAGCCCGCCCAGGTGCGACCGTGGTATGGAAAAGGATGCAGTCCAACTGATGAGTGCCAGATGGAAAACGGAGCATGGGACTGTTAGGCAAGGGGACTGGAAACAGCAGCTATGGTCATGCCAGAGGAGGAGACAGGTGGGTGTCTGGTGATAACCAAGTAAGAGAGAAAAACAAAAGTCTCCCTGGGAGAAGGATGAGGGGAAAAACCAAAGAGAAGGCTAGGAATGGGATGAGCCTGGTCCTGGGACAAAGCTGCAGTGGAGAGCTGTGAAGCAGAAATCAGGGTCAGGTAGGACATAGGTGATGTAGCTGGGGCCACATGGCTGATGTGGGGGCAGGAGCAGCAAACCCTACAGTAACAACAACCTTTGCCTGCCAGCACCAGGAGTGGATCTCAGGACTACTGGTGCCCATGGGCATCTGTGAAACTTCCTGGCAAAGAGTTTCCTCTTGTTCCATTGCAAATCCATCTGTGCTTAAAGAAGAAGACCCACTACTATCAGTTCCCATCAGCTGAAGCAGAAAAAAACTGTACAATGGAGTACAAGTTTCTAACACTGCTAATGGTCCATGCAAGGGTAAACATTATGTCAAATAAAACTGGGGTTTTTTCCCAGTGGACGAAGTCTTGCCTCCCAGCATTTACAAAGGAAACGCTAAGGCTAAAATATGAGAGGTAAAACAGGAGGAAAACCAAACCACGGTCATACTGAGGAGGTGAAAATAAGGCTCTTAACAGTTGTAAAGCACTAAGATGACAAATGTTGCAGAAAAGCCATAGAAAGGAAGGATCTTGTCTCTTGCATATGGTACAGTAATGAAGGTTTCAGACAGAAACTGAAAAAAGATCAGAAAATAAGGAACATGGAGACCTCCCCGTAATCAGCAATGTTCAGCAAGCACTACTCATTCCGGGTGTCGACTATGTCAGGGTACCAAGAAAATATGGTAGCATAAAAAACAGGAGCAAGTTTTAGTGTGCAGCCTAAAGGAGGCAATGCTACTATCTCAAGCTAAGATTACATCACCATCCTGAATGCTGGTATTTTTTCCCTTTCTGAACATATACTTTGTGGCAACAACAAGGCTGTAATGCACTTTTTGGGAGTGCAATGATTCAAGTTGTCCCCAAACAATACTTGGCTCCATAACTCTCAATGCAAATAAAAACACCCCTGGCCCCAATGACAACAGAGATGAAGGCGAGGGATAAGGTGGTGAGTTTTATATCGATTTTGCTAGTTCTGTCCTTTGTGAGTGTGTTTACTGTCTCTGTTCTTGGTATTGTTTTGAAGAAAGGTTAGGCTGCTTTACTGTATATGCTTCTTCCCGGCTAACCTATACCAGATGTACAATGTACTCCCTGCTGAATCTGGCCTGGAGACTCCTTTGGGAGCTGGACTTACTGACTCTGGGGCTCATTGGACTCCTCAACTGGCCCACCACCAGCACTCCCTCTCCCTAGTGCTACTTCAGTGAGTGCATGCTGCTTTTGAGCTCCCCTTTAAAAACAGGTTTATCAAAAAAGCTGCAGCATGATCCTAATAATTGCCTGTGAAACAGTGATTGAATGCTCTGAGCAATTATGTTCCTTCGGAATGCTGTCTGCCATTTCCTATCCCTTTAATAATTACTGCCTTTTTCTAAGGTACCGACATGTTTTTCAAACTGCTGCCTGATGAGGTAGCTTTCAAAAAGCCTATCTGTTTATTCTCTGTTAGCAAATTCCTTAAATTAAAGTATCAAAGAGGAAGGAAAGTGGATGCTTCCTAGGCATGGCAATAAAAGCAGTAGGAAGAGAATAGTATGGCTCTCAGGAGGCATGGCTTACAAATCCAGAAGTTAAATAAAATGCCATACTTTGTCTTTGACAGAGACACTTAAAAATACCATCCCTGGCCAGTGCTGTGACAGTGCTGAAGTCAGCGCAGGACTGGGACACCACTGCTGACACTTACCTGCTTCCTCCTGTGTCTCCAACTTTCTTTTTAGTTTGAATGTACTAGGCTGCATCTAATCTACCCCAGTAACCAGTGTTGGAGTGTTCCCTCTATTTAGGTGTCCAGAGATTTGCCAAGCCCATTATAAGTGATGAGGTCTCTCACCATGTCCCCAGGGAGATTATCCCACAGCCGACCAGACCACATCATTAGGAAAATGCTCTAGACAGCCAATTTAAATTGTGTTTAATTCAATACCATTACTCCCAGCTGTACCATTTGGACCACCCTAAATGTGCCCATATTATTCTGTAGAAGGAGAAGGATGAGAGCTGGCTTGAGTTACGTTTGCCTATCATTTGTGGTAGCTGTTCTCTTGCCATCCTCCTTGCATGGGACTGGAATTCATTTTGTAAAAGAAGGTCAGTGCTCCACTGGCTCAAAGAGCTCTTGTACCCTGAGCTGCCTGGGCAGTGTGGCCGGGACTCATACGGTAGAGCAGTGAGCACACAGCCAGTTCTGCAGCAGAGTCAACTGTGGGATCTGCTTGGGGCTGTGTAGGATGATTCAGGGATATTTCTACCTTTGACGGATCCTGGCTGATGCTTTGGAATAAGGGACTGCTGTATTTTTATTTTTTTAATGTTTCTGGGAAGGTGTGTGCAGTTTTGCTGCACAGACTGGGGTCAGCAGCCAGCTGCTACTGCTTACATCTGCTGAAGGGTGATCAGCTTGCAAGAAAAGGTGGCTCCTACCCAACAGAACTAGGTTTTTTCCTAACCTGGCCATGGAGGCTCAAGTTTGAAGAAGGAAAAGTTACCAAACAGAACAACCCAGCCAAAGTCTTGATGAAAGGGGCAATATGGAAACAGACTTAGAAGGCCACACCAAAAGCTTGGCACAAGATACAGGAAGTCTTGGGCAGGGGAAAGGAAGTCATGGCATGCTTTCACAGCAAAAAAGAGAAGACCCAGTTTACTATGGGACCAGCTGAGGTCAGAAGAGACATGCTGGGCTGGAAAGACTCCATAGTTCAGGAAATAAGTCATGAACTTTGCAGACAGATCCCAGACCACCGAGGCAAACCTGACCCCCAGCCCAAAGAAATTCTAGATTGGGTAGGAAACTGAGGCAGGGAAATGAACTGAGGCTTTATTATTTTTCCTTGCTCAGCATAATGGTGTATTTATAAAGTACTGAATATGTCTTTGCTCACGTCAATCATACATTTCTGAACAGTTTAACTAGAGGGCCCTCAGACTCATTAAGAAGTGGCTTTTAGCTTTGGGGAGGTGAGCAGTAGACTCTACAAGAATAGGAAAATGAGCAATGCGTTACAGCTCCATTACTCTCCCTGCAAATACATCTACAGACCCTGAAAATTATTCAGACAAGGACGACAAGGACAATCAAGAAAAAAAGAACAGTTTCCATACTACAATGCACCAGACTAGGATCTGCACCCTGGAAGAGACTTCTGAAGCACATGTGAGCAAGATCAAAGCGTGATATTTCTGTTTGGTATGATCTATTAAAGAAATCAAACATACTCCTATTTCCTAAAATATTATCTAAATCTGCACCCTGTGTCCTCGCAGTTCACACTGCAGGTAACAACCAAATGTGACCTGATTCATCTCCCCTGGTGATTCATGCAGGTCTGTGGATGTGGCACTTCAGGGCATGGTTTAGTGGTGGACTTGGCAGTGCTAGATCTATGATCGGACTTGATGATCTTAAAAGACTTTTCCAACGTACATGATTCTATGATTCTATGCTCAGGGGAGGATACAAATGGAGCATCGTGAATAGTGGAAATCTTCAGTGACAGAGGGGCAATGAGCCCCACAAGGAACACTGCTTCAGACAGATGTGATGGGTAAGCTATGACCCGGAGCCATGCAGGGACCAAGACCACAGTGCACAGAACACTCACCGTGTATTACCTACAGTATGAGACTTGCAACTGCAAGATCTACACCTTTTTTTTTCCCTGAGTCCTTTTTACTTTTAGTTTTAATTTAAAGAAAAATTTGTCATATGCAAACCTGGCAATAGGTTATGCTATACTACGTTAAGTGCAAACCCTGCTCTGTATCAAGACTCATAGAATTGGGAATCCACCCACAAAGACAAAGCAAGCAAATAAATCCTGATCTGACTAAATGACTTCACATGGAGCCTGCAAAGGAACTCACTTTTGTCCTGAGTCCACACACTAGAGCAGGGATCTGCCAAACCCTAACCATAAATATTCATTAAAAAGCCTCTGCTTGGGATGCAGTCACTGAGACAGCCATTTCCTGCCCATTATCTCTTAGGGCAGGAAATCAACAGTTCCACTCAAGCGGTTACCACCGAGCCCTCACCACGAACACTTCCACTGGATTGCTGAACTTTGCCTAAATGAGGGCCATGTAGTTATATCCTTTCTGAAGCCCCAAAATAGCACTTCATAGCAGTAAAGACCTGAATGTAGCTGCCGTTGTATTTTAGTATGGAGCACAGCAGCTCCTAGTCTGATGCTCCACTTCGAGCTTTTGCTTGGAGAAAAGTGAACGGGAACATAACTTGACACTGTGGGTTGGCTACATCTACAGAGAAGGATGTCTGTGTGATCAATAATTTGACTGCTTCACTCCTGACAATGACAAAGATTACTAGTCAAAATAATGGCTCTTTCTGCTGAGGACAACCTCAAGCTGGTCTAATTGTGGTCTCTGGGAAAAGACCGTCTCAGCACCCAATCTTGTTCTTCATAACAAAAACAACAGAGCTTTTCTGCCAACTTCAAAGGAGTGAGTCTCTGAACTATTTTTATGCCAAGAAGCTGTTATTTTCCATGAAAACCAAATCCTGATATTATAGGACATCCCACTGCAGAACTGTCACTGTTTATTGGCACTTCATGAAGAAGCAGGAATAAAATCTCAAGGAAAAACTTCTGAAAATGATTACAAATGCACAGTAAATACAGCTTCTGTACTTACCTTTGGTTTCCAGCCTCTGATCACTTCCAATCAAACAGTCCTTGATGTCTGCACCCTTCTCTATAACGGCGTTATGACAAATAACACTGCCCTGAAGACAGCACCTACAACATAAACACAAGTAAAGCAAGAAAATAATTTAAATGACAGGTAAAAAAAAATGAATGTACCCACTGGAATATCTAATGACTCTGTGACATGATCATGTGAGTAGGTTCAGTTCTGCTCTCTTCTCAAAAACTCCATTCTTCTCCTGATCCTCACACCCAGTTGCTGGAAAAACTTAAATGCCAGGT
Source organism: Grallaria varia (assembly GCA_013396735.1). NCBI lineage: Eukaryota > Metazoa > Chordata > Aves > Passeriformes > Formicariidae > Grallaria > Grallaria varia. The sequence goes on along the minus strand of VWZG01003529.1, from coordinate 270,005 downwards.
GTCAGAATGGGTTTGCAAAAAAAGAGTTCGCAGTTTTACCTCCCATGAGAACAGCTTTCCTCTACATTTCCTTAACAGAATAAATACTTAACTGAATAAATAAAGACTTGGGACCTGGATCAAGTCTTGTATTTTCCACAGTCTGGGTAACTGCGGGGGTGGCTTCTCTGCTCAGTTTCCCAGTCAAAAAGAGGAGCAGCAGCCCAGTCCTTCCCTGCAAATTTTGTTGAGAAGTTTTTTATGTTCCAGCTTGCCAGGTACTAAGAAAGGGTGAAGAGAAGAGGCAGATCGATACCTCAGCTGATTGGCTTTGTTCACATTACATTCAAGTACTTAAACATTATTATTTCGTAGTACCAAACCAATGAAATGCACGCTAGACCTGCTCTACCTGCCTTGGGTATCTTCACACTTATGTTGCCTTTGACATCACAAAGTCTGAAATGCTACATAGGATGGAACTTTAGCAACAGTCACTGTATTCCAAGATGTAATTGAATCTGTAATAATCAGCTTTCAAATCTGCGAATTTGATTGTCCAACTAGGAAAGGAGTTCAGAGTCCAAGTACTGGTTTCATGACTGCTCTGCTGAGAAATGCTGAATGGGTTCTGCATTGCTCTGGGCCCCTCCATCCAGTAAAATGGAACTTGTGAATCTTTACTAGGCTCTGCGATCTGTCCTGAAATGACGTCGGCATCATAAGTAGTGTTAAATGGCATTAAATGTCATTTCTTTCAAAGCTATAGAGAAGAAAAGAGCTATGATACAAATGATTTCTTTCCTTGTTTTCACATGTGCAAAGATAGGTAGAAATCATTGAAAGACAGAAAACACACATAAGAAGTATCTAAAACTCCTATGTCTAACACACATCAAAACCAGCTGTTTGGGAAGAAGGTACAAGCAAGATCTATAATCCCAGAGAAATGCAGGTAATCTGCTTCCCCCTGCTAGTCCTACTGTAAACCATAGCATTTCATATCCGCTCCCCAGTATTTCTGCTAATATTAATTTCAATAATTGTGAAAATTTTTCTGATGCTCAGTCCAACTGCTGATCCCTGTCAAAACCTGAAGTTTTTGGCTTCAGTGACTTTCTGCATGGTGAGTTGCACAGTTTAATGACTTGCAACCATTCCTCACCTTGGTCACCAGCATGACCACTACTCACTGCACTAGTGAAACATGGCTGCAGCACACCATCAGGCTGGCTCGTGGGCAGAACTGTTACCCTGGAGTCTGAACTAAAGCACAGAGGAGTTTTGGTATCAGGTCAAAGCCCTGAGCCTCAGTTCTGTACTGAATGGAGAGCTAGCCAGCTGTGGTCCTCTGGAGAGGAGAGAAACATTGATCCTCACTCCAGACCGCTGATCTCAAAATTCATAGTATCGTCCTGCTTACACATCACTATTATCTAGTACACAGAATTTGTCATTAAACATATTACAATTTCTGTTGCTTGTGTGAGTCTGAGCAGAAACCATCTGCCCCATGAAAACAACATTAATCTTTAGGAGTAAAAGCAATAAAACTGGACCTCAGTCGCAGTGGTTCACAATTACGACCCCCCTTGAACAGACTGTCCCCTCTGAACAATTATTGTTTTAACTCACTTAAACTCCCCCTCCTCTGACCTATAAGGAGGCAATATGAGCAATTATTCTACAAGCAACTAGCTCAGGTTGCCTTGGCAAGGTTTTTACTAACATGTTAATAAGATAAAAAGCGGCAAAGATACACAGCAGACCCCCGCCTGCCTTTGCTCTCACACTGTCACGATCTGCTTCCTTTCCAATAGCCTCATGTGCTGCCACGGCGGCTCAGGCCATCGTCTTGTGCAACAGTGGTTACTGAGAGCAAGAGCAACTCTGCATTTGCAGCCAGGCTAGGGAAGGGATCAGCGGAGAGAGGACTGCCCACCACTGCCATCCTGACTTGGCTTTCAACAGCACTAGCGAAGGGAATGGGAGAAGTTGCTCATTTCCCACTGAAATGGCTCCCATCCAAAACGCACACTCCAGAACACCTCCTCCTCCGATGCTTCGAGCCAGTCAGATGAAAGCTTTCCCCTGCAAACTTTTAGGTTCCCACCATCTATCACTTCTCCTGAGCATGAGAGCAGCTGTGAGTGCACTACACCTTTCAGCATTCCCCTCATGCAGGAGGATATTCCCCAAAAGAGAGGGGATTTAAGCTGTCGGTGTGGAGTCCAGGCTGGAGAATACTCCATGTGTGTTCAGAGCCTACTTGAGGATAGTCTTTCAACTCCCGAAGAAAGAATAGCATTGTAACCAAGAAACTGCTGATGACATTAACATCAAAGATAACGGGGGTTCCTGCCAAACCATTTGTTGGGAGGGACAGGCCAGGAAACCAAGATGAACTTGTCTGCGCCAGGTGTTTGCAAATCAACCCTTCCCCAGTGCCAGGGTAAAACAAAACCCAAGAACTCCACCACCCCAGGAGTTTCTTAAAACTTATAAACCCAACCAACTGCAGAAGTTTTAAAACCATACTCAGCGCTCAGATTACCCCAATCACACAAACCAGCAGCAAATCCGGCTTTTATTGCTCAAGTGGAACAAAACTTCAAGAGATAAAAACACAATTTGTGGGTGTTCCCTTCACCCGCTGACAGATGTAACACAGCCATTTTGAAACCACTTGTAAATGCCTTTAAAAAAAAATAAATTATAAAGCCTGCCAAGAGAAGTATTTTGTGTATTTATTTAATTTTTACTATTTTTTCAAGTTAAAGAGTAAGGAATAAACTTTTATTCTCTTACAGGGTAAATATCACATCTCAGGGCACTCTGCTATAGTCGCCTTAGCTAAACTGCCACCACAGTTCCTGCCTTGCTTAACAATTAGGTGCTATTAGCCCTCAAAGGTGCTCTGACAGCATCCAGCTTCATCAGCTCTGGTGTGTGTGCGCATACGCGCACATTGATGTACTGCTTTATAATGCAAACCATATTTTTTTTTCCCCCTGAAAATGTAGTATATTTTTAAACTTTTCAGCACGGTGAAAACGGATATCTTCTGACCTTAAAATCCAAAGAGCATGTTCAAACCCACAAGAGGAACTAATTTGGGGCATTTGATTTATGGCTGAAATTTCAATTTGAATTTAAGTGTAATCACAAACTGAAAGTCTGGCAGCTGGGTGTTTTTCAGAAAATAAATAAAAATATTCAGTGTGCGTTTGCATTCTAGAGAGAGCATTTTACAAGCCCAGTCCTGTAGTGGGAACAGATGTAGCTAAAGTATTAATTTGTTATACAGGTACAACGTGCAAACGGGAGCATATGAAAGTGTGTGTGCGTATGTCTGTGTCTGTGTGTACGCTGCGCGTCTGAGAGACAGAGAGGCTGACTTTGGGGTGGGTTTTTTTGAAAGTGAGAGAACAAGAGCAAAAGGAGTAGTGGCCAAGGAGGCATGGGGGGATTACAAGGATTTAGGTCTTTAAACTGCAGACCACCTAACAAGATCACTCTGAAATGCCACTAATTTCAGTTAAGGCCACAGACCTCCCTTCCTCTGCCCTCCCTCTCTCCCCCATTGTAAACAAGTAATCCCAGCAGAAAACAACAGAGAGCAAAATGTACACACATTCTGCAACATTCCAGGTCCTTCTTTATCTTTTATTTATTTTTCTAAAAGGTCAGCGTATGTATGGAGGGAGGGGGGAGGGGAAGAAAGCCAAAAAAACCTCAAGTCCATCTCTTGTGTGGGCTTGAAGGAAGCTGGGAGAAAGCAAAGTCCAAGAGCACACAATATGGAGCTTTTATAGCACAGCAATTCCTCGACTCAGCTTACTTTCCCCTCCCTCTATTTGTGGCAAAGTCACATAGCTTTAAACCAAAGGACAGGGTGGTCGATTACATCTGAAAGAAATGTAAAGAATTGAGAAAGAATTCCATCTCCTGTCGAAATTATAAATAAGGAAGTATTAGTCCCAGAGACAGGCTGATTTATGCCGCCTTGGAACTGCTGACTTTCAGCCCGAGTATCGGTCTGTAAATCAAACTCTTAAATCAAGTATGTCAATTGCTGCAGCACTGAGATACTAGGGAAAAGAAAGGCACCTACCACTGAAAGCAGGAAGATTGCCAGGGGACTGAGGTGCCGTACCCTTCTTAATTTTATAAAGTGTAAATCTGAGATCAAACATCCTTTGGGGGAACGGGAAATCAAAATACGCAGTGCTCAGCACACCGGGAGCAGGCAGCAGGAGTCCAAGACACAACCCCCTAATTACAGGCTACCCACTGATTATTTAGGACTCTGTGATTAAAGTGATGAACGCTCCTGGGAGAAAGGGGCTTAAGTAACTGAGGTCAAGACCTCAACTGCAGCTCTCGCCCTGGTTGTGCAAGCTTAGGAAGGTATGAATGTCACAGGTCTGCCTTACAGCAAATCTCCCGAAATGCCAATGGAAGTTATCCAGGTCTGGTACTTTAATCCAATTGTGCCAAAACCCCGACATAATCTCTGTTGGGCAGCAAAGCAAATGAGGTGTCTAAAATGCAATGCTTAAAACTATAGACTCACAAGAAAGAAAGAGCCTGGAGCACAAAGCTTAGGACAGCCTGTTGGTACTGCTCTGCCGTGCCAAGAAGTCAAAAGCAAAGGGTGACATGCCTCGGCAGCTACTTTGCTGACTGAGGGGTAACAGACGTGGATTCCCCTGGGAGCAACATCTCGTTCTGCCCTCACCAAGAAGATAACAGCCACAACAGGCACCTTATTAGCACTGAGAGGTGGCAAGGAGACAGGTAGAGCTCTAAAACCTACTAGCAACCCCTTAAGGAATTCTCCATTAGCTAATGAGTCGGTAGCTGGGACTCATGATTACAGGGGTGATGCATAAAGACCACAGAAAACAGGGAAGAAGCAAAAACACTACTAGGGAACTTGAGAACCCAAAATGTTCCTTTCACCAACATGCTTTACACACCAATACATTTTTATACCAACATGCTTTTACACACAAACGAGAACTCAGGGCACTATGAATCTCATGTTATACACTCAAGTAAATACCAAAGACAACAACAGATGCCAGCAGTATGTGCTATAATTTATAGATACATTTCAAAGCAAGCATTCTTAAGTGAATTTGGGCTTTGATCTACTGTTTTTCCCCTTGGGGGTAACAAAATCATTCTACCAACCCCCCTAAATTCTTCACCCGTCTCTGAGGGTGTTTTCGCTAAGGAACTTGTTTCATGTCTCTTTTCTAGCCAAGCTCATCACTGTGGTATGGCTCCTTTACACTTCTTCCCCACACCCTAAACATTTTGCATTACATATTGTATATACTTGCCAGCACTCGTATTTTCCAGTGAAAGTTCAACTGACCTTAAAGGATTGCCTCAAACCTACCTTAATGTGTTTTATTAAGTGAAACTAAGGCTGCCGGGGGAGGTCGCCTGGAAGGTTGTGTCTCACCTCTGAAATTTCAGTTAAATCCAGCTGATCTTGGAACAAATAAATAGGTGGCCTTCTATGTAGCTGCAAGCTCAGGATTGCACACTTCAGCAAAAGGATCCTGAAAGGAGTTTACAGCAGGAAACCCCGCACAGAAGAAAACTAACCTCCCTCTGGATTCTCTTTTGCAGAGTGGAAGGGCCATGTCCTGCATGATTTTACAGACACTCTGCTGATGGCCAGGAAAAGCTACTGATATCTATGTAAAAGAAACAAAGCAGAAAAATTATATGTTCACTCACATCTCTGGGTCTGCTTTACTTTCTCATGAGCTTGCACAGTCAGAGAGAGTGAGGTAATGGGCACAGTAAAAAGACATTTTCTGTGGAGTTTTTCAAGTGCAATTCTGGATTGAGAGCTGTGGCCCTGTATTAGACATTATTGGTTAAATCAGCTTCCGTATCAAATAGGCATAGTTGACATGGAAAAGCCTTTTTTAAATGTCACCCTTACAAACTGAAGCTGGCTTCAGTTGATCCAAACTGAACTTGTTCAACTCCATAGGAAGTTAGGAAGTTAGAGTCACAATTCTGGTAAATGTGATAATTTCCTCCTTTTCCATTACCCAAGTGGGGGAAGATTTTAAAGAACATCAGAGACACTCACACCCAGATTCCCACCGAAACCCAACAGCAATGAGTTGCTTGTGAAAAGTCTCCACGCTCTTCGATTAGACCCATGTGGCTAGCAGGAGGAACAGGATTATTTATAGCTCTGAAGTCAGACATAACCCTGGCCACCTGAAGAAGCAGATCAGCAGAATGAGAGGAGATATTAAAATGCCACTTTTCAGAGCTCATCTGTGCTTTAAGTTCAACATTTGATGAACAAGATGTTTGGAAAATTGGGAAGAGCTCCCTGCACTATCAGGGAAACATCTGCATCTGAGATTAAAGAACAGGTGATTTATTTAAGACAGATTGATGTACCAGGAAGCTAGCCAGAGGAAAAAAATTTTTGAGGAGCTGCTAGTAATAACGTTTCAGACATTCACAAGATAACAGCTATTATATGAGAAATTTCCTAAATACATTAGATACAGGAGAATTTGACTTCAGTTGAAAGGAACTGAAAACCAGTGTTGCAAGTAGCTCCACTGCTTCTGGCTCACTAGTTTCCTACTTTGCTCTCTCTTCCTCAATTCATCTTCCTGCAAAGTCTGCTGGTCAGAGGTTGTCCGTATTCACTATCTCTTATAGCACGTGCAGTGAATTAAATAGTAGAATAAAAATTATGGTTCCTGACCAAAAATGTTTAGTTTAAAGCCAAGAAGTGTGACAGAAAGGACAGAACTGCTACATAATCAAGAGAAATAAGAGCCCTTTTTACAGGCAAGGACTATACATAGCTTTCTTCATGTATTCCATGTTTATCCATATCCATGATAAGACTTTATCCATATATTTAAGCTGTGCTATTTCTGAAGGAGTTCTCACTTTTCATGTGCTTTCTGTGATATCTATTCTAAACTCATTCTTCTTTCAAGGGCTAGCATATGGCAGGGAAGCAATTGGTAGTGTGAAACAAAGTGTCTAGAAGACAAAAGCCATCTTAAAAAATTATTCAAGATAAAAAATGTTTGGGAATTCCAGCATAAGCAAATCCTTATCTTCAGCTTCGCAAGCTACGGTGCTGGAAACAACTTGATCTCCTCATTCCTTTTCATGAGGTTATGTACTGTAAAATATGTTGCCTTGGCAATAGGATCAATCCTTTGTACTGCCATTGTCCAAGGGGAAAAAAACTACTTAGGTGCTGAACCCCTATAAAGGCTCAATTCCATCCTGGTTTTAATTAGAACTTTCTTCAAACTGCTGACTGTTTCTACATCAGGTGCTGATTTGGCACTATTGAGGAAACAACCAATAAACTTCACAATCAATCTGCAGTTAGTAGTCAATCCAGCTCGCATTGCTTGTTGTTTTCTTCCTTTGTACATTTTCTCATAGAAAGTAGAAATAAATTGAAGACATGTGGTAAACTAGAGTAGCCTTTAACCAGTCACATGCAGTCTCACTCCAGTCCCCTCACTGAGAAACACTATGGTATCTGTGCCATCTACTTTCACACAGGTAGCCCCAACACCTTTAACAAAATCCAATGCATAACTTACTGTCTTCACATGACTGAAGAAGGAAGATGCTAGCCTTGGCTGACATAAGATTTTCGGTGACAGTTCTTCCTCAACAAATCTGGGTACTTTAATGCTTCATACAAATTTTTAATCCAGCCTATTCTTTCTGCCCAGGGAGTCAGAACTCCCCAAGGTTTACCACATCTCCCTGTGGGACTCATCCAGCTTTCCCTCTGTCCTCAACATTCACATCACTTCCCTGCAGTTTGTAATCCGAAGCGTTTGGTGTCACCTCCCTTGCATTCCAAGTTCCCCGATGCAGTGACACTTTGCATTTTGCTGCCATCATGTGCAGCCTGACCCAAAACATACCTGCCTGTCTTTTTAACGTCTTCCCTCTACAAAAGCAGTGTGTCACATGGCGACTTTCAGCAGGCTTTTTGGGTTGTATGTTTTTATTTGGTTCCAACAACATGCTGTAAGCTTTACAAACAAAGTCAGGTCATTGTTCAGTGGTTCCTGCCCCTACCCACAATAACCTCAGTCACATTTGCAATCCCAGTCTTATAGTTCCTGAACTGACAGCCCACTGCATCAGGCTATCTGGCAACTGTCTGCTGCAAACTCCTTTCTGGAAGGAATCCTCTCCTTCTCCCACTGCTATTTCCAGTGTGGGACACACCTTGAGGAGTTTAATGGTGAGGAATCTTTTGAGACATCACATAAAAGTGGGATGGACACCAGGATAAAGACACCATTGTATAATTAAAGGGGGAACCTTGCAGAGCTCCAAATGTAAATACCAGAGGAAGGCAATACTTGCCCACCAGAGCTTGCAATCCTACATCCCACAAATTATACCTGTGCTGGCAAGCCCCTGTGCCACACACAGCATCTCTGACCACAAACCACCATAAACCACTCAGGAGCAGAGATGCGTCTCTATACATCAGAAACGGAAATAAGGAGACTAAAAGGAACATTGGAACAGCTTCCTGAGTTGGTCAATAGACCTCAAATTGTTCCTGATTTTCAAATGAAGATCACCATCTTCTAAGTCAACAGCTGCTGAATTCAATTCAGCAGGTACTGCCTGAAATTCTCTGGCCTGTGCCAGGCATCTGACTAGACATTTCATTTATCTTTTCCATCATCCAAATCCAATCATTCCCATTGAGCAATTTTTCTGATAAAATCATAGGCAAGACAAGATTAACTTTCTTGGTTAGTTTGTCAAGATCTGGTACTTCATAGCTGTGGGGGTGAAATCTTGATGTAAATATTGTGCCATTTGTCCTCTCTGATAATCCGACCAGCCTATTTATGATTTCCATAAAAACATCATTTGAAGCAGAATGCTTTCCTGTATTTCCTTGAAAAAAGAAGAACACCAAAATACTTAATTTCAGACACTAAATCTAGCACAGAGTCCCTGGGGTACAGACTACCAGCATGTCAACACGACCATTTCAAAGCATGGCTTACTGCGGACTCGATAGTTATCTGAGCTTTTCAGGCTTGCTTCTTCAACTAACCTCTAAGTAGTTCCAAAGATTGTGCTTTTTTTTCCCTACTATAATCCCATCTCCTGAATTTTTCTGTTCATTTTCCACAACCAAGGAAAAAGGATATACTGCACACATAACAAAATGGCCCAGCTCCTTCCAGTAAGTATATACACTGGGATAGTTTTACTAACAAACAAGAGATTTTGAAATATTTATCTGCAGGGATGGAATAAAGGATTCAACATGTTTTTCCTGTTAATATTATTTGTAATGCTCAAAGTACTTCGGCACAAGGTCATGTATGACCAATTAGATGTTCTTGCTGCCAGAAGCTAGCAAACTAAGTAAAACAACAGGACTGGTAAAAATAAAGCCAATGTTTGATAAACCCCCCCAAAAAACCAACCACCAACTGCCAAAACAAAAGCTAGAATAGGAACCTGAAACTAAATTAATCCATCCGTGTCTCGGTCTCATTTCAAAATAGCTAAGTGTGCCTAAGTATACCAAGTTCTAGAATCAGAGAGTAGTTTGGGTTGGAAGGGACCTTTAAAAGCTATGTAGTCCATGGCCCCTTAAATAAGAAGGGACATCTTCAACTAGACCAGGTTGATCAGGGCCCCATCCAGCCTGGCCTTGAGCACTTCCAGGGATGGGGCAGCCCCAACTTCTCTGGACAACTTGTGGCAGTACCTCACAACCCTCACAGCAGAGAATTTCTTCCCTATATCTAGTCTATCTTCTTTTAGTTTAAAACCATTAGCCCTTGTCCTACCAGAACAGGCTAGGCTGAAAAGTTTATACCCATCACTCTTATAAGCCCCCTTTAAGAGAGAACATAATGAGGTCTCCTTAGAACCTTCTCTTCTCCAGGCTGACCAATCCCAACTCTCTCAATCTGTCCTCACAGGAGAGGTGTTCCAGCCCTCTGATCAGTCTCTGTCTTGAGAGGTGTGGGAAGAGACACTGCCAGTGAAGAATAAAGCAAAAAAGGGGGTTGAGTACCTCAGCCTTTCCCTTGTCTGTTGTGACCAGTTTGCCAGCCTCGCTTATCAGGTGGAAAAATCTACCAGACATCACTTTTCATTCGCAAATGGTAATCAGCTTCAGTCAGTCCATGGGTGCTACACATTGCCCCTTTGGAAGCAAGCTGTAATGAGGGGACTTCTGCACTGAAGATGCATCAAGCCAGGGATCCTGTTGTGCTGCTCCACTTCTGATGCAAACAGAACAAATAGAAGGGGCAGTCCCAAACCACTACAGAGACTAAGGCCATGCACAGCTACTGCAGGAGCATTCAGATAGACAAAGTCTTCAAGTGACCTATAATTTCAGCTCCATTAGTAGATTTTCTTCAACTATGTAACTCGGTGCAGTCATTTGTCACTGAGCTCTGGGGAACCATCCAGAGGGAAACAAGAATCGTTTCCCTGCTGCAGCCTGTCACCTGGGCAGTCAGCATCTCTCAGCACTTGTGCTGTTGTATAAGTTACACCCCTCCCAGCTTGGTCAAGTATGTCCATCATTCAGCACATATGTAATCTTCGCTATTTTATTGTCTCATTGATGGAAGAATTAGCTGCACAGTGGGAAACACATTAAAAAAGGACTACCAATTATTTTGCCCTGTTACTAACTTCTTTAATCCCCTGTAATCTCTTCTAAGGGGGGATTCATATCTACTCAAATCACTTCACAGGGGACATATATAATTTAACAGAAGCCTTACACTCCAGGGAAAACAAGAAACCCTGCTATTGATCCTCCAGAGTATCAAACACACCAGCCACTGCTAGAGAACAGATCATAATTTGCAAACACTATGCAGTGGCAGTGTCCAAGCTAACCCCAGTTCCTTGATCCATTCAGCTGGGAAGGTCATCACCACCTAGGCCATAACCTCTGTTCCTCCGCTAATGAGCTAACCACAGCCCAACAACAGGAACCTGGTTTTGTTCTAAGCACCTTGTGGTGTTCCCACCTGCGTAGCAAGAATCTAAATATCCATTTCAGAAGCTGGTATCAAAAGCGGTGAGTGTATTCAAAACCTTTTTCTGGGTTGGAGATATAATTTGTGGATCTTGAAGCTTGAAGGAACTATGGCACAGGATCCCCAAATAATACTGCAGGAAAAACCACCAAGAGATAAACATTTTTCATCTGTTTTCTGGGGGGAAGTTTGGGGGTTGTTGTTGTTTTTTTGTATGTTTGGGGGTTTTGTTTTGTTTTGTTTTGTTTTGTTTTGTTTTGTTTTGTTTTGTTTTGTTTTTCTGTATTGACATAGGGAACTGAAACTGCTGATCACTTTTTCAGCTGAGATGGGAAAAAACAGAAGGTAAGATTCAACCCAGAGAAGCCAGAAGTGATGTAAGTGGCAAGGGAAATACCAAGGCAGTGCCACGTCGCTCTCGACAAATGAACTTAGAATGCAGAGCAATTTTTGCATTGGGTTGTTCCCACTATCCCAACTTTCAGGAAAGATTTACTCAATCTTTCTTTCTTCTCTGATTTATCTAAACATCTTTGTCTTTTCCATAATATGTTCCCTACTGCAGTCTTGTCAGCCTACTGCCTCAAGCTGGTGTTACTGCAACAAACACTGCTGGGAATGGCCTTCAGTTACCACTCACATTTGACTTGGGCACTCATACAGTAGTCCATTAGTCTGGTTGAGCTGCTCAAGTCAGCATTAAAATGTATATTCTTTAAATGACACAGGTTGTATGCACTTCACAGTGCAATACCAGAAGTTTCTAATCAACAATCCCTTAGAAGGTAAAATTGCTTTACTTGTAGGACATCTGCTATGTAACAAAAAAAATGAATTAAGATCTGTCAAGTCACTTTATTACGCTCATTTTGACCCATATCAGCAAACACATACTGACTTTCCAATTAAAGACAAAGACATTTTCTGAAGTTGGTGATTAGATAAAGCCTGAGCTATTTTAGAGACACTTGGGAGTAGAGGTGTTTATAAGGAGTTGTCCACTATGGGCAGTTTAAAGCCAAACTACATATAATTTATCCACCTGTTGCAAATGAATACATCAACATGTATAAGAATCATTAGCATTTTAACAAAAATCTATCAGATTTAACCAAAGTAATGGAAGAGTCAAAATACATAAAAAAAAGTATAGACAAATCCTTCACAAGTGAGGCTTCTTTCAACAAAACTCAGCAGCTAGAATACTTCTGTTTCTTACTACCTGTGTATGCATGACTTTATGCCCTTCTAATCTTCAGACTTACCATGATGCCACAAGAAATACTTTTTCAGCTCAGTTATCTGTGCAGATCTACACCATACTGATTACAGAATGCTTTGAAATAAAGATCCAGGGTCTACACTTAATTCTGGCTGGAGAGGAATAATTACAAATTTTACTCAAGTGCATCAGTGTGCAGCAACCCTAGGGCAGCTAAAGGGGGTAAACCCCTGGGACTGTGAGGTTTTTCACTCTTTGGTGGCTACACTGTTTTCACCAAGAGTGACTAGGGATGACACTGTTTTCTAGAAATTCACAAAAACGTTACTCCAAAAGTCAGTTTATCCTTCTCAAAAAATAATATAATCACCAACTTTACGATGCTTGTGGAATTTTGTGAAATGCTTAACATAATGACTCTGGACTCGATTTAAGATTTAGAATACTACTATATACCAATGCAGACAAACACAAGGTGATTTGGGACTCTTCATAAAAATAGCACTATTTATACACCCAGCTGCCTCTGTGATTTAATGGTAACGCTGCTGACCTCTTATGCAAAACCATACCATTATTACTGTGGCATCAATTCATTAATCAAAATGACAGAGCATCTTATGATCAAATGAGAGAGGTTCCTCTACTTTTTATGACAGCAGAGCTTGTGATACAGCTATACTGGATCCATCTGTGATTGAACTGGAAACCAGCTATTTGCTATACTCAATGGAATTCTGATTTATGATGTGCTTGAAATTACTGTAGATTTCTATTAAAGACAAACACTTTGTGGTAAGGTACCATACTTACCTGTAATTTAGTTATGTAACAGTAGTATCCTCCATAGACCCCACATCCTTTGGGTTTTTATGTTTTTCAGATATGCAACTTTCAGAGCCAACTTGGCATTTTTTAAGAGTTTGGCCTTTTTCCTGAGGCCCTAAGCAAACCTCAAGCCATGAAGGAGCAGGGAATTTATACAGGTCTGCACAAACTCAATCAGCAGTTTCCTTTCCACTGACATCCACAGGAAGCCAGCATATATGGAAAGATGGGGGCATGCAGACATCAACAATTATAGATCGGCCACTTTTCCCACATTTGGAAATGTACAGCTCAAGGCGAACTATTTAGTCAGTGTCTTCAGTGCATGAGAAACCTTTGCTAGCTGGCAGATTTTCTCTTTGAAAAGTTTATTCATTTATTCTATTACTCAGCATAGGCAATGGTAAGTAAAGCTGCAGGACAACAGGAAAGGGCCAAAGAAAGTGACATTTTAGGTGAAGCTGTAATGTTCAAAGGTGAGAAGAACATTTCTAGTTGGTAAGTGCACCACTTTAAAATATGTTTTGTGTCTCAAATTATTTTAGGTTTACTCACAGACCCAGCCACTAAAATAAAGCTTCGAAGAATGACACTCAAGATCATACAGACTCACACATCCACTTGACTTACCTATACATTCTGAAGATGAAAGGATCTACTCTAAAAAGAATAAATTTATGCTCCAAGACTGCAGTCCTCTTGTTAATTAATTTCACTTGTGCACTTATAGACTGCTTACAGAGACTTACTTCTGACTCGGTCTTTATCTTTACAAACACACCCTTTGGTATCAACTCTCCCAGCTGAGGATTCTTTACAGGACAAAAATTACTGACTCAGGATCTATCTAAAAAAAGAATTTAGGGAACCAAGTACAAAAAGGTAACGTACCCTTCCTCAATTGTAACAGAATTCATGATGATGCAGTTTGTTATCTTAACTTTGTCTTTTATGGTACACATGCTGCCAATGATGGAGTGTTTAATGGATGTCTTCTCACCGATTTGTGTGGATGCCCCAATGATACTGTCTGATCCAACCTAGGGAAGAAAACAACAGAACCTAGCAAAAGTACATGGAGTTCTCTGATATGTGCTCTCCATACACCTCTTTGAAATAGCGTGTCTCAAAGCACTCATCAACAAAGTTCATTATATTCTACCCTGCGGGATCCTTGGCAGAGGAAAGACCTAGAAATCTGGGCAGTTGGACAGTCTTCTCAAGGTCCATTAGCTTGGCCAAACTCCATTAGTGGGTCTGGCTCTGGAGGTCCCATGCAGCAAGGTAAGAACAGTCCTACTGAGACTCACTGGTTTCACTCAGGTTTGCCCAGTGAGACCTGCCAAAGGGAAGCTTGGAGCTGGTATTCAACCAAAATGCTTTAGCGAGACGCAAAGCTAAAATACTGACCCCTTCTGGGTTTGGTGTCCTTTGGGAGGCAAACTGCTCAACCACCAGGAACTGCCATTAGGGAACAAGAGACTGCAGTGGGGTCTTGCGAGTAAGACAGAATTTTTACCAAACATTTTAAAAGACAGAGACTTTTAAAAGACAGGAACCCACGGGTGAGCCCACAGGAGACTGTGGACTGTATCACCTACACTGCCATTCCACACTTCAGAACTCAGGTTCCCTTCCAACGATGGGAACTGATTTTTAGCAAGCAGTTCTTGAAGCAAAGTGTGTGCAGACTGTACTGAAAGAGCAGAGACGGGAAAAGGGAACACTCACCATGCCTCTGTCAGTGATTTGTGCAGACCCATGAACCAGTGGCTCTTCCAGACCCAGATTAAGCAATAGCTTGGGAACCTGGATGGAAAAACCCACATCACAATTTAATATGACAGTGCTGTACCCACACATTACATAAACAGCTGAGATGGCTTTGGTTTCTACTGCGCTACTGCATCTGTCATAAATGTTTTAATTTACAGGAAAAGGTAGGTTACTGCATCTTAAATGTCCACCAGATTGTGTGATTTATCATCTTCCACTTTTTTAAAGGAGGCAGGTACACACTGCCACTGCAGCGCACTGCATGTCTCCTCCCAGCTCAGCTTCCCACCTGTGAAAAAGCAGTGGATAAGCAGCAGGCTGGCATCCTGCACGTTACTACACTGCCCGGCATCTGCCATTTCAAATGCAGCTCAACATGTTTTACGCTGTTCCGTAAAGCAAGGCAGGGAAGCGGGTAATACCAAATATAAATCAATAAAGTGGCATAAAAAGATGACTGTGCTCAGCCCACTCCATAAGGTAGTACACTGAGGCACAGGCAACAAGATCGTATTTCAGATGTTTAAGCAGAAAGAAACTGAAGTTGATCAAGTGGCTATTCCAAATGGTAGAAAGCTGCACAAGAGAATGCTCTTGAACGGGAGAAGGCAGGTGCTGGATAAGCAGACAAAGCAGCGATGGTAACACAGAGAGACAGAGCCCACGAGGTAGCCAAGAACAAATCCATGGAGAGCAATTCTGAATAGGCTCTTGAAAAGAAGGGGGAGCCAGCATTGCAGGAGGATGGTATATCACTCCATCATTCCTCCTTTTGTGGGTGAAAGAGTAGCCTGAGGCATTCTGCATCTCCTGGCGTCAGGCTGGGGCCAAGGTCACACACCACAGAAGAGGTGATGACAGCACAGATGGGGATTTCAGAGGAGGTGGGAGCCTTGCAGCAATGCACAGACAGTGCTGCACAGTTACTGGCAGGAGTGATGCAATGTATGATGTGTCTTGGTAGGACAGAGATGGTAGTCAAAGAAACACAGGGGACACAGAAGGTGGCAAAGTGATGCATGAGGGCTAAGACGTCTGTGTGTCACAAAAAGCTGTACTCCTGAGAGAAGCAGCATGTGCTGGGCTAGTGTGGAGCTCCCCCAGTGCCATTTGGCCAGCCAGGATGTGCGCACTGACTGTCCATCCGAGAAGTCAACTGGAGTCTCAGCACAGGGATGGTGCAACTGGATTTCCCTAAAGGAAGGCAGCAGCACTCATTAAGTCTCTTTTCTCTACCCAGGCAGCTATTTTCACAAAATTCTTAGAAACGTTTATCTTTGAGATCTTTGTTGCTGTGTTGAATTTGGCTGAACGCTGCCAGCAATTTCCAAAGTTGCTATGAAGGAATTGTCACATAGTACGACTGTTTAAAATGACCCCCTTAGAAAGCTGGGCTAACAAGAGCTGATGGCTAAGGAGTGAACCTCAAGAAGCAAATCTCACAGATCTGAAGAAGTTGGGATCAGATCAGAAAATATATCTCAAGATCTCAAATGAGATGATACTTGCAGGAGATTATTTGGATATTCGTAATATGACTAGCCCATTGTCCTTCCAGTATACAAGGATGGATAAATAGCTCTGTTTCTCACATGGTAAGAATTTTCACAATTGATGCTTCATTCAGATGAGCGAAGTGAGCTCAGATGAGCTCACGTGTCTGAGCTATCATTTCTATTTGCCTGTTGTCCTCAGCAGACATTTTCACATCTGTAGCTCTTTACAACTTGAAGTTGGTCCTTCCCACCAGATTTGTGTTTTGTTTATATTTTAAAAAATAAGAGTATATTAGATCCTTCAGTCCAAGGTGTAGGCACTACAGAAAACCACCAGCTTACCAGAACACCACAAACTAGGCCAATCCACCCAGATGATGCTGGCTGGGTGAAGGGATGTTGTCCTCACCTGACACATAGATCTAAGTGAGAAACACACACCAAAGAATACCTACAGCATAGGCTGGAAAGATTCCTGCTATCCACTGTTGATCTGTGGGAAGGGAAAGAAATGAAGACAGGCTCTTGCCCTTCTCAGTGGAAAAGTGGTGCGGTGAAATAAATAAAGGATTTTACTGGCCAAAGCAAAGCCCTTATTAGAATCAGTCAATGGTAGTGCAGCCTGAGGGGTAACCCAAGAAAAGCTACCAGCTCAAGCATTTTACTCTGAAAAGGAAGGTTATGCTGGGGGCAGGAGTCAGAGGGAGTGCCTGGGTCAAGGGAAGGTTTAAGATGTGTTTGGATTTAATTCATCTTACAAAGAAACTATTTCCTGCTATTGAAGATAACTCCCTCCTGAACCCACCTGCCCACACACAGGCTCCAGGCATCCAGAAACCCAGCTGGAAGTGAAATGATGTGAGCAAACTGTTTCCTCACCAGAAGGGCAATGGGTTAGGATGCCATTCCTTTCCACAGCTATTGGACTGGACTGCTACTGCTCCATGAGTCTGTCCTTTTGGACCACAAAGTTATAGGTCCTGGCTTTGTAGCAAGGGAATCAGAATGTGGCCTGTGAAGACCAAGATAAGGGCGAACAAGACACCAAAAGTCTTCCTCAATGACCAACAAAACAGGTTTAAAAAAATCGGATCAAATTAATTGTGTATCTTTTATGAGGATTAGCAAGACAACAAAATGTACTGAAAAAAGGAGCTCCTTTCTCACAACTCCTCATTAAGGTCCATTTTACGTTTTACCTCAACATAGTTTCCTTCAAAATTTTACCATCCTGAAAAAGTTAAAAATTCAAAGAAAATCCTTTCCAACATTGAAGGCCCCGATGTGATTTCAGAACACTAATTCTTTGTACCACCCAGGAGCAAACATATTTCCTGAACTGACCAAAATGTAGAATATTTAGGTTAAAAAAAAACCCGACCAAAAAACAAAAAATCAACACAGAAAAACCCACATGGAGTCTGACTGGCTTAAGTCAATAACTTTTTACTGAAGTGGCTGCTGCCAAATGTACACGCACACTTCCCCTAGCAAGCGGTGTTCTCCCTTAACCCTTTGGGCACACTTGTTCCTGCTATTCTTGGGGAAGGTTTTCTCCTTCTGACAGCAGTGCTGCCTCTCTTCCTCATGTCCCCGACCACAAAGCAAATAATTTTATTCCTGTGCTCCTCTACAAGCACCAAGGAGAAGGAGTTCCAGTGTGTAAACTCACGCTTCCACGCCGCAATTATGATTTGTATAAATTAATCCATTCATGTTATGAAAAAGAAATCAGCTCAGTCTGAGAGCAAATGCAAGGCAGTGCCCACTTTCAGGATTCCCAATACAACTTTACTGCCCTCCCAGCTCCATTTACAGAAATCTTGAGTCTTTCCTTACTTCACTTCATATCAGTCTTCCAAAACTAGAGGAAACTGTCCACTCCTAATAGCAATGAAGTTCATCACTAGCAGAGTGAAATGAGAACTTGTACATTGCATCACCCAGTGTAGTAAAACCCCCAAAAAAGACCCAAATCTCCACCCCTCAAATATATTAAGAGCTTTTAATCATCAGCTCATTAGCTAGTCCAGAATTTCTCTAATCCTCCCTTGTGATTTTTTCAGGTTATGAATTCTCAGTACTGTGAAAGTGAGAGCTGCAACAGATGCTGCAACAGATCAACCTTTCACCTCCGTGTTTACCTGGAGTACTCTTGTAGTGAAACCTGTTCAAAAATGATTCTTTCATCATGGAAATCTTTAGGCAATTTAAATGTAAGGGTAGTTTAGGTCTCCCTGCAAATTGTTAATAACCTTTGTCATTATCACAGATAAACATCTGCTAGGAAGAGTCCAGTCAGAACTGATCTTGCCTTTAGTACATGGAGGACATTGATCAGATGAGCTATCAAAGCTACTTCCTTCTTTATTTTCCACACTTCTTGGCACTCTGGCTGCAGGTCTTGCTCCCCCCCGCAAAAAACCACAAGAGTGTGTGGGGTGAGGGTTTTCTTAGCTAAATCAAAGCTATGGAGTGAATTAGTGACAGAACTGTTTCCTGGCCTCACATCCCTATCCAGCAACCAGTAGGGTGATGAGCCTAGATAAGGTAGCACTGGTTCAATTCCCACATACTGCTCAGCTGTACCGCAGGGAGCCACTCCTGGAGGCTAAAATGTCCCATAAACTCCGGCTGTATTCCCAGGAGGCAGTTCTGTATTTTCCTCACCTGTCGGTTCGCTTCAATATACAGCCCAAGAGTATTCACTCGGTAGCACAGCCCCTCTTTCATTATATGGACGTAGCAGCGCACTTTTCCTTCGTGCAGAGTTTCATTCATATCTCCTCTATGATCATTCCAACAAGAGTTATCTGGAGCAGGTTTCAGCAAGCTATTATCTTCCTTTATGAAACTATAAATGTCTGGAGAACACACACATGCATGAAGTTAGACAGGATTTAATGAAATACTTTCTGAAGAGGACTACTATTAAAATACTGTTGGTGAAGGGAAATCTTTGCCTCACCTCATCTCAATGGCTAGATACTTAGCAATCATTAACAGATTTTATCACATGTAGTGAGTAAGTGCTTATTTTTATTCTGCAGGTGTGAATCAAGGAACCAGGACAGAAGCAATACTTTGCCCAAGGTCACACAAGGAGACCGCGGAAATGGTAAAAAACAAGTTCCAAGATCTGAGATCCTGTCCGGTTCCCAGTGCAGGGTGGTTAATTAGTCTGTAGTCCTATCTAATTTTAGGAATGCATTTACCTATCTTGTATTCTGGAAGAAAAAATACAGAGCTCCTAGCTGATTTGCTTATGATTTACACCAAAATAAGGAAGGACAAAAATATTTAAATAATGCACAATACTGTTTGAAAAAGAAATCTGCTAGAATATTTGCTATCATGAGAAAAAAATCCCAGATCTCCAAACTAGTGTTTCAGGCAAATTCTGTACTCTACTCTGTAGCATATGGACTTTAAAACTTTCATATACCCGAATCTTTGATACTTTTACTAACCTAGGGATGCTTGTTCTCTTTTCTTTTGGTCCTCTTCTTTGTTGTCTAGTCCTTGCTGCAATGATGTGGGAGAAGAGAACTGTTTCCTAACCAGGTGTGGAATAAGTTCACTCCGGAGAGATGTGATTGTCCTGGGGAAGGAGATGCACACATGAAATCAATGAATATTAAAACTTACATTTCTTCATTTTCTTTGCATAACATTGCAGATATTTTGGACATTTTTTATGAGGATAAATCAAAATGCCAGGTATTCCAAGACACTAAGACAATGTTCACTAGTCACATGCTTCCTTAATGCATTCAAACACAAAGAAAGCTCAAAAATAAGGAAAATACTTCTTTAGAACTAATTCCCCAGTTTTAATAGAGATGCTTGTAATTTAATATAGTATCACCCTGCAATTCCTACTTGTATGCAGATGGAATGCAGAAAGTACCAACATTTTAATGACAACTGAAATCCTCTTTATGTGGCTTAAAAATGGCATCAATTGACATAAAAACAGAGACTAAAGAGGAAAAACTAAAGCAGCTCCTTTCCTTTGTGATAAAAATATGGAAATGCTCAAGGATACATGAAATATCAGATCCTTTAATGAAAAAAATTTATGATGCAGACATTAATGATATTCCTGCTCACATGAAATTTCCAGAACATTTTAAAGATTCAGTCCTTTAACCATGAGAAATCAGCATATTTTAACTAGTTTAGGTCATAAGACTTTTATGCTCTTCATGTGCTCTGATGAAGAAAGCTTCCAAGGGCTTCAACTGGCAATATACCCATCTTTTCCTATGTACAGATTGCAGCTTTTGTTATAACCATTCTGACAGCCCAATACGAGGAGAGAGAGAAATCATGAGGGGTTTTACCCCAAGCTACATATGCCTTAAACAAGGACCCTGATCACTAGATTATCTTCAATTTTGCAATGATTTATACATTGCAATTAATAAAGAAAAAACTCTCTTAAATTACAAATATCAATGTAGAAAGTCTATTGTACAATGGGATTATAACCCTGTTAATTCAATTTTGACTATGAGAAGATAATTTTATTTTTCTATAAAGTATTTGGGAAAAAAACCCAAATCAACCGGTTTTACAGTTGAGCGCAGTCTTAAAAGAGCTTTATTGTTATTGTTTCAATATTTTAACAATCTCCATTTAGTTACTGAATTGTGAATTATTTAAAGCAGTACTTGGGAAAATCATGTGGAAAATGAACTCAAGCTTGGCATGTGTAAGAGGAAGTGCTAAACTTCAGAGGAAGGATCAGGAGAACTAACACACTGAGCTTGGCTAGAGGAACTCAAAAAAACAATAACCCACAAAGAAAGAGGAGTTATTTAGAATGGAAGACAGCAAAACTAGGAACTAACTAATAGGTTAATTTACAAAAGAAAAGTACGAGAAGAAGTATTGTGAAAATTATTTTGGTTGGCAAAATCTCTAGGAAAGGGGGACCTTACATAGTTCAAACTTTAAGAAACACTCAACTCAAAACCCACCCAGGCCCCTGTTCAGGTCAACCATAGTGATGGATCAAAACAGTCTTTCCTGGAAGGGAAGATTCAGATGTCACTGCCAGTTGAGCCCTATGAACAAATACAGTGCGTTCCTTCTTCTTGACAAACTTCCCTTTCAGTCCCTCAACTGCAGGTTGTGTCACATCCTCCGTCCTGCAGTGGGACGATCAAACCCACCCCAGCTCTGACATCCTGCTTTCATTTTTTATTACAGACAAGGGAAAGCTCTAGCCTTCAGCCTCTCCTCCGTCTTGAAAATAAGATGATAATCACCTTCAGATAGCTGTATTTCAGGAACTAATGAAGCAAAACACTTCATTCTTTAATCACCACATTTCTCCCTGCTAACCACTTACAGGCGCGCTCTGCCCCGGCTGCCCCGGCCCCGCGCTCCCACACACGTGTGGCTGTGCAGATGGGCAGTTTACTAGCTCACAATGTTTGCCTGCAGCTGTGCCATTCAGCAATGATTTCCTGCTTGGGTTTTATACTTCATCCAAAACCGACAATCCTCTGTTTCCCTCAGAGGCTGGCTATGGCATTTATAAGATATATTACCTATAAAATACCCAAGTATTTGGCAGTCTTAAATAGTCTGATGCAGAGGACAACACAACACGGTAGGAAATGAAAGCAGTGGAAAGGGGAAAAGACAAAGTTTTGCCTGGTTTTTGATGGTTCAATCTTTCTTGGCCAAACTCCTGAAGCTTTCCTGCAATTCTCTGAAGTGCTAGCCACATTCCTTTGCCAAAGGTGGAGCAAATCTCAAGGTCATCCATAAGATGTGGCTCAGAAACACACCCTTCTTACTGGAAAAGGAAGAACAGGAAGGTTTGCCTTTGCTTGCTGTCTAAGCAATGTATATGCAACATTAAAGGAATTCGCCTTTGGAAAGTATTAAAAATACACAGTAAGGCCCTCTATGACAAAAATTTGGGAATTTTTTGGTAACAGATCTTGCAAATGCAGATATACAAAGTGATAGCGTGAGACTATTGTCTGACTGTCAACAGTGGAGGAAACCAAACATCTGGCTGGGACTAGGAAAGGAACTTAAATCAAAGGAGGAGCAGGACTGAAGACCCTCCATTAAGAAAGAAAAAAATTAGCAAAAGTTTGGAAGAACCAACTGGCCTGTAACCAAGATACAGGAGACAACAAACCAAAAAGGTTTCTGGTCCAGTGTGCTAAAAATTCTTACAATCAAATCCTGAACTTCACATACCTATATTAAGAAGAAATAAGCACAAGAGTGCATAGGCTGAAATAAGCATCTTTTTACATTCTCTTCAGGTTTTAGAACTTGGATCCCCTGTTTTCTAAAGCTTTTTGTTTCCTTTAGCACCAAGAAGTGCAAATGAAATACCCACTGAGATCAACATAAGGAAAAATATTCTATAAGCAGAAGAAAGAAAGTAGAGGGATGGGTGGGTGGAAAGAGGGCACAAAACATTTTGGCAGAAATTCAATTCTAAGCCAACCTGGAGTAAGCATGCTCTTGACACCTCACCGCAAAATCCAGATGGTAGAGAGCATAAACATGAACCTGCTTTTGAGAAATATTTGCCAAAATAAATATGTTTTCATAAAATCTAGCCCAAGCAACAAGCTCTTTTCCATGATCTTTCATTCCCTAAACTCTGATTTTTGAAGTTCTGCCTGTTTTCACCTCAACAGAAAGTTGCAGGTTTTCAATTAAACCACCAAAGATGGAGAGTACCATTAAATGCTACTTGTAAATGAAGGGAGGGGCACACACTAATCCCAGAAGCATCTTATGTGGCTTCTGTTTCCTGAGAACAAGAGGAGATGGCAGCAATTTTGAAAGGGGTTGATACTGATCAGATTTTAAGTGTGTAAAAAGAAATACCTCTAGGATGGAACTGCCATTCACCCCACAGGTCACAGACAAGGGATGTTGCCAAGGGACAGTGCAGTGGGTAAGTGGGGGAAATGAACTGGGTAGTTGAAATTCATGGTGAAAGTGCAAGCAAAAGCTGGGAATTCAAGAGAAGATTTTTTTAAAAGCAAAAGAACCTCCTGAAAAAGTCTATATTAAATGTACCTAAGAGCTCAGAGCACACATCAGTCACTCGCAGTCAGCTATGCAGACTGTTAGATTCAGACCCAGGCATTATAAACCTAGAATATTCAAGGTTAATTTTATTTAAAACCTAAAGATTAAGGTACAAAAAATGGATACTTGGACAGACAACTATTATTTTACCAAGACCGTTATTACCAGAGAGACATAATTATACCTTTAGAATCCCTTTACCCCTGGTCCCTGTGCACTGCTATGTATTCCCAGTGGTTCTGGGATTTTTGCACGTCAGGAAAGACAGAGATAAGGTTCATGCTAAATTGAAAAGTTTTACTTGTGAAAAACATTAGATGAAAACACCCTAGCTCTTTAAATTCCAAATTTAAACACAGCTATGCAGAGGTTTTCAGTGACTTTTAACTACAAATAAACTTACAACAGTCCATGACATGGCAGAATTAAGTTCGTATCTATGTATATTATATTAAATTGCATTACATTATGGCCCACAGAGGACCAACTTTTACTTGTTGCTGAAATGCAACTGCCTCTGGGATGAAGGGAAGCTTATTGAAACTTCAGCAAGAAATGAAGAACAATGTAACCAACTGAAACACAAGAAGAGTTTAGGGGGAAAAACCTAATGCTGACCACTAAGGAAAAAAATCTTTCACAATTATGCTTCAATGGGATGTGATTTCTGTTCTTAGACATATGTATTGCTGGAGACTCTGTCTTTCATATGACACAGGTTCTGACTAAAGCTAGTAAAGAAAACATCTTGTAAAGTATTTTATAATAATAAAAGGTCTATTTACGTCTAAGTTTAGGTGACCTTCCACAAATCTAGGTACCAGTAGGCGCTGTTTTGCTTGACCCACAGTAGGAATGGGAGCATCCACAGCTTTTGCTTCCTGCAGCTAGTTCTCACCAGCTTTGGAGACCCTGAACACAACTGTCAGTTCCATTTACCGGCTGTCATTCATTTTCATTTTCCATGTTTAATGTTAAACACCATAAAATAGTATTAATGAGTATTAGCATTTTAATATCTTCCCTGTTTTATTACTCTGTGATGAAGCATGAAATCTACTGCTGCTGTCAGCACCCACCTGTGAAATCTGCTTTTACCCTCCACGGGTATTTGCAGGGGGCCTCCCTTGCTCCCATCATTAGCACAATCAGCTACACCTACAGGTGCAGAAAGTGTTTGTGATTCCCCATTACAAACAAGCAGATCATTAGCTCTTTTATATCTACTTTTATATCTACTTTTGTCTTTCTTTCTTTCTTTTTTTAAACAGGTAGATGTTAGCTCTTGTACAGCTAGGCAAGTATACACTGGGTTGGGTTCTGATCTTAGCTCCGTGGCCTTCAACAGAGATTCTTCAGATCACATCAAAAGGAGAACATGAGGCTGTATTTCAGGTTGGTGCTCATAATTAATGTTAGAAATGTATACATAAATACAACTAAACAAATCCTAAGGCAACTTACAGTTTTGGCCAGAAAGAAGTTGCATGTTTATGCAGAACAATAAAGATGTACAAAAAAGGGAGGGAGAAAAAAAAACCACCAGGGTGTGTTGCAAGAAAGAGAAAAGTTAATTCTGAACCCTGTAGGTACATAGTTCATGGTTCTCATCGCTTAAAGGATAAAGCCAAATAACATTTAAAAATTCCATGTAAGCTGGGAGCTCTCTTGTTGAATCTCAACGTTATTTTCTCCTGATCCTTTGATGGAGATTAAAAATTTCCATGTGAATACAAAGAAAGAAACAACAGTTACTCTGAGATTTTTTCCCCGAGCATTTAATGCTCCAAACTAGAGGAGCCAGCCACCATTCCCATCTCCTCCCCCCTCTTAAAGAAAAAAAGTCAACTCACTTTGAAGAAAAGACAAAACAGGGTCAGGGCAAGGGGGATTAGGGAAATGATATTTATATCATGGACCAAATTAAAATGTCAATGCAAGAGGCAGGCAAACAGCCCTTGCCATATATATACACCAGGCCTGTTTCCTCAAGGAAACAGGAAAGAGATTTGAAAAGAGTTAATGCAGTCCTGAGTTAATACCACCTGCCTCAGACCCAACACCACTTAAAAGACTGTGTTTGGGTCCATTTCCCACAACATGATTTTAACAAGCACAATGGAAAAAGCAATTACAGGCCTTTTCCCTGTCTTCTCACTGATTGATACTAAAAATGCTGGAATTTCTGAGACACGCTAAGAATGCAGAGAAAGCACAGAAGGACTACATAAAAAGGAAAAAAACTCAAATGATAAATTTATGGGGTGTGCCACATCCCTGCAGAAGACTAATTCTGCCCTGTATCTTGAAGTAATCCTTTTGCCTTTGATTGGTGTACCCAAGACCAATTATAATAAAGGAAAACTCCAAAGTAACTAGGCAAACCAATAAACTACCGGCCAATTACTTGTGCCCAATTCCATAACCTGCAACATCCATCACAGCATCAAACATGTTTTATATCCTGGTATGTTCTATTTGTCCTGTTCTACTCTCAAAATTTCTATCACAAAAAGAGTAAATATATTTCTCACCCCTTCCTCCCCAATTTCATATTAATTAATTATTTGTCAGTGTCTCTCTATTTTTGGAGCCAAAAGCCTATGGAGAAGACAAGGAAACGTTGAGAAATGTTCTGCTAAAAGGTAATTCCACATGACTGCAGTTGTGCTTCATTTGTCTTTCCATACTATTTTCTAACTAAAATGTTCAAGTCTGACAGCAACATAGTCCCAATGCTCGTAAGAGCGTGTGTGACTCATTCAAAAGTCATTACACAGCCAGCCAGTAAAACTGCACAGCTTTGCTCTGCAGGCTCAAGTTTATGAATGACTCCCCAAAACTGCAAAATCACCACAAAAAACGCAGCATTCTGGATGATGGAGGAAAAGCAGAAGATGCAAGTGACAGTCACAGACACTGTAACATGGGGAGGATCCAGATCAAAGTATGAAAGAGATGGTATGGATGGAAACCACATGAAAAGCTGTTCTCAAGTTCCACCAAGTCTGGATGCAGTTAAAGGAGCAGGGATCTAACTTCCACTTCTGCCAAAAAGCCCTTTGGGAAACAAGGCAGCTTTCTGAAAAATTGACCACAGAAATTAAAACTCCTCAATTACATACTCAAATCCTTTGAAAGCGTGCACACACTCAGCTCAGGTCATCTAAGTAACCTTAACTCTGCCCTCTTGCCAAACATCCAGGAACACCCCACAGCTCCCAACTAATACAGCTTTTGCATGGGAATGCCAGCAAGTTTAGACATTTTTAGAACTGCACTCTGACCAAAAGTCTCTGAGCCTGTCGGAGGCCACCCAGGGTGTTTGGCAGGTTGTACACACTGCTGAGGAATGGATCTCATTCATTCCCAGACAGCATCCCATTCTTCTAAAACAAGCGCACCTGCAACAAATGTGATTCCTTGCCAGAACTCATCTTTCCCCATTCTCTCCCACCTCCGCCTTTGCAGCCATCTGGGTCTGAGTTACCAATTTTTTTCTAAGGGCCTTAGAAATTAGGCTCCTTTTCTGAAAAAGAAACAGAGGCATTCTGATAATATGCCTAAACAAACACATGTATATGATGCATTTGATGAAGTTGACATGTATCCATAAACCCATGAATTAAGTTAATGTAAGGTGCATAATTATATATTTAGACAAATAGACACTTCAAACTTGTCTGTATAAAACAAGTCAGAAAACAAAGACATGGCCGTAGCTTCACATGGACAACCTCTTTCACCTCACTCCACTGAGACTGCATTAAATGTACTGTAGATGTCCACATCACTGTGCTGTTTCTCCATGCAGATACTGTGTTTGGGGATCTGCAATCAAATGGACTTGTTCTTGGTTTGACTTAACCTTAGCAGTCTGCGAGATAAACTGGAAGCTCTGGCGTGTAATTCAGTCCTGCTTCCACGCATACAAGTACCATTTCCACACCCTTCTCAACAGCAATCATTCTACCTTAGTTAATTCCTGCAGTCTCCATTGATTACTAATCCTTGCTCCACCTCTCCCTGTAGGGCAACTCTTCTGTTCTTTTTACGGTGGCATTTGCAACATAATCTTCTGTCTGTGAGAAGACTAAACTTTTTTTGTGTGTGTGTGTTCACTTTATCCTTTCTTGAAGAACTTTAAGAGAAAATTTTTTGGCCAATGAATCCCATCTCCTCTTCTTCACAAGCCTGCTTTTATTCATAATGTTCTTTCCAGGTATATTAATCCATAAAAATTTGGTGTAAAATGGTGTGTGGGCTACAGTTCATCTCTGCATCTTTGAAGTTAGGGAAATGTCATTCCTTCTTCCCATTCAGGTATTTGACTGGCTAAGGCACAATGAAATTTAACATTGAACCAACATCTAGAATACAAAAACTATGAGAGATGTGGCACACTAGGAAAACAATTATTGTTTTCTCTCTTTACCAAAAATTCAACTTGTCAGTAAAAAGTGACTCGGCATTTCAGAAGGATGTGTCAGTGACTGAGGCGGTGTGGAAGATGAGAGATTTTGAAGCAAACCAGAGAGGAGAAGAACGGAAAATATTATCTTGAAAATTCTACATTCAGATCATCTAAATAGAAAATGGAAGAGAAACTTTTGTGATATCATAGTACTGTATCCTCACAGGGAAAAGATGTCCAGCAAGGTAAGATAACTTCACCCAAAGTATCATCTTACATGCAAGCAGTGGGGGGGTAGAGAAAAGGTACTGCACTGATAAAATAATGCATAGGGTGAGACTGTCCAAGTGGTGATCATTAAAATGAAAAAAAGGCCGAAAAAATGCTCTATGATGGTAAAAGATTCATCATTCCTCCTTGGTTCCAAATTCACATCTTGTAAGAAGACAAAAGTCAACTTGACTGAAGGCTACCCAGGGAAACTGAAACTGCACCGAACAGTAGAAAAAATAGTGAACAATTTTTAATGTTTATTATCAGATCAGAACAAGCCCAGCTGAGGCCACCAAGAGGGTGAGGAGCACATGATGCAGGAGGAGAAGCAGGGGGAGCTGGTTTTTTTTCAGTCCAGAGAAGGGAAGGCCGTAGGGGAGTCTGATTACAGTTTTCCACTACCACAAGCGAAGTGATACAGAAGACAGCCCAATTTTTCCAAGAGGCGCACATTAAAAGGGCAAGAGGCAACAGATGTGAGCTGCAACAAGGGAAATTCCAGTGGGACATAAAGAAAACAACTTTTCAGTGAGTGGTACAGTCCTGGGACAAGGCCCAGTCTTCATCATCAGAGATTTTCAAAACTTAACTGCAAAAAAAACCCCTGAGCAACACGAAAGTTAGACTTATTTGAGCAGGAGGTTGGACTAGAGAGAGCTATACATCCCTCCCCAATCTAAATATTTCTGTGACTCTATAACTGAATGACCTTTTTCATGTCTCCCTAAATTCACTTTCTTAGGGAATCCAAAGGGTTGTTATATGATGCTGTAAATCACAGAAAACAAAATTAATAGATCTTAACATTTACTTTAGAATACAATTTTCATTAGGAGCAGCTTGCATGCACAACACAATACTGTGCTGCGACCAAGTGTGCTTCCACTGTTTCAGGCATGTGGCCACTCTGGCATATTGGGGTCTCACAGAAAGGTTTGCAGTTACTCAGGAAGTTGATCAGCTCCAATTCAGCACATCCAAAGATATGTCTGCTCCCAGGTAGGTCACTAACAGGAAAAGGAATTGTATTTCTTACAGACGGCATTTGCTGAAAATCATAATGTATTTAAATCTAGTTTGGATCATTAGGGTTTTTTCCCCAGAGGTTTCAGGAGTGAAGCTTGATTGGTACCATGGAAAGATGGTAACAGTAATGATACCCAGGAGGAGGGGGACATCAACTAATTTCATATCCTGGCATTTCTACTAGGGAGCAGGGAAAGCTCCAACAGCTGGATATGTTTGACAAGGAAAGGAAATGGGAAAGATGAATTGCCATTTCACATTCTAATAGATTAAATGCACTAAGAAGGAACTTGGGTTTGGTTAGTTGTTTCCCCTTCCCTCCTCCCTTTCTGCTTTTCCTTGTTTGGAAAGCTACCATCTATTTGCCCTGTCTTCACACAGTATACTTCCTGTAGGAGCTATTTGTTTATTTATCCGTTTTAATCACAAGGAAAGTATTCATTATAAAATATCTCTTTACAGCAACGGAGAAACCCTCCAGCCACACGGCTGACACATGTTAACTCACAGGTATTCACAGAGCAGGTTCTGTTTTAAGCCATCTTTCAGGCAGCCACACAAAGACCACCAAAGCTGGGTGTTCAGCTCTGCCAGACCTCCCCCAGCCAGCAGTCCTTGCCAGGAAACACAGGTGACAGCCTGAATGATAAAAAGGCATTTAGAGGGGAAAAAGAAAAAATGCACTGGTTTAGTCTGGGCAGCACCTTAATATAAACCTGCAGGGGCCTTTGTGTACAGCATAGCACACAGCCATCCAAGCAGGAGCTCCAGAGCCAGTCACTCACACCTCCAGTTTCCAAAGATCTTACACTGCCCTGCCATTTATCGGGGAGGAGAAGGGTAGCTCCACTGCAGCTCTTTTCAGGGCAACAGATCTCAGAACACAGTACTGAGACAGCAAACCTTCCTCTCCCCTTCTAATGCTGGCCCAGCAGAGGCTTTCTGGACACAGTGGAGCGGAGCCGAGCAGAGAAGCGTGCTCTGGGATTGCAGCTGAAGCAATTTGGAAAGGCAGAGCGCTATGACCTCACACAATTTGCTCTTATTTATTTCAGCAGTTCAAAAAAAAAAATCCCAAAAAAACCCTGGTGTTTAACTTTGTAAACAAATCATACTGACTTTGGCTATAAAGTTTACTGCAAATTTGCTCAATTCAGAAAGAGTTCCTCTACTGGCAAATTCTGGCAGGCAGCTCTCCAGCGCTGGAAGAACTGCGGAAGAGCTGGTTTGTTTTTTCAGCTACAGCTCAGCCTCTCACAGGGTGCACCCCAAGAGAAGGGCTCCCCAGGGAAAGTGGATTTCCCTGGTGGGAAGCAAGCTGTTAGCACTCAGCATTCCCAGGACAAGGCACTGCGAATGCTTACTCAGACCTTTTGAAGTGACTACAGCGCTGTTGTTTATCATTCTTGCCTTTCCAATACCACACATTATCCTCTGGCCACAGGCAAGCTGCCTGCTTCCCAGGTGACTGTACCAGGGAAACACCCAGCAATTCAGGACTAGATTCAGAACAAAATGGTGATTTGCAAAACACATTACTAAGCACAATAAAATTTTACCTTACTTTTAGGAGGAAAAGGGGTGGGGGAAAAAGAAGGAAGGACACCACAAAAGCATGTGAAATGTCTTAATGCATAAGATGTGTGTTGTCAACTTAGTTTTAGATATACCAACACAGTCTTTTGAAACAAAGTCCAAAGATCTGCTTAAGTCAGAAAGGGCATGTGCCACTCTGATGCCTAACAGAGAACTCAGAACATTTCAGCAAACATACAGTGGCATCTGCCTTCACCAAATCTGGTATGACCAGTGTTCAGAGGTGGTGTACCTACAGACACCTTGCCCAGTATTTCCTATTGTAAGTTTCTATCTTCATCCTTTTGTAAACTTTGCCGAAGTGTAACTGGTTTGGCTGACATTACCTATGCCAGGTGTTTGCCTCAAGCTGATTATTTTATTTTTTTGATAGCTTCATCAAAAATGTCTCAGCTATTTCCAAGAACAAAATTATGGAAAAAACCTCTGTTTTGACCATGTTAAAAATATTTCATCTGCTCTGCTGAAAAGCTTTGGCACTTCCATGCTTGCAATTTGGCACAGGGTTGTCTTTTCGTCAGGGCGTTACATTATAAACAGAAGAAGTGCCCATACTACATCCAGCTAAGCCTGAAAAAACAGTCTGCACATGCTTGGAAGAGACCTGCTTTGCAGTCAATTTTTTTTTTTTACTTCAAAAGGGAGAAGTCATTCTACAATGAGCATGCTCCATTCTCTTTCTTTTCTGCAGGGTGACTGCTGTGCTCATGCACTAGTCCACAGAGAAACAGAGCATCCTCCAGGTCAAGGTTACAAATGCTGAACTGGATATTCTTTTAAAGTTTAGAGCATCCCATCTCCTCCTGGCGGCTGACCTGAAAGGTGATAAATCTACATTGATAACAGCTACTTTATTAGCAAGAGTCATGGTAGCCTCGCTGCTTAGTTCTAAAAGTGGCATATATATAAATATATATACACACACTTAAAAGAATATGAAAGTAATGGTCTGGGCACTCAAATTAAGAAAAGCTATAAGCATGTTGCTTATACCTTAATTAAGACCTCATGTGCGTACATTATGACACAACCCTTAAAAACACACCTACCTTTCCTCTCTCCCCAATCTCAATCTCTTCTTCTTCCAGTGCAAAGATGGACTATGCCCTGAGGAGGAATCACAGTCGTGTAATGAGGCAGAAGAATGACTGCCTCATTTGTTAGAACACGTGTGTTAAATGTACAAGGCAG
Organism: Grallaria varia; assembly: GCA_013396735.1. Classification (NCBI taxonomy): domain Eukaryota; kingdom Metazoa; phylum Chordata; class Aves; order Passeriformes; family Formicariidae; genus Grallaria; species Grallaria varia. The sequence goes on along the minus strand of VWZG01003529.1, from coordinate 238,037 downwards.
AGGGCTGCAAGAGGAGAAAAGAACTCCTAAGATGTAAGGCAAAGGAATGATGCCTGAAGAACTGATTTTTAAACTTTTTGGATAATTCCCTTCTGTCAGAGGATATTACAGATATTGCTGAATGCAGAATGTAAATCTAATTTCTGTAGGTTGCCACTGATTGTGTGCTTTTGATTTGATCAGTGGCACCACGTAACAGATATTGTCAATGGAAAAGATTTTTTTCAACATTATGAGGTCTCTGTATAACACTGAGGACTGAAAAATAGCACACTTAAAACAAAGATGCTTCAAACTTCCAGCTCTTGTGTACTCTGGTTTTCCCCCTTCTGGAAGGGGGAAAACCACTGCTTCACTAATAGGGGTGCTGGAAAGATAATTAATGAAGCATATGGAGGGCACTACAGTATTAGTGATACTTCTTGGGCACCAAGAATCCAAAAGCAAAGTATTTACCTTATCTTCAAGAACAGGGTTTAAACAGTAAGGCCTTCACCTGAACTACAGAAGTTACATATAATATTGAACAGTATCTCCTTCAGCAAACATCTCAGGCAACAAATGAAGCAATGGTCACAGAGGGGAAAAAAACCCCAAAACAACATACAGGGTCATGTAACTGGAGACTGTACCGTAATACACCGGAAATATGAAAGCAAAATTGCACAGGGAATCTCAGTTATGGCACTTCCTAACTGCCAAGCGCTTAAATTTACAAAGTTTGTATTTTTAAATATAGCTTTCTGTATGCTCAACCTGTAACTAAGGTTTGATTAGCGGGTTCCTGACAAGCTCTTCACTGATGAAATTTGAGAAAAATTATTTGGGGAGGCAACTTAGTAAATAGGACCACATACTGCTTTGCTTTAGGCAGCCTTGATCTGGCTTTGGACTTGCTAGTTTACCTTTATGGGGTGGAATTCTTACACACATGGCAAATCCTGTCACCTGTACCTGCACAATTGACGGTAGGCACAACTGTATACACAAATATATTGTATATCATAAATGCATATTACATATGCTTTTCAGTATACTCAGAGGACATATCTTCAAGACCTAAATTTTCTAAGAAAGTTTGAATTTTCCATCTTAAAACTTTACAGGGAAAGGGGTTGCCCTATATCTATCTCCCCTCCACTAATGCCCTCCCCTCCCACATGCCCTCCCCTAAATGAGGCATCTTATTTCACCAGGCTAGATTTTAGAAACATTGTGGGAAAGCAGAGCACAAACTACCATGCAATTCCACTTTGATCACATTTCTCCTGGTAGCAGGTTTGCTGGGATTGTTGGCAATCCAACTCTCAGCACACAGTAAAGAAGTATCAGTGCATGTGCATGTCAGTGCAGCACGCCGGGCTCACACGGCACAGGCCCAGATCCCGCACTCCGCTACACGTGAAATTCACGGGGGAAAGGGAATAAGGACTCTCTTCTTCCATCTGCCCTGAATGCAGCAGCGAGGCAGGATTCCAACCTAGCACTCAGGAGAGTGCCAAAAAAGGGACTGGCTACTGTGCTGGCTGCCACCCCAGGGCCCCAGGGGTGTGAGTCCCGCCAGCTGCGGGGTGGAGCCGTGCCCCCAGCCAGCTACAGCCTCTGCTGCTGTCTCGCTGCTGGCTCGGCCCGTGGAGCGATCGCGCTAAGAAAAGCAATATTGTGCAGTTCATGGTGCAGTGCAGGTGTTCACCTTCAGCTATCCCTGCCCTGTGCTGGCAGAGCAGCTCCGGCAGCACACACAGCCTGTGCTTGCCTGTCTTCCCACGCCACAAGGCGCAGCACCTATGAGATGCTCAGGCTGGCTTTACTCTGAAAAAGGAAATGCTGGGGAAATGAAAGCCCTCACCCAAACATAAGCAGATCAGATTTTTAACTGACTTCCCTCCCATGCAGAGGTGTGATGTAATTCCGCAGACTCTCTTACCAAGACCAACCTCAGCAACTTTAACTTCATTGATGCAGAAAAAAACCTGGGGAAGAACCAAAGGTTTCTGCTAAAAAAACCCCCATGGACAGGACAGTTACCACTGGCTGAAAATTCAGCCCAAACAAGAGCTGCTTCACACTGAGGTCCCTGTTCAGACAGGATGAATACAGTTGGTAGCAGAGTATGGTCTCTGACTCTTGTGAATCTAATGGGAACAGCCCCAGAAGTCACCAGTGTCAGGTATCCACTGAGGATGCAGGAATGGAGATGTCCATCCCAGAGCAGAGCACGCAGGGTTTGTACTGACACCCCAGTGCAGAGGCTGCCAGGGCTCTGCAGCTGATCAACCTACCCTGGTGACACTGAAATGTGGAAAGAAGGGAAGGAACCAATTCCAGCTGCAAGAAATGAAAACTGCTACGGGCAAGGATTTCTTCAGCTGTTGCCCAAGCCACTGTAGAACTGTGAGCGTCTGAGCTTGGTAGACTTGGACAAGGTAGGACCCTTGCACACTCGATTTCACTAGAATCCAGTGCTGAACTGGTGGATGAGTAATACATGGAGATTTAACTGCCAAAATGCATTTTTTCCTCCTAGGAGAGGAAAGAGAAAGCCATTTCATTCCTGAAAAAAAAAATTCCTCAGGTTTAAATAACATTAGGGGCATTGTATTTTTTATTTTTGTCTGGACAAACATATTTGAGGAGGTTCTAATAAACAGAACATTTCCTCTAACTTTTATTCAAAGGCACTAGCAAGCTCTGCCTTTTAAAACACAAGAATTTGTTTGATTTGCTATACTGCAATAAAATTTCAGGCAGGATAATCCACTATTCGAGCCTTTTAAGATACTTCATAAAAATGTATTAAAGAACTACAAACTAAGTTACAGGCTACCAAACAGTATGTTGATCTCTCTTAACATCCCTCATCACAGAATCTCACTGCTGCCAAACAAATACAGATTATTCTCCAAACAATTCCATCCAGAAGAGGAAATAAGTGCACAGAAAAATTAAGTGCTCTGTCTAATGGTACCACAAAGAAAGACAGTGGTCAAGCTATTGAAAAAACACCCTTGGTATCACTTCATCTTGGAGCTGAATATTCAGCCTTTTTCCAAAGCTGTCACACAACAGAGTTGTCCCAAATCCTAAAGCAACATTCATATACTTAGACAAAACACAGGTTTAGCCATTTCACCTTCTCTTCTCCCTGTTTTCATAATGGTTGCTTGTGACTTTGGACTTCACATACAATGCATATATTAATCTGAGGGCAATTTACCCTTACAGGTGCAGCTATACACAAACTACATTCAGCGAGGGAAAGCTTGATGGGACACACTGCAGATAAGCTGGGACTCAATGAAGAAGAAACAGATGCCATGTAGATAACTACTTGAGTTTTCATGCAATACTTTGACCTAGAAGTACTCATAATTTTTCTCTGCAAAAGCCAGTTGTAGCATCTGAATTTTTTACTGCTGGGCAACACCTTTTCAGCTTTTGTATGTCAAAAAAACACTTGAAAAAATGTAAATGCTTCGCTGAACTACAAACAATGAAAAAAGGTGTTCTGCCTGCCATCAAATCCCGCTGTTAAAATATTAACACAATGTAAATATTGTAATATTGAGGAAGTACACTGTGTCAGTACTTCCTGGCACTGTACAAGAGCTTCACTGTTCACTTCAGTCCCTGCTGTTAGTTTTAAACACACACAACTTAAACAAGGCATCTGAGCTTCTCCAGTCCTGGTGTGGAATTTCAGAGAGGCAAAATCTTACTGTAGGTTCTCTCTAGACTAAAAACCAAAGTATTAAAAAGAATCCTTAAACACAAACAATTCTGTAGATGTCAGTACTTTTGAGGCAAAAATAATCCACAGGGTCTTTCTAAAGTCTTGACATATTGCTGCCAAATATGGAAAGATCTTTGGGTATGCACTGTCCTCCCCTTCCTCAGAGAAGAAAAACAAGCTGCAAATGCCCACCACTGCCAGAAGTCTGAAAGCCCAAGTTATTCCTCATGGCAAAAGTCCCATTCCCCAGATTTGCCAGTCAAGCACACTACTTGCAATTGACTCTCTCAATTGACTGAATAAGCAGCATTTATGTGATAAAGAGAACAAAGCAGATACCTGCCATTAGTAAGACAGATGTTGCCATCAGGTCTTATGAAAGGCTACCTACCTGCTGTAATTATCTATTTGCCCTGGAAGTGTCACAGAAAAGCAGCACAGCCTCAAAAATACTGAAGACAGAGAATGACCTTGCTACAGAAAACAAAACAAAAACCGAAACAAAAAAAAACCCCAACCAAACAAAAAAACCCAAACAATCGGTCATACTTGCAAAAAGCCAGTAGACTTGTTCTATGGAGACCTGGGGGAAACTGGAAGAGTTAAGAGCAGGATTTCACTTTGCTGGCTTTGGTTAATACAAGGTAAAAATCCTGACTGACAAAGTCAAAGATCTCACCAGTTTCAACTGAAATAGGATAAAGCCTTGAAATCTGAAGTTATCGCTATTTACATTCAAACATATTTGACAAAGACCATCCTTGTCCCACAGATCTAAATTCGAAACAGAATGAACTACCAGGGAAAAAATAACTGAATGGGTGAAATGTCTAATATTCCAGAAATGTCTAATCCCAGCAAAACTAGATGGCTGGGATTGCAAGAAATGAGCCCCACATATTGTATGACAAAAGAAAAGTGTAAACGCTGCTTCATGCTACCACAGGAAATAAAAGACTTCCAAACCATCACCAGCTTTCTGAAATACGCTGAATAAATGGTTTATTCCAGGTTTAAAGCATCTGCTGCTCCTGAAGCTTTCTCACCTTACATACATGTTTCTGCACACAAATGGGAACTAAAAAAACTTGTACAGTGCACCCACGTACCAGTCAAAGTATTGATAAGTCTTATTCTTATGCACAGTAAGAAATTGCTCTGGGAGTGAATACAGATTTTCCATTTAAATTTAGCTCACAGACCCCTATTATGGAAGAGCTCCTTCAATCATGTATCCAGCTGCATCACCAGATTTGCATGTGGTTAATACTAACATAAATCTCCCACCCTCAATGTTTTTTCACATGTCAGTTCATCTGCTAAGAAAGGCACTATGAACACAACACTTAGCCCCAGAATCTTTCATCTTACTTAAAAGGGGAGAAAACGCTTGAGAACTCAGTGAGCATTCAGTAAATATAATGGGCATGAGAGGGCTATAAAAAGTCTAGGAACAGGACATCATTCCAAAACTGAACTACTTACTGTGAGGGGGGTTGTTCATTTGTTTGTTTTTTAAAGATAAACAGGGTGGGGTTTTTTGTCTGTTTCATGAAATATTATAGCTAAGATCCTTCTCCACTTCCATAAATGGATGTTTTTCTTACTCTCAGTGGGTGGTCTCAGAGTTTTGACAGAGGAACATCACAAGCTAAAAACATAGGATGCTACAGAGATAGCCCACCTGCAGTGGTGGTGGATGTGAAGGGGCAGAGAGAAGGTGATTGCAAAGGCCAAAACAGACTGTGGTGGGGGAAATCAAAGGTCAAAAATGTATTCACAGGCCTAACAATGGGGGAGCCCTGGTAAAATGAGCAGCCGAAAAGCACAGATAGATTAGAAAAAGAAGGGATGCAGAAAAGAGACAAAAATGTTAGTGTTCACTTATGCTGTTATTTTTTTTGAAAAAGATCCGAATAAGAAACTCAGACATAGTGCTTGGCATTCCTTTTAGTGCAGCTAAACCATTTTGATAACTGGTTTCTCTTATATTTCAATTTTATGCTAGCTAATTTAGGGAAAAAAAATCTTCCTTTGAAAGTTCTGCTATAAACCATACGTCAATGCAAATGTCTGCTAGTACCTTGTGTGTTGCTTGTTTTCTTACCTGTTTTCTACCAGAAAGTCTACCACATATTTCTTCAAACAGTAGAGATGGGCATCCATCAGCCCTGTTCTGATGTGCATTCTGGGATGCCTGGAAAAGAATAAGAAAGGAAAATCATGGAGCTTTGCATGGCCATTTACAAGAGCTTGACTTTGCAAGGAGGTCAGGTGATAATGAAAAGTGTGTGGAGGTCCATGCCTTTCCATCAACTGCTGGATTGACAGAAGAGAGCAGCGCAGGCTGCCATTATTGGGCTGTGTCTATAAACTTACACCTGCTGGCCCTGGGCTGATTTGCTGTGAAAGAAAACACCTCCTCCAAGGAGTCATTACTCCTGCTACATCTTCTCATGTAAGTGGAAATTGCACATTACTGGGCAGGAAGCCAAAGTAATGGGCCCAGAGTGCTAAAAGTTACAGTGGGTAATGTCAGGGTACAATAATTCAAAGCTGCTGGCCAAGTGCCTGCCTTAATATGCAAGGCTGGGCATGTTCTGCTAGCAAACACAACAACACTACTGTATTTTCTCCAACACTTCCTGGAGGGGAATAAGGGAAGGAGATAGGGTCTGCTCACCTTTCCTACACTACACATTACAAATGACTGCCACAGCTCAATTACAAAGGATTTGCTTATCCAGCTCAGTAAGGTGGAAAAGATCAGTGAAACTCCTACTCATCCTAAGGCAAACAACGGCAAACAGGGAAGTCCTCGCTTTCAGAGCAGTGTCAGGTTAGTATTTCAGAACCTCAGGAATTAACAATAGCTTCAATACTTTAAGAATTAAGTTTAAATCACAAAGACTCACTGAATTACTTCTATTGTTTCTCTTTATGCATTCCCTGTTCTTGAATAATAGAAACCCTTTTCAGAACCTCTCTCAAAGCAGCTAGATATTTTATGCCAGTATTATTTTCCATTCCCCAAACCTGTGACCTCATTTGAGAGCACTCTGGCTGCCTGAACACTCGCCACTAGTTCTCAGGACAGGAAAGCCACAAGAATATTTAGCCTGCAGATTTAAAAACACAAAGCACAGCAACAGTCAGGGACTACACTGAGCTGTTCAAGACACCTGTAACTGCACTCACGGTCAGAGGCTATTAAGGAGAGAAATTTCAATCCACACTGGAAATTATCTCTGTTTCTATTTTTCCTGCTTTGATGTCTGAATTTCATAATGAAGTCTGAATGAACATACCTTACCAGTATATTCTATCCAACTTTGTTTGCTTATTCTTAACATGCTAAAGTCAGATGTTTGTGATCGTAATCACTTTTATTATTTAGTTAGCTCAGCAGGAGGATCGCTCACAAATTGTGCATACATATATATATTGATATATATCTCTATATTCTGTATATAACTGTATATAAATCAATACTACCACATCGCGTATTTAGTAACATCAAAGCTACCAAGAATATCAGGTGTTCTAGTAAGCCGTTTTTAGTGTGTTTCTCAATGAATGCATTGAACTACCAAAGTATTTAAGTCTTAACATTTTATGACTTAGGTGGCATTTCTCAAGCATGCCCTTCAATTCAAGCTAAGCATATATTTGACTATAACAAAATTCTTTAAGTCCCCTTTGCAAAGCAAAGCTCCTATAATAGTAGTACAACACTTTGCAGTGAAGTATGTGGTACTAAAAAAAATGATATATGCACTTTCAGTAGATTACTTCACTAACAAAACATGAGCTCACCTAGCAATGCTCCAGTACTGATGTTATCGGTGGCCCAGATGTTGCTGTGGAAGTCAGCCCAAATAGCAATGTTCCTTATGCAAAGAGGATAGGGAATCCACTAATTTTAATGAGGTCTTGCAGTTGGAAGTCAGCAGACTCCCTCCTGTTCTGCGTCGTGAGAATGGTTTCCACATTTTTGCGTATTTATGAGAGGGAGAAATGCCATATATTCTCTAAGAAGGTTTCCCTTTTATTTACGTAATGAATGTAATAGTTCAGCGGGAAAACGAACAAATCAATGGAACGAGGCAATAAACACATAAAAATATATAAATGGATGCAACATGGGAAGGAGAGGGAAATATGGGAGGAAAAAATCCCAATCCTTAACTTGAAGATGACAAACAGGACAAAGCTTCTTTAGCGCCAGAATGCCAGTTTTTTCTCTCACTATTCAAGATCTATCACAACCTTGCCTAAACACCAGGCAGGGGAAGGCTACAGGGGCTAGGCATCAAGCAAGGATGTCAAACAGGAACTCCCCAATAAATGCTGGCTCTGTTGCCTGTGCCTGTGTGCAGTCTCTCCACCTGCAAACTGGAACAATGCTATTTAGCTACACTGCAGGACACTGAGGATTTACGGGCTGAAGTTTGTAACTGCATGCAAGTATTGCAGCAAGTTTTTCTGTAGCTAAGCAACTTTGTTATAAAGTTATACAGAATCAGTGCAAGCGGACAAACAGTAGCACGGTGCTGACCTAGCTCCTCCATCACACACACACAAAAAACCCCACAAAAAGCAGCCAGACAACAAGATGTACTGAAATGCCACTCTGAGTTAGCTTTCAATGTAGAATATACTCACAATAACAGAACATCATGCTGGACAAGGGGGAGGTCCCACAATGAAATCCTCTGAAATACAGACCACCTAAGTGATTTGCAAAAGAATAGTCCCATAGATTAATATTATAATCACAGCTTCAAAGGTCAAACAGGCAAGTTTGGGTACATGCATAAACAAAGCCGTGATTTCTGTAAACCAGACTCATGGAGAGAATAGCCACACTAAACCAGACAGATAAGAGCACTTTATCATAACAAGCCACTAAAGATAATGCTAATTTTCATTGACTGGTCTTTAAACCAGTTTATCTTCAGGTAAAAGCAAAGGAGCCAAATAATCTAACAGATAACAGCAAACACCATCACCATTTCAAATGAGCATCTGGTTACTAATATCGAGAGCCACACTCCCTCCTCATGCCTCTGATCTCCCACTACATCAGCTAATCTTTACAACATATGAAAAATGAGCCCACTGCAAGGAACAGCCGATACAGAGAGAATCGAATAACAAACAATGCATGAGCTGACGCACCTAGACCTACTGCTCCGGGGGAGATAATACAGAAGGCTTTTAATTATATCATCAAAGCAAGGGAGAAGGTACTAGGAGGGGCTGGCTGCAGATGGTTAAGTGTTAATGAATGCCGGGTTGGGTGGTTTATCAAAAGAAAAAGACTGGATATGTATCTGAGAGGGTCACCCTTGAGATGAAAGTTGTAACAGCCATTGTTGGAGCTCTTTAATGAGCGAGGAATGTCAAATGTGTACCCGCTAAGAATCATACCAATTGCTAAATGAACTTTAGTTCAATCTAGCAAATGTAATCAAGCACAAGTCATTAAAATACATGGTAAAGCTTCCATTAGTGCTGCCACTATAGTGTCTATTATTGTCTGCGCTCCCATGCAAGGGAGGGGGCTGCTCCCTGTTGTAAGCCCTGTGTGTTATGTTAAGTGATGGCAGATTTTAGTCCTAATGATGAGGCATGGAGGGTTCCCTGGCAGAAAGTTGACAATGAGAAGCCGAGGAGAGATCTGTGAAAAAGTCGGGGAGAGATCAGCAATTAAAAGAGCAATTTCAAAGAATGCAATTTAATGTGTAAAATTAGCTTTTATTAGCACGTAATTCCACAAAATCCTGACTTGCGATGAAAGTGCATAAAGGTCTGCAACAGTCCTTAGAAAGGTCTGTGCCTGTAATTCCTGACACGCCATTGTGAAATAATAAGCAGTACTAACAGGATTGATGCATGCTTCATACATAGCATTGCTTTGAAAGTGGAGCCCGGGAGCTTTTCTTTCCCTGATAACCTCCCTCAGGATTTCCTCCCTCAGGGAAATCAACCACTGATAGAGCAAACTTCCCTTGTTTAAAGGCAAAAAGTCGGACAATTGTTTCAACTGTAAACTAATTAAGAGAGATCACCACCAAGAGCTGGAGGTTCCAACCAGCCCTGCACTCCCACTGACAGTGTGATAATGCCAGGCTGGGGTCAAAATCATAAATCTGAAGGGAGAACACATAACGCTTAAAGCCAAAAAGCCTTTCTACTAAGCATGGGATATTGCCACATTAACCTCACCACCTCACAAATAAACTAGCTGAGAAAAAGAAATCCCATGGCCTCTTTCCCTTTAACTTCATACAGCTGTTGACGGAAAATATGAAAGTCTTTAAATAAACTCAAGGACCTGAGACTGTCCATACTCTAACACTAATCCAAGCAATGACACAATAAAAATCCAATCATACCTGCTATTACCCTGGCTCCTGAACTGACACCTGAATTACATCCACCAGGGGCTCACGGGGTATTAGTTCATCTTCCTCCTCATCCTTCCAAAGTAAATAAATAACGGCACGCTACGTACAAACTATGCATTCCACACTCGTTTCTTTTCTAATTAATGGCATGTAGCTCACAGAGTCCATGCAGCCAAACAGTCTACCACATTCTTCCTATCCCCCACACTATGAACTGTATTCTTGAGTGAAGCAGCAGTGCCGTCCAGCTCAAACACATGGTGCTGACCCCTGCCTGTCTGCATGGACGTGGTGCTCTCATGTTGATACAAAGCCAGTGTACAGATCAACATGAAGAGAAGTCTCAGAGCAAAAGCTGCCAGACCACCTTTAATGTCTCAAGCATTCCTGCTTTTAAAGGAAAAAAAAATAATCCCTAAATCGCATTGCTCATTTACGGGACAGCTCTTGGCTGTAAACTCACTAATAATAAAAGACCACTGTTACACTGGCTCTTCAAAAATCCCAGACACCTTATGACCTTAATTTTTTTATTTTTTTATACAGAGTGCTTTTGGCCAAAAAGATCCCACAGCACTTAGCCAAATGAATGTCCCCACTGTATCCCAGGTCTCCTTTGCCCACTGATGAAATGCTGCCACCTCTGGGCTGAACGGCTGCGGTGGTGGTGGCGCTGGCCGGGACCCCCCAGTGCAGGCTGGGATCCCCCCAGTGCAGGCTGGGACCCCCCCAGTGCAGGCTGGGACCCCCCCCAGTGGAGGCTGGGACCCCCACACTCCGGGCACCCCTCGCCCTCCGGCTGCAGAGGAGCAGAGGTGAATCAGAGGCTGCTGCTTCTCCAGTGGAACAACTGATTCAGTGCTGGCTGTGATGAATACCTCAGTGATGGGAAAGCACGAGCATGGAAGAGGAAAGGGGCACCCAAGAGTATAAGACAGCACAGAACTATGAGGTGTCTCATGATGTGTGCCAAGGGCTGCGTGAACCTGGCCTTTGTTTCCCAGTTCAGAGGCACCCCCTCACTGCTTCCCTTCCTCCAGTTTTGTAACTACCTTATTTAAAAAGGCAGGAGGGCAGGACACACTTTGATCCCTTGAGGATTTGGCAGGGGAGGACAGGCCATGACAGCTCTGGTAACTACCCACCATCCATCCTATCAGCTGCTGCAGCTAGAGACACTGCATCAGGAATGGGAAGTACTTTCCAAACGAAAATGTTTTATTGATCTAGTGACCTAAGTTGCTTGAAAGTCTTCCGAATAATAAATATTTTTCACTTAAAACCTTCACCACATGCCATTTTTCTTTGTTGTATTATGTTATTAATATACCCATGAGACTATAATACAAACTATGAACCTACTTCTGACAAAAACATGCTGAAAACTTTTTGGTAAAGGAACAAACTTTCATTGAAAGCCAAAGATTAAATCATTTTCCCCAGTATAAAGAGTATAGGTTAGCAGTCAGAACTCAGGATTAATATTTGCTCAAGGTCAGTAATGGTCTACAATCAGTCAGTGTGACCTCCCTGCAGGAAGAGTTGTTTTCTTGGCACCAATGCTGTACTTTAACACTAACATCTCTCTTGACTTCAGTGCTGAACAGCGAGGGTGCCAACGGCTGTGCAGCCAGCTCATCCCAGATACTTATAAAAAATGTTTTTCTTCATCCTGCTTCACCTTCCCCATATGAAAAGGAGAACAGCAGTAATGCCTTGCCCACCTCAAGTCCAAGGAGTGCTCCCCGGGGGCAGATGGTCACATTGCCCCAGGAACACACCAGACACAGCTGCTGGTGAAAGCATTTCCCTAAACTTGGGTCTAAGGGGTCTTCTTTACCATACTGAATGTGAACAGCTGTAGGAAATAACACAGGGGCTGGGCTGTCCACAATGCTGCTGCTGCCCTTTTTCTCTTTCTCTGTCAAAACAGAGAAAAACAGAGTTCATGCAAATATTTTATACTAGACAGTTTTATACCAGATTCAACTGCTAGAGTACCCTGATTGCTATGTAGAAACTGGGAAAGCAAAAGCGAGAGACCAAAATGATAATAAGCCTGTAGTTTGGTGTGAACAGAAGAGAATACACTGTGAAGGAGGGCGGGGACTGCCAGAGACATTATTAATAGGTTTTACCCTTGAGCTCTGGCAGCTACTTGTTCTATATACAGAGGAAAAGGATTAATCAAGCCTTGCACGTAAAGGTTCTTTCTATGGTCTGCCAAAATATTTAAAGCACTATATACAAAGTGTAAGCCTTATTATTATACACATTCAATGTAATCATCTTATGCTACAGTTAAGGCCAGGATGACAATAAAGTAGATTATTGTGCACTATAACCAATTCAATTCCAACACAACGGGACATGGCTTAGTCACTTAGTTCAGGTCTGGCATTTGAGCTTATTTTTCTTATGCTGGGCTAAACTGTGATTTAAGAGATTTAATCAAGCTTTGGGAAATGCTTTCTTTGCTAAAGAAGGAGAAAGAACTAAAAGTCTGCACCTGGCAACTCTAATCATTTCCAATTTTCAGCTCATTTTGCTTTCCTACTTTGTGTAAATTCACCTTAGTAAATAACTGCTCCCTAAAATCACCAGGGCTGAAAGGATGACAACACATCAGAGGAACAAGTTTTAAGAAAACAACTGAAGCTGGAGAATTGTACAGAGGCTACTGAAGAACAGCAGCTCCTGCTGATCCCTCCTACGCCAGTTCCCAAAGGGCTAAGCAGTAGACATATGATATATTTTCTTAAATCAAATAATTACAGTAAATGCATGGGAAACAGTGAAACTGAATACTAGGTCAAAGCTGCAGGTCACTAGCAATATATAGCTTAAACACAGCAAGGCTGACACAATTTCATGTCACTGGCCCACACTCAAAGGCAAACAAAACAGGGCTCAGCAGCATGAGCCTTGCTTGATAAGGCTCTCAAGACCCTCTGCACCTTCCAGGTGAGGTGGGTCTTACTTAGAATCTTTGATCTCCAAATTTGAGAATTTAAGGTAAAGGCATACCTTTGGACTACTAAAACATCCAGGCAAAAATAAATTCTCCCTCCCCCAACCTTAAATTGCAAGTAAAAGCATAAGAAAAAAACCACAAAACAATGCTGAAATAAGCTTAAGTGTTTCCCTTGCACTTCACAGGGCTCAGGAGCAGAACAAACCAAAGCTGTCACACACACACTTGGGTTTCCCATTGTGAGTAGCCATCCAGGTACCTCATGAAAATCACCTACTTCTGCACCACCAGTTTATTATTAAAATCTTCTTTAAACCTGTCACTGTGCATAGGCCATAGCTGATCCCTCACTTCCCTTTGCTAGGATCTTCATCTGACAAGCGAACGGGCTCTTTATGATGGAAGGTGCATGCTTGTGAGTCCTTCTTTAGAAGATAATTGCATTTTAAAAAGTTAAGTTTCACAGGACTGAGGAACAACCTGACAAGAGCCTGACAGAGTTAGAAGGAAGAAGAAAATGAGAGAAGAGAGAAAAGAGCACTCACTACATGTTGTTTGTCAGACAAAGCAGCACCTGGCTCCCACCAATATATAGGAGTCTAAAAAGCAAGAAGACACATGCTTTGAATCCAAAGATGGTAACAATTCAAGTGTTGTTGTTTAAATTACCAAAATGTATCCAAATCCAGCCCATATAAATCCAGCCCTTCTACAGTAAACCTGGCAATGCCCGTATCCTTCACATATTGGAAGCAAATTACACTTCGCTCCTGCTTGAGGTTCTGTAGCTTCCTCAGCTGATGCTTTGACCTGTGTTTTCTTTTGACTTCCCCCAGCACCTACTGCTTTTGCCTCACTTTTGATGCACAATAAGCTTTTACTACTACATCTATTCACACCTCAACTCCACCAGAATTTGGACACTTTAGCACTTGACGCTGCAACCAGGCTGACAATATCCCAACAACTGAATGTGTCATATATGTAATTAGATGATGAGAACAGCTTTATCTCAGGCAGAAATGAAGTAGGCACAGAACTTGGCTCTTCTGCCACTGTGGAGGGAGCCTGGCTGTGACTGGCAGGACTCAGGCTGCTCCACGTCTCAGCAATGCTGGATGGGTACATACTTTAGGGGAAATTATGCTGAGGAATCAGCAGTCAGACTTCATGAAACTTGTTTCCCTGCAGAAAAAGAGGCGTTTCCTGACTTGGTTATACTGAAGTCACAGCTCTGCCTGTGTAGTCAGAAACATCCTCAGAGACACGCCAGCCTGGATTTAGGACAACATCAACCTTGAGCCGTGAGATTTCAGGTCAGTGAGAGCCATCAGAGCTTGGGACATCATCAGCTTTAGAGTATAGCCCCGTTCTGCAGTGAAAAAAACCCCCAAGTGATAGGAAGATCGCACAAGAAATACAAATATACTTAACATTCTTTTCTAATTTAAAAGAACATATACTATTTATCAACTCATATTTTTACATAATCAAATAAGAAGTTCATTTAAAAAAGCCTTAAAATTAGCAAATGCAACTTTTTTTTTGCAGTGACAGCAAAATGAAAAACCAAAGGAGATCTGAAGTCAGACAGAAGCCACTTGCAGACATCTCTCATCTTTTCAGACCAAGAGAACTTTACAGTTAATTCTTTTAATAGCTAACTGGCAGTTTACAAAACACCATTAGAAATACTATGCAATGATAAAATGTAAGTATCAGAGGGGAAAAAAAAGGAAAAAAAGACTAGACACAGAAAACTACCATTACCACAAGACGACCTTAATATCCACCCAAAGTCCAAATTTGCATTTTTTAAACAAGTAATTACAGTGGTTACAACCACACTGGATTAGTTTCTGGTTAGACCACATTATTCACGATTTAAAATTTCCAGTATCTTAATAGCTATAACAGAAGTTGCTGCTTTGTATTACCATACAAAACAGAGCTTACACCTAAAATGCTTTCAGGAAGATGCTAAAGGTGGAGCACTACAGCATTAAGCCCAGCTGAACAAAAACCTACACTGCACTAAGGAAAGAGCTGGATTTCTAAAAATCGTTCTCATCTTCACCCATTACTATGACCTGAGTAACAGCCTAAGGTTGGGCTGCACTTCGAAGATACAGTAGGTGAGAGCTGCCATTATAATAAGTAGGAGAAAAAAAACCCAAACCCAACCAAAACCTCAAACAAACAAAAAACCCAAACCACATTCTTGAAGAAAAGCTGACTGGATGACTAATAGGACATTGTTCATCTATATATTTGCTCAATTTAAATATTAATTTTAAAAATATTTAGCTGCAGTTATGAAGTCCAGTTTTTGGCCAAAATTAGCACATATTATATTGCTATAATAAGGAGACACCAGTACCCTACTTGTCTGGAGACAGTGCAGCTTCAGCAGTGAAATAAAGAGGAGAAATGTCATTAGACTAGACCTCAGTGGTCCCCAACAGTGAAAGCAGTAGCAGAGAACCATTTCCAGCACAGATCACAAGCTTGTATTGAAAAGAAATAGAGAAGACAGTAACTGAACCCTCTGTTGCTTATGTCACCTGGGACAGTGAGTTAAACCTCACAGCCTAGAAGCAATAAACTGACCATGGCAAGAACCAGAGTTCAGACGTTCCATCATTTGCTCTTAGAAGAGCTCTCTGTACAAAGATCAGAGACAACAAATCCAATCCTCATCCTTTGCAAGGCTACACTCACGGTAGGGTAATTTCCTCATCTTGAACCATTTTGCCTAACAGAAAGAAAAAGTAACTGGGTAGTGGATGACCTAAAGATTATCATTTACAGCTTTATGTCAACCTCAAACACTATTAAAACAAAACAACTTCTATTCCCTCCTTGCTTGGGAAAGACTGGGACCATTCTGTCTGTGGTTGTGGACTGTTTCAGGAATATCCAACTGCATAAATGACACTAGTGTCAAAATGAAGTTTTAAATGGCTTGAGGTTTATAGGAATTAAAGAAGGAAAAATTAAATTTGAAACTCAGCTTGTTTACTAGCACTAATTAAATATGCCAGATTTCTGGGCAAGCTTCCTAGCCTGTGGCTACTACGTTACTGGCTTGTAAAACAGTCAACAAGTGCATGAGTACAAAGCACAAATACAATAACAGAGATCTCATGTACAGTCCTGCCTTTAGTTTATGAAGAAAAAAAATGTACTAGAACCAATCTGTAACTATAAAGACCTGTGCTAACCCTCTAGACTATATTAATAATATAAAAAAGGCCAAGTCTACAATGGTTGCTTTTGCAGAGACAGTTAAAAAAAAGTAAATGTATAGAGAGGTAAAAAGCAATAAGCACAACCAGAATTAACAGGAAGCCTTAAAAGACCAGTTTACTTCTAAAAATCCCATGCTTCTGGGCTCTGCTCTCAAAATAATTTGCTATTAAAAATAAAAAGGGAGTTTTCACACTGCAACAGAAAAGGTGGGTCTGATTATTCACACCACAGAGCTGCACTCCTCACAAATAGATTTTATTATTATATTGGAATTCACTAGAAAATAGGTTTATTCTAAAGAGCTGGAACTGCACATTTAATGGGAGCACAGGCCATACCGGTAAGTGCACAGTCCTTTACACTCTGTACTTTTAAGACAGGCAATATCTTCGCATCCTACATTTTAAAGAAACCAGGATAATGAGCCCACAGTCTGTGAGGAAGATACAAACTAATGAAGCAAGAAGGAACTAAAGCTAACCTCAAAAAAAAGCAGCCTCTGGAGACAGAACTGAATGCAACGGTACCTGCATTGCCCCCAGGTAGGTAGGGGGAGAAGCAGCAGGGGCAGTTAAGAACCCAGAGACTAAACACTGTTCTTTGCACACCTCTCTTTCAGGAAAAGCTCCCCATTTACTTTCTGTGGCTGAAGCAGCCATTTCTACAAAAGCAGCAAGCAACTCTTAATGAAAAAAACACTTGAGGACAATTTGCTGCCTTGACAGGTTTAACATGAACAGCCTTACATGGCAATTCAAGTTAATGTGTGTTCCCACTGTACAAGTAGTCTTGCTCAGCTTTAAGGAAACCAGGAATTATGCTTCAATAAAAATCCAGCCATGCCAAATATTCTGCTGTAAAAAGAGGCATAAACATATAACTCTCCAGCTCCCAGAATCACGTACATGAGGCAATGGGAAATGATATAAAAATAACTGGGTTTTTGTTTACATCTCAGATTTAGAAGAGCAATTCCAGAAACTAAATTGCTTCCACAGAGGCATTGATTTAATTAGCCTGCATAGCATGCTTTATTTGTATTCAGACCTCTGACGTACATTGATAAAAAAGAAAAAAAATACACAGTGGATACACACAAAATAATTGCCTAAATTTTTTCTATGCCAGATGCAGGTAGGAATTCTCAAACACACTTTCATGGGCTCTTCCCTACATGCAAATGATCCCTTTATAACATACACAAACTATGTATGTTTTCAATTAAAAACATGACTGGATCGATTGGATCATTTATTTTTGTAAACTAGCCAAAAACCAAACACAAACTGAAGCCATGAAGGAATTTCTGTAAGTACAAACCATACAACATTCTACTTCTGGCAACAAGAATAATCACCTCTCCTTTAGAAACAAAGCTAGAACTGACAGCATGAAATAACTACAGTAAAGAACAGTACTCAGAAATCATAAAACCCCCCTAACTAGTCAAAATCTCAGTTTAGCAAATAAGCACAGATTTATCAAGTAACAGCAGAACACTGGCTTCTTATTTTTTGGTAACTGTTAAGCTCAATTCTGGTGTTACTATTCAACAGGACGACAACATGAGTTCCTCAGAGATATGAACACTGGATTCTCCTCAGGACACAAACACTGGCACGAAGGCTGACATTTTTGGTTAAGGTAACAAACAGGACTACTAAGAATGGGCTCTCATATACTTCTTTTCCGTACTGTATTTTGATCCACATTAGTACAGACTTTGTCTGCTTGCCCTTCCTCATGTTAGATTTAAAAGCCAAAACACCCCAGAATTTTGGGAATAAATACAGCTCAGTTTGGCTTTCACCTCTTCAGCATACAGTAACTTTTCAGGCACTGCCCAATGATAAAAACATTCACCAGCTACGTATCAGCACATCTAGAACGTAGGAAACTGCAGTATCCTAAGATACCTAAGACTCTGGATATTTCCACTGAGACATGAACTAACACTTATGGCCAGTTTTCTTATTGCCATTGGAGGAGCAGTGAAATCAGCAGCAGCTATGCAGGCACATGGCAGGTAACAGATTGAAGCCTTCCAGAAGTCTTGAATGGAACCTCTGAGTCACTTCCACTGCGGACACAACATGCTTTCATTTAGGAAAATTAAGTCAAAGCACAGAAAGAGTGTCAAAGTAAAACTAGGCTTTAAATTATTGTGCTGCAGTTTGCAATGATTTTTCTGTCACTCATACTTGGCACTAGGCACCCTTCTTATACAGACAAGTTCATACCCTTGCACCCAGTGCTTTAGGATGGTGAATCACTCAGTCACAACTTCAAAACACAGAAATGAAGGAACAGGTAAAGTGACAGACTTCTTTGCAGCAGGTTATTCAACGGTGCTTCAGCTCCAGTGCTTGGCACTTCAGCTGTTCATGGCATTCTTGATTTGCAGGTAATAACTTCACTGATGCCCACAACCTTTATGAGGCCACTGTTTAGTAGGCCAGTATCATCTTGTTTTATTACCATAACCCGTCATCCAGAAAACATTAACTCTTTCTGTTTATGAATAAAATTGTCATTAAAAAGGGCAAAGAAGCATATCACACAGAGCAGCCCAAATCAACTTGGAAGACATTTTACAACAGATCACTGGCAAAACCAGGCAACATGTTCTTAAAATGTTTAAGAGAAATGAAAGCAATTAAGCCTTTGGAGTGATCACCTTCTAAAGGGAACTACTTTTCTACTGTGAAAGTAAGCTATTTCAAGAACCATAAAAGATTATACTCTAGTTTGATATTTGCATTCTGCTGGATCCTGTAAGTGCTGATCAAAGCTGTACATAGGGGTAACAAAAACCACAATCCTGATCTCAGAATTCAAAAGCTGCCATCAGGTGCCCAGACTGGAAGCAGGGAGCAGCAAACAAATGCAAGGATTGACAAAACATAAACATTACTTTTTCTCCTTTATCCTTCGGACCTGACAAAGCCCAGATGATACAACTGTTTCTGTAGCAGAACTGGCTCCTACCAAGGAGTCTTTCTGGTACTTACAGAGTGTGTCCTGAGCCCCTGCAGGATGCACAAACCCACGGGCTGTTCTGCCTGTCCAGCCCTGGCAGTGCTTGGATGTTATCTCAGGTGCACTGCTCGGCTGTGTCAGACTCAAGCCAGCATTTGTAAAACCAGCTCATGTGCATGCAAGGAGCCACCTACAAGTTTGATCGTGTACACTCAGGAGTAGAGGCTTGTTAATACAAAAGAAAATACATTTAATTTTTCACGGTATGCCCAGTGTCTTTGTACAAAAAACTGGAGAATTAGTATGTTGAAAGGAAATTAGAGATAGTGGAGTGGTAAGAACAGCAGTGCATAACAATGTAACACACAATAAACTACACAATAAAAATCACCTCAGGCATCTGACATGCAGAAATGCAAGTGCTGAAACTGAAAATCTAGGTTCAAACATGATCTTTAGCTCACATTGGATGCAATGTTGTATCAGCGGCTTCCTGTAGATCATTTTAACAAGTACTGTTCTGATTCTAAATGTGGGAAAGCCAACAGTTAATACTGTGTTCTCAGAGCAGCATTTCACATTTACACTATTTCTCGAGTTATGCCCCTATAAGACAGGAAAGGAACATTGCATTCATTTTAAAAAGCAAAGAAAGTATGAGACACAAACATTAAGTGGACTTCTCAAGGCCACAAAGCCAAGTAGAGAAGTGAGATCTCTTTGTATGTTAATTACAAGGCATTCTGAATGCAAATAGATGATAACATACCAACTCACATTAAATTTTATCCTTTCCAGCACCAGATCACCCGTAGACCTAGAGAACTTTTCCTCTGTAAACACAAAGGTTGCATGTTTTAATAGTTCTCTACAACCAACAACCAGATTAACATTTCTATTTTTTTTCCAAAGGCAAGAAGTAAGGTCAGACAACTTTTCTGCAAACCCATTAGGTCAACAGTTGTCAAGGACATGAGAAGCCATTTTTTACCCCTGTCATGAGGTTATCCCTATCATGTATGCAAATCTATATAACATCCCTAGTATTACACTCCCTTCTTTTCAGGTGACAAATATGAAAGGCATACCAAAAAATGCTTTTCTCTTTTTTTCCAGGTTGCTTTCTTCATATAATAATGTAAATCAGAAAACACATAGAATCCTGCATTCTAAAGCTACATTACCATGGCATACATCTAAAACAAACATGTGAAAGAGACATATTCCTTAAATATGAAATATATACTATTTTCTCAAAGGATAAGATACAGAAAAACATACCAGCAAGCACTAATTTGTCTCACTGATCTATCCTCTCAATAGCCAAAGGCAACTTTTTACTACACTGATTTAACATAGAAATCTGAATTGTATAAATCAATGTCTCAATTAACATTTTGTTTAGGAAGAGTTACAGAAGAAAAACAGAATGCAATCATTTGCTAGCACAGTGGCTCCAGAGGTCTGGGAGTGTGTGCAAGAAGAATGGAGTTGAATGTGGGAAGGGTCCATTATTCTTTCAATAGTGTCTGGTGCTGCAAAGTATGTGCTTGCATACCTTCCTACTGGAAAAGCTTAAGCCTTCAGTAGCTCCTTGGTCTGGGAAAATGGCAGGCACCCAAATGTTAACCCAGGGATCTAGGAAGGAGATCTACCTGAAGAACAATATTTTTCAAGTGGTCTTAGAAGTGAAAAACGGCCATAAAGAGAAGTCTCATTCCCAAGGGATTTTACTCCTTCTGTAAAAGGCTGCTGTTTGTCAGGTGCCGTTCCCTGCACACATCCCCAGCACATTCTAAGGCAAGAATGGAGAGAGGGCCTCTCTGAAAATAATCACACTTGCTGAAAGACCAGCCCTGCATAAATACCTCTCACAATAGTACAAACAGAAATCAGACTTCTCACCCGATACTTTAGTTGAAATTTATGGCACCACTGGCCGTGATTCTGTTATTACTATTCTACCTGGCTAAGGCTCAAGGTCACAGAAGTGGGAATTTCAGAGGTATTTTCAGAAATTATGTACCTCATTTGAGGGGAAAAAAAAAACAACCAAAAATTATACTTAGCTCTACAAATGCTGTACCAATGCATCAGTGAACAAAGCTACATATTACCCATATATATGTACATGTATGAACACATGTACCAGAGAGCTGGGACAGAGAAGTTAAGGACACACATGGCCTCTGAAATTATATTTAATGCTACACCTTGGGAATAATTAAGTAAAGGGAGGAAAAATAAAATCAAAGGGAATACTGGAAGACAGTCTCGTGCTCTTGCAAATACCACCAGCTGCTGGACAATTAATATGCAGAAAAGCTAGAAGTTGAGCTTAAACTTACATTTCCTTGCTTTCTAACTGGTTTGTTTCCAACCCTCAGAGTTTAATTAAAGTCCATCAGCCAAATTTTTCTGTCTGAAGTCCCTTAAATTATTCCCTTTATAAATCTCCCTGTACTGACTGACCCAGATTTTCTAAACTCTTGAGCTTCCACTAACCTAATTATGAATACACACTCACATTTTTTAAAAGGTTGAAGAATTTCAAGATGACCGACCCAAATACTACCAGTAAAAACAGCTGCTGTTGACCAATATTGCAGGTATGCAGGTAAATGCAAGTTATACTTAGAATGAGTAACTGGGCAAGATACAGAATTCCGTACTGCCAGTTCACATATCCAGATCTAATACCCACTTCCTCTTAATTCTTAACAAAGTATATAACATTTGGTGACTGGGGAAGGAAGGTTCTACAAGAAATCTCCAAGAAAAGTGGATAAGTGTTACTGCTTGTAAAAGGAATCTCTGTCTAATCTCCTCTAGCTGGGGAAATGGTGCAATAAATTTGATGAAGAAAGGAAGGATTTAAAGCCAGAGAAAATTAGGATTTCTCAAAGCAGAAACATAGAGAACATGCTGCCCTTAGGAATAGATCTCTGCTATTTACTCGATCTACTGGAAGAACTCCCGGGGAGCATGTCTTAGCAAGAGAAAGGAAAGTTTGCTATGCTCTTCATTTCCTGTGTAATTCCAGAAACTGCCAGCACAATGCTGTTTGGGGAGAACCACACTACAGCTATTCAACAGGGAATTCAGCATTGTATTCTGAATGAATGGAAACATTCTGAAAGATATATATTTGCTGCAAATAAAGTAGAATACAAACCCAATAAGGATGTGAGTCCACATATACCTTCAACCGCTAATTGTAAATTCTGACTCTTTCCATTATGACTTTTGCAATATTCTTAGCAGCATGAGTCATCACAGTAAATTGACCAGGTTAGAGTTCACAGTAGCCATGAAGTATGTGTAATAAATCAGCACTAAAAATATTATGCAACTGCAGTTCAACTGATACCAAGTGTAGCTAATTTTAATGGAGAGGCTATCACTTTTATGTATCGCTGCAAGTTAATGATTTGGGATCTCAGTGACCAGGATGGAGCAATGGGTCTCCAAAATCTGGATTTCTTAGAATAAACTACATGAATGGTTCCCTGCAAAAATCCCCAGGGTATTTCCCTCCTGCCCACTGAAAAAATCTTCTGCTAAGCGTAATAATTTAAAGGATTAAAAAAATGCATCAATAATGCAGAACAGTAAGGGAACCACAAAGTTTGGCTGGGCTCATGAGCCAGGACCTCAGCTCCAAGCAGAATGAGCCCTTTTAACTGAAGAGGAACAGTCACATGCCTCATTTCACCCTTACTTTGCTTTAAACTAGGCCGTTTCCTCCCCCCCATATTCCACATTGGCTGATAAATTCCCCAACGGCGGGTGTTAACTAACTCCGCATTCCAGTCTGCTCTGCGTCATGGAGTTCCACATCCCGCTGATGAGGAACACATGGTGGACATGTGGTAGGGGAGAGCCTGACAGCGCTCGCACAAGCAGGGATAACTCCTCTGACCTTTGGCTTTTTTTTCTATCTGTACCATCCCAACCACACAATGAGGAGTCTGTGCCCCTCTGTCACATACTGGTCATTCTGGGATCACTGGTCACAAGCTGAAACCCTAAGATTTCAACAGGCAGTTACACTGAATACACATTATGGTTGAAAAGCAAGCAACTGATCATTCTGTGCCTCTGCACTAATCAAACCTTTCAGATGAACCTTAGACCATACAGGTTACATCTGGATCAACTGGGGCAAATATGTCACAAAAAGAACCAGTGGTGGCTGTATTTCCGCATCAACTCTGTGAAATAAGCTAACTCACAGCCTTGCTAGAAAGTACACAGTGGCAACTGTATTAAAGCATTAAGACATCTTTCTAAAACGAACAGATCATTTATCACCTTTTCAAGACACAAGCCTGGCTTAGAGTGACGATGAACTTCAACTTCAGTGTTGTCCAGCCTGGTGACTCATCCAGAGCACTGCATTTACCAAGTCACATGGACTTGAGGGTGTCCAAGCAATACACTCATCCCTTCTTCCTTTGAAACCTCTCAGAAGTAAAACCAAATCACAGACTAAGTGCTGGTCTGAGACGGCAGCAGGCAGACAGACAGACAGACAAATGACTAATGACAATGCGCACAACATACATTTACTGATGATTAGAAACCAAATGCTGAACCTCACGCTCTCTGCTTTTAGCCCTGTGTGTGCTATAATACAGGCAAGAATCTTGCAGTAAAATGAAAGCCATTGCCAATAAGCTTTTCTATAGCTGGATTCAATAGAAGTTCCTGCTAATATTCCAGATTCTAAGATTCATGAGACTCATGACCTCTTACCTGTACAAGTTGTCAAGACACAGCGTGACCCTCCTTTTATAAACAGGACCTGGATATGCTGCACATTCCTTTCAATCCCCCGCCAATGAATGAATAAAATAACACGGCAGCAGCAAAACACAATAAAATCCTTGGAAGTAACAGTATTAGAATCAGTAATAGCACTATGTTTTTTAAAATATAAAGTCAAAGTCTCACTAACTGCTTTTATAGTATGTTCACATTTATTGTACAAGTGCAACATATAAAAGCACCACATTAAGAAGTTTTCTTTATATTCAGCTGCAGTGACCTTAAAAACAGTAAATCATTTTAAAAATACTCCATTTCGGAACTTGAAGGCTACACTCATCCTCAACATATGCACAGAAAAAGCAGAGCAAGCTGAGCAAAGTTTAAATGCGTAATAAAAAGTGCAAACCTTATAAGAAAATGAATGCCTTTTATTTACAACAGCTACTCTTAGTGAACTCAGAAAGTTCTAAACAAAATCTACAAGGGCATCCTGAGAACATCGACTCCCAACTCAAGGCTCAAACAACAACAGCATCTTTTTCTGAAATGTTCAGCAAAATCCTCTTTTCTAAAAAAATATGACTAAAACTACACCAACATTTTTAAAGTGTGGTTATAGTCTGAGAAGTTAGTGTATAAAAGTCACACCCTCTTATTCAATACACTTAGTTCCCCTGTTTTGATTCAGTCATATCCACTTGCTTTACTGGCTAAAATAACTTTTTACAACTTTCTAAATTCCTATTAGTACTGTGAAACCAATTCAGTTCTGGGAAGGGGAATCAGATTCTTTTCTGGCTTGTGCATCTGCAATAGGATTATTACCTAAATCAACACATACAATTCCTATTTTTGTGAGGAGCCAAAAAGATCTCACTTATTTTCTAGATGCTAGTCAGAAAATTTTATTTTTAATTATGAAAAGAGCAGACCTTGACTAACAGAAAAGACATGAAGATCTACACATAGCTCTGTAAATGTCCCATTTTAGAGAAAATGGCCCCCTTTATCAGCACAGCTGGATCTGGAAGAAGACATCTGCCCATGATGTAGCTTAGCATGTTTTACACAGTGGAGCATCAGCCTACACCAGTGTCATTCCTAGCCTTTCTCATGGAAATAGATTTAAAAAAAGAACCACCATAGGAGTGGCAGAGTATTTCAGAGTTGCCAAGTTCCCAAGGACAGTTCTAGAGAACAGAAACACTAAGGAAGTTGCACTGTGTTTATATATGATCTACTTATTTAAAAAAAATTATCAGCAGGGGGAAGAAAGGCAATATCCCAAGGCAACAGAAAGGAAATCAAGTGAATCAAAGCTATTTCTGAACTCCCATTACCTACCCACTTGGCAATGCTGACTTTTGAAATTATACTACATCATTCATTTTTACTCTCCTAATGCAAAGGGAAAAGGAAGAAAAAACTCCCCCATCCTACCCCCTTCTTTTTATTAAAATATCTTAAAAACAGATCCGCATTGTTACTTCAAGGTTACTAATGTTAGTACTGTATATATTTAGAGATGAGGTATTCCTTTCTGTCTGAAGCACATGAGGTAATAAGTAGCTGGGATTGTCACAGTGATTTATTAACATATTCTCTAGGAGAAGCCCTGCACCTGCATCTGTGCAGACAGAACACCCACGAAGGCTGAACTCACCCTTACACAGCCCACAAGATCTTAAAAGGAAATGCTCCAAATTTAGACCTGCTCCAACAGGTGTCTTTTACTGTCTCACTTTGCATGACCATAAATATCAGAGGTGGAGCAAAAAGCTCCCTGTCCATTGTACTAATGCTTTGAAAACAAATACCATTGCCCCCTCCCAAAGCAGAGGCAGCAGCTATGGAATTCTCATCATTTCCTCACTCCTTCATCCTGTCAAGACCCAAGTCAGAGAGATGTCACTGGCAAAACCAGGCTCCAGGGATGAGCACATAACTTTATTTTTTTCTCTTCAAAGGGCCCTAAGCTGGCTCCGAAACGTCCCCAAACTGTATTTCTTTCATTCTATCGTCTCATCTTGCAGCTATTTGCCAAAGTGAATGACATGCACAGGCTGTTCATGGCTTTTTATAAGCTCTCATTACCCAAACAGGGAACCATTTCCTTGAAAATGCTTTCCCCAGCAGCGTTAGTCTCTCTAGGCACCACCAATAAATTCGTCTCTTGGCCCATTCCAATACACACCAAAACGTGCCTGGATGGATGTATTTGATACTGTTTTCCATTTGTTTACTAAGGGAGGATGCTACCTGTGGGACTTGTCATCAGGGTGATTAACAGCACAGGGAAAAGAAAAGATAATTTTAACAGCTGAATGGAAAGCTTTGCCAGATTAGCTCTGGCAAGCAAAGGAGCAAAATCCAGATTCTTTTCTGTGGTGTAACACGGAGAGGCAATCCTAAACCCAGAATGGCTATCCACAATTTACAAAACCACAATACAAATCAAAACAACAAATCTGGAAAAGAAATCCTAACCAAACTGAGAAAGAGAATACCAGGTTATACCATGAGCTTAGAAGTCTCATTAAAATGTTTCGTTCTGTAACACTTTCATTATTACAAAATGCCTAAGTCAAGAGCAAATAAATATTTAATACTCAACAGGTACTCAGGAGAATGTGTGTTTTCCCCTGTCCCTCTCCACCAGCTGCTCTTTTATGGCAGGAAAGTGAAGAGCGTGAAATCCAATGATAGGAAGAAGGCAAAGGTCAGGAAAAAGGTTTTTCTTCAAGGATTTAAATTAGTGTTCTACAGCTTTGGATGTTTTGTCAACACAACTTCCCTCCTGTGAGGAAGGGAAACCAAAGGGCCTTTGAACCTTTTCTGTACGGGATCTAGATTTTTACCAGTAACAAGACTCCTAGCTTTAAAGGAAAGTTCGTCTTCTCTCTTCCCATTCCTTTCACCACTCCCTCCCTGTCCTTCCTTCCACGCCCCTCCTTAAAAACAGAGAGAAAAAAGAAAATAGAAAAAGGATCTGAAGAACAAAACAAGCACTGGAGGAGTTCTAGAGTTCATGTAACAAGACCACTATAACCCTTCAAAGGGACCATTAAAAGCAAAACAAACAAAAGCAACAGCCTCAAGATGTCTATTGTATTTTACAGAGGAATGAATGAGTGTGCTGGAAATTCTCCCACCATCTTGCCACAAAGTCTGTTATTTCATCAAAACAAAGTAGAGATTAAGAAACAGCCAACATGGCAGCTGAAAGCCAGTCACTTCAAGTGATCCATAAAGAAAACGAGATTGGGCTTGCTTTTTGTTTCTTTTTTTTTTTTTCTCTCCTTGCTTTACTATCATGTATTAAAAAAAGACTTCAAAGACTGTTTTAAGCATCGCTTTTGTTTCTCTTGTTTCTCACATGAGAAAGTCAGGGCTTGAGCAGGTCTAGACAACACAGTGGTTAAAACATTATTAGCTGCCAACACTTTGTCTTCTTAGAGCTCCCACAGTTGTTGCTACCCTGGATTTGCCTCAATTGAAAATATTTGACAATTTCCATATACTATTTTGCTTCCCTCAGAGCTTCTCCAAGATGGCAGCTGTAAAACAGAGCACACCAGCATCCACAGTAGGCAATTTAGTATGTCAGAGGCTCACCCAAGTGGATACTGGCCCAATACTGAGGCTTCAAAACATAGGTTTTATTTCTTTTCCCTTCTTTTTAGCACTTAGCAGATCTTCAGTCTTTGTTTTTCTAGACTATCCTATCATCTTTGGGCTTTACTTGGAAAGTGGCTAATGCTTTACATTAGCTTTCATAGCTGTGGAAATGTAAGAAAGACAGGGAAATACATACATTTTTATCCCATCTGTGTATCACTGACACTCCATTTACCAAATCTCAAACAGTTACACTCAAGAATATCTGCTGAAGACAATGTAACTGAACAGGTGCTCCTGAGGGCAAAGTTTAGCCTGCAGGATAAAGCCTGATTAATTTAGCTATAGGAATGAGAATTCTCTGGTTAGATGAACCTGTAAAATCAGGGGTCAACTAAGATCACACATGTTACAGCAATTTCTAAGTCATTATACCACAGCCCCCCACTAGGGCCAGGAGAAAGTCATAAAGACAACTTGTCACTAACAGTAGGTAAAATATTCCTCCCCAGCCCAAAATAGATACATTAGTCTTCATTTGCAAAAAACCACAGAATACAACAGTGATGAATTTCCTACTCTATGCAGATCAGCTGCTGTGTATGTACAGAAAGTCTGCCTGCAGCTTGGTCCGTGCCATGTCCAAGGAAAGTGCCTGTGGAAACATGCAGTTAACAGGGCCCACTCTTCACCACCTTCTTTCTAGGGCGATTCTTAAACTTGGGTAGAAGAGGGGTCTTGTTTCCTAGGGCACAGAGCATCTTCCTCACATCTGGTAGCGGGATGTTCAAGGAAAGATTACACTGAGCTGTGGCCTACAGCACACACCAGAGGCATTTTCACAGCAGAGATTTATCTGAGAGCAGACCCCAGATGTCCATATCCTTGACTTAAAAGGTCCACATGGATGAATTCCCAGCTCTCAAATGGCTGTCCCACAGGTGTCTCATCTCACAGAGGTGAAAGCCTGACTGTCAGTCTGGGATAGACTACAAAGGTTGGCCTCTCAAGGAGCCAGCAGAGCTTTCCACAGAAAACGTCAGACAATGTGCGTCTGAGAAAACTTAAATCACAGTACAGAAGAGCATAAAGAACAAGTCATCTTTTCTTCTCCTACTAATGGATATGAATTATACTGTGCAGGAAGGTCAGCTGGTCTGGCATATTTAACAAATTCATCCAAGTCCCCAGTGCAGTTTGATGGTGGATTTAACATGGATACTCTAATGAAACTTTTGGGGCCTGGAAAGACAGTGGAGGTTTAGTGCCTTATATGCAGATGAGGGTCATGAAATCCTGAGAGCCTCTCATGGATACTCTGCAATTCCATCTCCAGTTCAACCAATGAGAGCAGTATTTCATTTATGGACATAGGCCTAACATTGCAGAATGTCTGAATCTATCTGTACTACAGGAATATAGGTGTCATTTCAAGAAGCGTTACCTTTTCATGCATTCCTTTTCTTTCCCTGGAATTTTTCACAGTAAAGGTATAAGAGAAACCTATCAATTGGTTGTAAAGATGCAACAAATAACAAAATACTGCTTCCTGAATATTGCATAAGTTGCTTTTCCTGTTCTCTTCTCATTCTACTTTGTTTTTAACCACCACTTCTAGTATACAGTTATTTTACCCCATTCCAAGTTCAGTTTCTATTACAAGGACTCATGAGCTTACTTCTGAAGGATGGATCTTTTAATGACAAGTTCTTCATCCAAGTCAGCTTCATTAGCCATGAAGAGCAATCTTTTTCCTGTGTCATCCACTCCAATGAAGTCGCGCTGCTCCACTGAAGCAGAAAATCAAACAATCGTTATATAACCCTACTTTAATGCAGACTGTAGAGACAAATGGGACCACCAACCACCCCCAAAACACAAAACAGGTTTCGGACTATCCCAGCAAATCAATGAATTTAATAAATATTGCGGATAACTTCTTCAACTTCTTTTCAGTCAAGGTAGCTGATATACATCAAGACATTCAAAACATTGGCCCTACGAGCTCTTTGCATCCTTTTTATGAAGATGCCAACTACAGGTCCTTACATGCAACACTATCTTGAGCTGTGCTTTCCTTCTCTCTCTCTTTTTTTTTTTTTTTGAATAAAAAAACCTGCTACCTGAATTTACACAACAGTAAGCCCAAGGCAGGCAGTGAGTTTTTCAAAATACAACTGCTCTTCTTCCTTATCATAAGCCAGTCCACATTGGAACGAGGTGGTCCGGAGGGGATTATGATTTCAGTTAAGATACAAATATTTTGCAACTCATCTATTTCAGATAAATACTAATAGCAGTAACAAACCTAAATCACAAACAGACACAAAAGTATAGACTCTAAGACTTCTACCACAGTTGTTTCTGAGTGAGTTTACTCAGTTTAAATATCTATTTATAAAATTGCCAACCAAGAGAATACCTAACAGTCACACATATTATTGTGGCAATCTCCATCTCCTGCAATCAGTGACAGTGCTTTAATAGGGACTTTGGCCTACTGAAATGTACAGCATTTGTTTTTAAACAGTTCTCCAAAGCATCTGGATACACTGGTGGCAGCTTAGTCTAATTTTCACTTTATAGTACAAACCATCACTCTGGTGGCAGCCAGATCTTCACAGAGCCACAGGCTGTACAAGAAAGCCATGGTACAGTTCTAACAAAAATCTCTTTTCTCCCACTAAATACTACTATTTTGGGCCAAACTGGCAAATATTTGATCTCCTAAGCCTGAAGCCTTTAACCACACTGGAGTAACAGCACACACCAAAAGTAGCTAAGATATTTTTCAGCCAAACTATTTTAAACCTTACTTTTCCCAGTTCAGCCCCATCGTTTGTTTTACTTTTTCTTTCAGTGTTACCATAGTAATAACCACTATCAAAATACAGTCAGACCTAGGCAGCTGTTGAAAGGCCTCCTGTGGCAGACTTTGATCCAAATGATCAAGCATACTCTCTTCAGAAAATCCCCCAATCCTTCTCAGAAATTAATCATACAGCAAAGAAGTACAAAAATAGGCCTGAACATGTAACAGTATGACAAATTAAGTACAAATATGATACAGCTTCCCTGTTGTAAAAACTCAGAAATAAGTCTCAAAAGCAGTGCCAATTCTCATGCTATGGAGAGCAATGAAGTTTGAGAGGAGGGGCTAATCAGTCCTCCCCTTTGCCACCTAAAAGGGGTCTCCTGACAGGCTGGAAATACAACAGCGACTGATTTTCTTACATCAAGGTATCAACACTTCTCTCAAACTTCAGGTCCTGCCTGCCCATCCTCTGGTTGCTCCTACAGTAGCATAATATATTACACTGCCATAGCAAAAGGCAGGAAGAAGGGAAAAAAAATTTGATAAGAACAGGACCAGTTATGATTGACACCAAACCGGTTTCTCTTGCTCGTGTGGATAGATAAGAAACAAGCAGTGAGAACACACTGTATATTTTTTTTGTAGCAGATGCCAGATCAGGTTTTTCCCTGTACACTGACAATAATTAGCATTACTTTTGTAATTTAAAAAAGGCAAAATTTATTTCTAAAATCAATTATCCAGAGATACAAGACTGCAGTTTCAAATCCCACTGGCATTACTGAATGAGGAAAAATAAATGGAAGAATGAATACATAACTACTTTACAAAATCCCTTCAAGGAAAGTGTGAGAAAAATGCTAAAGCTGCAGCGACAGTAACTTAAAAAAATGATTTAAAATACAGAAATGGAATGCAGGATATGCTTTGCCTCCTCATGATAGATAAATAAGGATTTGACATTGATATTGCGATTTGTTAATTACCTTGGAAATTAGAACTCCATCAATTTTAAGGGCTTTAGTGATCTAAAGAAATCATGACATCACAGTGTTGAGCAATTCAGTGATGAGAAGAAACAAATTTGTCAGATTTTCTAAAATGCTTTATAATCAAACATAATTAATTGACACAAGAAAAAGACCCCTTTGTTAAAGATTCAGTATTCCCACCCTTTCAGTTAAAGGGAGAGAATTCACATGATGCAGCCTTCAAGACCACCAAGAGGTCTTCTGGCAAACACAGGGAATACCAGGGTTGACATGCCTGCTGCTTTCAAGACAAGAAAAATAAGCAGGAAAGAGTAACCATCCCCATTTTTTCTGCCTTTCTTTATACACAGAAAGGTTCAGACACTATTTTCCAATCAAACCCTTGCAGGACATCTTTTAAGCACATAGCTCCATTCTGGGTGTCTGAATTCCTGACACTCTATTTATCTGAGTTACTGCCATTCACTAGCACTTCGGTGTTGTGGTTTTTTTAATTGCCAGGCCTCTTATTGCTCAATTTAAAAAGTCAGTGAGATGATTACTGTCAATATATGATCCCCTAAATATAAAAGGTAATGAACTAGACCCTGTAATTTGCAGGTGAGTCAAACATTTCAGGAAATCATCAGTACAAATTTATACCACTTAACACTGTAATTCATGCTAATTTAAGAACTGTTCCTTGTATCACAGTTCTTCAATGTTCCATAATATCCATTTTCTAATACGAACACTTCAACAGTACAATGCAAGCACACAGAAACATGTATGTGCCACGATTTAGAGAAAGAGCTAATTGTGCCACATACTAAGAAAAACTACCTAACATATTCCACATTAATATCTTGCCTTCAGTTGCTTAAAAGCTTCACCAAGTTTTAACTGTCTGGGATAAAATTTCCAATGCCAGGTGCCTGCCCTAAGAGGAACGTTTGAAAAATTTCAGTGAAAACCATTCAAAAACGTTTAGTGTAAGCTGAAATGGTTTGGTGGCCCTTCCCTTGAAAAGCTCTTACCAGTCTTTGAAAAACTGCAAGTTAACATGCTCTAGTCTTCTCTATTTTTGTGTACTTTATTCTTAAAAATAGGTTGTTCCAACTACTCAGCTCCTTGGACGGATCAAATAGCAGGTGCTATCGAAAGTTTTCTGTGGTAAAAGCAAAGCACAGAAACCACGAGGCTCCACAGCCACGCTCCAATGACTGCTCCAGGGGCAAGACTTTAATCTGTTTTGGTTTTGCAACCTGTTTTTTACTAGGAAATAAAACTCATGAGCTCACAAGGGTGAGGGGAAAGAAAAACATAAAAACAAGGATTGTGCAAGGCAGGTTGGAAGGGACAGAAAGCAGTCCCTGAAAACTAGTGGGACTGTCTGTGGAAGGACACTAGACCGCAGAGACAGGAATCAGAAGAAAACAGGTAACTACAGGCAGATAAATGAAGCAGATCATGACATGTAGTCAGAAGCAGAGAAGGGACAGAACTGGTAGTGAAAGAAAAGAGTAACTCATGACAAAGAGAAGCTGAGCTCTTGACAAGGATCCTTGAAGGAGCAAACTAAGAAAAGAGAACAAGAATGAAGGCTGGTGGTGGCAAGAAACCAGCAGGGGAAAAGAGAGAGGGATGAGCTAGGATGGTGTTGACAGCAATAGGGTGCATTCAGTCAAGCAGGAATCAAAGGCAGGAGGGTCTGGTGGTCTCTAAAATGTACTGCCCTTCTCCAGAACCTGGAGAAGAACACAAAATTCTTGTCTAGGTAGTCCCCTGTTTTTAGTCAATGACTGAAAAAGGTCTGGTAGGGCTCACATCTCATCTGAGACAGTTCACAGAAAACACATCACTAGTGCTATCCATGGCAGCTCAAGTAGAGTAGCTTTGGGTAGGAGACCTTAGCATTACGTCTCACAGTAACACACTATGGGTGGTAAAACACTTCTACAATGGAATTTTGTTCTTTTCAAGTTTGGTCTTTTACAGATCCAAGACACCATACACAAGTTTAAAAAAGTCAAGTACAAAGAGTTATGCTATGAAGTCAAGCGCACAGACATAAAAAATAAGCAAAATAAGAATGCATGTACAAAGTGATGTGTTTATATTTGCAAAGAGTCTTCAGATGAACTTGTTTATCCTCACACACCTCCTTTCCCTCGCTCTGCGTGCTCAGAGTTCATGTGCTGGGCAGTTCTATGATGTTTAACCACAGACCCATTGGTTTACAACTCCTGAATGCTCAACCATGTGGCTGTAGCAGTGCTCTTGACAATGTTTTAAGTGCCATTAGTAATTAGATTGCCTTTTCAAAAATAGGGGAGTTTAGAGCTGTTTGAGAGTCCAAGTACTAAATATTTTCAGCCCTACTAACCTTACACTTTGCCCCAGAAAAATCTTTTCATGCAGAGTCTGAGCAACTTTCTTTTAAAACACATTTCCTCCACTTTCAGACACACACGTAGTCCAATTGTTGGCTTGCATTTCACTCCTCTCTCAAACACTTGGAAGCTACGCTTTCTTATTCATATTCCTGTAATACCTCTGAGCTTTAATCACAGAACAGGACCAACTAAGCTGGCAATAATCAAGGCTCAGCAATTTAACAGATATCATTACAAGAAAATGAGAGGTTTGGTGTGGGAACAACTGTATGCTATTTAGTACTTTTAGCATGTAAAATAGCCCTGCTCTGCCTTACAGCAGTGTTGTGAGAACAGATCCATTAAAGATTACAAGGCACAAATGAAGATATTATGGTAAGAAGGACAAGATAAGCATCTAACCAAGTCCTTGAAATCAGTGGGAGATTTGCCTAGCAAGAGGCTCCTGGATGTGATCTCAGAAGAGTAATTCAGTACATACCACGAGAGGGGAGAACATCAAAAAGTATTTGTTACCCACCTAGCACTGGTCCCTACAGTCAATGGTAAAATTCCCAGCTATAATCTGGCTGATGCTTAATGCTCTTGAAAAACCTAACGGTTTTAATGTTCATATGTAACAAAAATTCAGGGTTTCATCCAAAACTCACTGAAATCACCTGGAGCTTTCCCCATAACTCTTGTGAGCTTTGGATCAGAGCCTGCAAGATTACATGAGTCTAACACTTAATTCTGAGCTGGAAAAAACCAAGCCACACCCTCACCATGGAATCTGGGGAAAAATGGGGTATCTGTACCTTTTTTCTTTCTTTTGCTCTGGGATTGATAACTAAACACATCATACATACCAGTGGCTTCTTTATAATTGAGTAATAAATCTGTATTCCTATTTACATACCTGGCTTTTTCTTCCCTTTCTGTCCTGGTACCACTTCTGTTGGTTCATGAGTTTTCTTCATCAACATGGAGAGGGTAGCATCATGGGTCCGAAAGAGATCCACAACTTTATATAAATCAACATCTGTGATCAAATCACAGCTCAACACCAAGACGTCAGTCTGCCAAAGAAGAAAAAAACCCAAACCCTTCAGAGATACAAATTATCACATATGGATTAGCATTTGAGGACCCAACAAAAAATATGCACAGTAACTTTTTTTCTTTTTTTTTTTTCCCTACAAGAACCCCAAGGTCTGCCATAGCCTGCCAAAAATAGTTCCTGGCTTTTATCAGTGCACTTTTGTTGAGTCCTGCTGTTACTGTTATTTGGTTAATGCTTATCTAGCTCTGGACCATAAAGAATATGTGACCATCTAAACTATCCTCATCTGCTCCTAAGAACACAGAAGCCATGGCTCTCAAGACTGACATGAAATTCTGCAGCATTTTCAACAGCTACTTTTAGTTTTATAATGATGTAGAAAAGAAATCTTTCTGAAGAAATCTTTTTTAGCTGACTTTGCATCTGGCTACAAACCACTGGAAAAGATATTTAAACTATGTTATTTTATTGGGGGACAAAAAAAGCAAAGAGTATCTAGGATGTGATTTACTCAGTAATTCACTGCGATGGTGGGCTCAGTTTAGAAATACATTTCCTAAAACCAGCAATACCCCATATAAAAAAAAAAAAAAAGAAAAAAAGAAAAAAAGGAGGAAGTTAGGTCCTATTTAATAACAGGCTTGTATTTAATTTTGATCTCAAAGGATTTCAAAGTCCCTTACCAAGTCTTTGAGACAACTGCTCATAGATCACAGAAACATTGTCACATATTGAGTGAGACGTAGTAGCCTCATTAATGGTGCACACAATCAATACAATCAGGCTAAAAACTCTTACTTAGAAAAAAATTTCTGTATTTCACATGGGTTGTGGAATATACTGCCAAAAACCTACCAGTTCAGCAATTACTTTCATTTAAACTAATCCTAACATAATATTTGTGCAGCATGGCCTACAGAAAAGTAGCAAGTTTCCACTTTTTGTTAATGATCAACCTTCTGAACGGGTCTCAACAAGACAGGGTTTCTTTCGTGACAATTACCATTTTCACTTTCTGTGCTACCATTTACCATGGTAAGCCTCCCTGCAGAGTGTGACATGGCTTGCCTAGTTTTCTCTTTTAAAAAGACAACATTTAATAAGAAGGGCACTAGAAAATACTTAGTAAAATCTGAACTAATGCATGGAGGATCAGAAATTCTACTTATACTTTTGAGAACTATCTTGGTTTAAAATCAACTATTTCAGGATTGACCTCTCATTACAGGAAGGTTACTATAGAAAAGCTTGGTTTACAGACTTTATCTAATGCTAGGAGATTCCACATTGTAGTTGAGACTAGCTGAGGCCTGGAATTCACATTATTTGACAGGTTCTCCTATAAATGCTAGGCAGTTTTGTGTGTTTACCAATAAGGCACTGGAATTCATCATGTCACAAACTGTTGGAGCTGGATTTGGCATGCTGTGCAAAAGGTCAAGCTCTTCAATTTTCATGTGATTTCTCCCTACTTTACTGAGAAACACCTGGCTGCTTTACAGGAAGGAACAATGTGCAGGTTGAGAATTTTACACATTCAAAACCTAACTGGCATCACTCCTTTTAATGTATTTTCAAAGTGTGTATTTTATTTTAGAGTTTTGCCCAGAAAAAGTGCTTTAATTAGCGCTTCTCTAGAAAAACCAACATGCACACATTGGAAAAAACCCAACAACCCAACCCGCTAAAGCAAGTTGCCCAGTACTCTGGAGCAGTCCTGCTCCAACATTCCAGGGTGTACAAAGAAAATAAGTAAAAAATTCAGCTTGGAATGGAATTAAATCTCCCGCTTCACAACTGTAAACTGTGAAGAAACGCATAATAAATACCCTGGAAAATCCTGCACAATTTTCAGATATTCTGTTTTTACAGGAGCACAAATGAGTTACAGTATTTGTAGAAAAAGCCAAAAGGTATTCAAGATCCATATGATAGACCGGTACTTTTCAAACTCACTTTGTAGAAAGAAGAGATTGCTAGCTTCAAATCTAAATGCATTCACTCCAGTGGTGAAAATAAGAAATAATAAAATGAGAGAGACAGACACCCCAACAGTTTTGTCATAAGGATCAAGTATCTCAGCTTGTTAAACAAACCTTGTAATTATTTCACGTTTTACTAAATGCTTTAATCTGTCACCAATGCAAAAACCCAACAAGCATTTCATAGTTCTGACCAAGCTCCTGGGTTTTTTCTCCTCACTATAGGACAAGCTTTTTGCAAAAACTGAATGCAAGACCCCTGAGGAGCATACGGGAACAGAACCACCAAATGTCTGGTTGCCATCTGTTCTACCCATTTACTCTCCCAGTATGTAAATAAACGTCAGTGAGCGCAGGGACCAGTGAAACACACAGTTGCTCTGTAAAGCCCACATTTCTGCCTCTCCTCCTGATGAGCAGAGCAGTGGCCTCAGAAGCACGCTGAGAATACACCATGAAAGGCTCTTTTGGGACTTGACAGCCTCCCCTTTGAAACACCACCCCTCTCATAAATAAAGCCCTCACTGTCTAATGGATGCACTTTTTTTCCAGTGTACAACTCCTGAACGAATAAACTAATGGCTGAATGAAAAAATAAACTATCCTAGAACCTTAGCAGAACTGTGTGTTTTTCTTTACGTTTTTAGGGTGGGTGTAGAAGAAAGAAAATAAATGGTAGAGCTTGTGGGTTTTTTTTACGTATATACATGCCAAATAAATAAAGTGCACCTTTCCCAAAAAGCCACTGATACAAAGAGAAGTACGTACTCACTATACGCACCCGTGCTAACAAAGGGTATGTGAACATACTTGACTTCATGAATTATGCAAACACCTAAGTACACACACACATATACAACTCTTAATGAAATACATGTAACCATGATTACATCAACACCAAACTATTATACAAACAGATGATAAGAATCAACATGAACTGATTAAAAAAACCCCAGCAAGCACACACCCCAAGCAGAACAACTGCAAAGGAAGAAAAATGCACGCACAAGTGCACTCTCAACACCCATTAAAACCAAGGGCAGGACAAGGCAAGGGTCTTAACTCAAGGAGGACCATCTAAAGGATGGGGTATGAAACAAATGCTTGGAATTTCTGGCATTTTCCTGCTCAGCCAAACTTCATTCATGCCATTTTGTCTACTACTTTTATGACAAAGAGGAGTCCTCGACACAGATCAGGGCTCTACCACTGAAACTGCTGTACAGAGCAGGTGAAAATGCCACCAAGCATCACAAGAGAATAGCAAAGGACTTTGGATTACGGAACATGTGAAAACACTGCAGTGCTACTCATGTAGCAACAGCAGCCATAGAGAGCCACAGAAAAGACAAGGAGAATATGATGCCCCTTGGAAAAGTCACCTTGGGCCTCAGTAAACCCTTTTAACCTCAGATTTACAATTTACTCACTCAAAATTTAGGCTCAGCTACAGATCAGTGGAGAAAAATAGGGTCCTGCAGAGATCATCCTACCTATGATCTTAGTTTCAAGGAGATACTTCTCTGTCCCTATTGACTTCATGAATTATTGGAGCTCTGGGCTTCCAGTCCAGTGACTGCTGAGCACAGAGTTCAGTCAAGTACAGACACATGGCACTTAAGGCCCCCAAATCTCCACTCTACCTAACCAACACTGGCCAACAACACTTCACCATCAAATGTTTCTGAACTGTCAAATGGTCAGACATTATGAAATAACTTTCATACTTGATCTGGATAAATACAACAGTGTAACATAAAGCATCAAGAGATTTATACAAAATAGAGAAAACAGCAATGAAAAAACA
This sequence comes from Grallaria varia, assembly GCA_013396735.1. Classification (NCBI taxonomy): domain Eukaryota; kingdom Metazoa; phylum Chordata; class Aves; order Passeriformes; family Formicariidae; genus Grallaria; species Grallaria varia. Next base: position 199,282 of record VWZG01003529.1, on the reverse strand, counting down.
GCAAAATCCAACATGTCAACAATTATATTAAATCCAGCACAGTATGGAAAATCTACACAAAAACAAGACCAAAAAGCTGAATGTTTCATGCACTCAGTTCAAGACAACCAACTTAAAAATAGAAAACATGTTTTCAATGGAACTAATTCATACCACAGATCAAAAGATGGATGCAATTATATGGTGTAATATACCAGCATAAATAAAAAGCCTTGGACTTTCTCACACCCTGCATACAAAGGCAATGCTAAAAACCCTTTTATATTCAGCGATTATTGCTGGAGCCCTTATGATCAAAAAGAAGATGTCAAGGTTACCACAGATAGCTGGCAGCAAATGATGAATTTCTAGTGGCATTCACTATGCTTTTTCTATCAAGTATAGACAAGGGCAAGACCTCATAGCCTAAACTGCTGATGGCCTCAAAAACAGCAGACTAGAAAATGAGAAAACATGTGTTGCAAGGAAGCCTCTAATAGGAACAAAACCAGACTCAAGAGAAAGAGGAAAACAAATGTCAGATTGCATTAAAAGCAGAAAAGAAGCAAAAAATCCACAAGCAGTAGAACCAGCTCCTAACAGAACTGAAAATAGACAAAACACTGAATTTAAAGGCTAAAAGTTTGCAATTGCAAAGTATTACAGCTGAGACTGACAGGAAAAGAAAGAAAATCAAGGATTAGACTGTTCCTATACTCAGTCTAAGTTAACACATGCACAAACAGAGAACTTTGCATCACTTCCTGCGGTGTCACCATACAAGAGGGGAGAGAGGAACCAGTTACAATTACTGCTGGAATTAATACTGAGTTTTATACACAATAGTCTGGAACTTCACCCACATGTTGCATTAACAGTGGGTTTGTGTGTAATGCTTTTTATTATTCTAAAGAGTGGAAAGGGAAAGAACAGTTTGGCTGTGGGCAAGCATTTTGATTGCTTGTTAGCATGCTCCAGGCACAGCCAAAGATACCTCACAGCAACTGCATTACTCACCACTCCTCAGATCAGAAGCTCACATCCAACGCTTCAGAGAATCCCTTTTTATCTCAGCCTCCATTAAGAGTCCTCCAGTTCCACACCTGTAACCTCTTTGAAGCTCTATGGCTGTTGCTGTAACTGGAGCAGGGAACCTCATTTAGTTTTTGATGTCTACAGGATCTTGTTAGCTACCAGCTGAAATTGCTGCGTTTGGCTGGGAGTTCCCACTCTGCTTTTGTAATGTCCTTGACAGCAAGATTCAGAAGAAAATCGTGATTTAGTACTTTGTTAGCAGACATGAAGCAATTACCTACTCTGCTCTCACTTTGCAGCAGCAAGTTTGCTGTAGAGCAGTACCTTCATAACTCTTCTCAGGATGGAGGACAGTTGAGGCACAGAATGTCCCTCAGTGTGATATCCAGCATCAACTTCTCCTCATTAAAAGACGGACGAAACTTTGGGGTTTTTTAAAAGACAGTGTGCAACGTGAAAGAGGCTTTTTAGAGGCCTCTTTCTTCNAAAAAAAAAAAAAGAAAACAGAAAAGTCTAATGTGGAAGCCAAGGGAGTCTCTTCTAATTTCTTGGATGGCCCTGAATTCATCAGTTGAGGATATCTTAAGGCAATGTGAATGCCTTTCACATACGTAGCTTGTCAGCATCACCGTTTATCTTCTCAAAGAAAGTTGGAAGAAAGATGCCAGAAGCTGGGGAGGAGACTTACCCTCAGTCCCATCACATGGCTCATCCTGCGTTCTATCAGATGGGATCATACAATGAAAACACCATTTTAGGCTATCTTTGTATCTCAAGAGCTACCATCCAAAATCAATATTTTTTAATTTACATACATATAAGCTAGGAACAGGAAAGATATTCAAGCCTGGAAGGCATCCTGTCTCCTCCCAGAAGGAAGTCCTATTACCTATGCTCAAACTGACACATGGGGTGGAAAAGGGTAATTTACAGCTCTCAGCAACCAAACCCAGAAGTTCAGAGATGAACACAAGTTTGTAAACCTGTTAAGGATGTTTTCAAAGCAGGACATTGATATTATGACACTTACTGGACTGTAGAACTTCTGGTCTGGAACATAAGCTTTGTAATCCACCTTTTCCTCTGGTTTCAACAAATTCAATTTTGTCCTATATATACAGTATTCCAAAAATAATTTTCTCAGCTCTCTCCTCCATTACTGTTCTTCACTGGTTCCATTTTCTACAAGTTATTTACCCTCCTTTAGTAGCCTATCCCTTCCACTTTTCTCACTTAGCACATCTACTTCTGCCTGACATCAATACAAGATGTCAGCTCTATAACGTATTTGTATGTTCTAAAGGATGTGGCTTCAGGCTCTATTGCCTTTTTCTCTTTTTTTTTTTTTTTAATTTTAAGTAAAGAAATGTGTTACCCTTACACTTGCAGAGCACTCATAATTGTCAGGCTATCAGTATGCTTGGGCACTGGACTGACACATTTCATCTTGTCTCACTAGGCTCTCTCATTTGTCCAAGATCAGGAGTCATCTCCTGGGTTTACATCCAGATCCTGAGTATGCCACAGAGGAGACTGTTTTTCCCATCTAAAGGCATCCAGAAAGCACGCACTGTCACTCATGAGAACAGTGCCTGCTCAGGCTCAGGGGAGCATCCCAGAACTCAGGCCCCCAATTTGCCAGTTCACGGAGCCCGGCAAGCGAAATTCTCCTCCGGCTCAATGCAGTGCACGAACAGATTCCTTCTTCCCAGGAAGAAGAACTCCAGAAACAAATGGCACCCTCCTCGTCACTCCTATTCCTGGAAGGCAGGTTTCCAGGACTACCTGGACGGCAGCACTACCAGATCTGCTGTGCAGCTGATCTTGGACTCTGCCTCACATGAACAGAAAGGAGAACGCAGCAGTCAGGCTCCAACCCCAACAGCAGCAGCACAGCAGGATTGCTGCCAAAGCCCAGAGCTCAAGCCCAGGCTTAACACTTAATGTAAGCAGAGCCTTAGGCAGTCAGGTGCTGTAGTCATACACACAATAATAATAAAAAGTAGTCCTAAAGGAGCTCAACCGGCTCAACTTATTGAAGGGAAAAAGGCCTTTGCCCACAGCCTGCAATCACCTGGACTGCAGATCTCTCAGCAACACAACAAAAAACAGGCACAACTGCATTCAGGGCCTAGGAATCAGCGTTCAGAGTAGGAATAAAATGCAAAGTGATTTAAAAGGGAGAATAAGTATTAAACTGGAATAAAAAAATCAAAGTCTGGAATAGAATATTCGTACATTCTAGTAGATGAAGGAAGTCTTGCTGTATTTCACAAATACTTTCACTAAGTGAAATCTGTAAGTTTTGGGACTAACAGCTCTAACTAGTGGGTGCAAATTCCCACACAGACCAGAGGATCATAATGATTCCTTGCAGTCTCAAACCAGACAGTAAATGAAAACCAAAACATACACCGCAAGTGTCCTCAAGAATCATTCTGCCATCCTGCAGCTAGTATCAGTACGATCTTAAATTAAAAAAGTGGTGTGAAACTCATTCCAAGGTCAAAACAAGTCATTACACAACACCCAGTTTCAACTCTGCTTCAAAAGAAAACCCAGACTCTAACGTGCTCTGCAAAGCACAGGCTCTGTGAGACACAGCTCAGTGGCACTGCTACTGCCTACAGCCTGCACAGGAGTGACAACCATCTGTGGGAAACCCTATTAGCTTAGTTCAAATGCTGGAGTTTTATTCCTGTAAAAACGAATCATGCTATATTAAATAAAAGTACTGTTAGGAACTGTAGATTCCTACAATATCCAGCACACAATACCACCTTCCCCTCTAGCATCTCTTCAGTTTTTCCAGTGCTATTTGGTCTGCAGCAACTGCTGCTGTAAGAAAAACGTTATGAAGACTTCAAGACCTCCACTGCTTTTTCCAGCACTGTTCCTCTAAATCTGGAATTTTCACTATCTTCCCAAAGGAGCAAAGAGAATTTATACTACAGAAGCATGCCTAAATTTGCGTCAAGAAAATCTGAATACACATTTGGTTTTCCCTTTTCAGCACAGAACTGAGGAAAACTGAAATAACCTATGTGGGCTTCTCAGTTAACATAGCATGACAAAAAGGCAAAACTAAATTCCAGGCATCCTACAAGTCCACTGATCTTCTCTATGGCTTTCACCAAATTAAACAGTGACAGAAAACCAATGCTGAGCAAAGTGACAGCCTCTGGGACAGCCTGTTCACAGCACCATGTTCCTATTATCAATGTTGCATTACTCTACAGGCTGCAAAACCAGACACAGGGAAAAACCCTCTCCAGCACAGTAATTCCATGCATTTATGTTTGGCATCTACTCCCTCCCACATTCCCCAGTAACTGGAACTATGTACTTAGATTTACACACACAATTATGTTTGATCGAAACAATTCTATTTTCCCTTTCAAGGGATGAATACTCACTGAGGAATGCCACCTGCAAGGAGGCTACTGGTACATTTTTCTGGAATAATGCTCCCTCCTTGCTGTCTGCAGCCTTTTTCACTTAATTTTGTATTTTTCCCATGTTTGGATCTTAACAGCTCTTCTCTCATAGGAGGTTGGGGCTTTTCATGGCAATTGTGGGCATTACAGCTGTCACAATATCCTGATTTAAACACAGTAAGTTATTTACATAAGGCAGCTGTATATACTTTACATAGGGAAAATGATGGATGATTTACCCAAATGAACACTAGTATTTACTCCCCAAAAATGAAAACTAGTAGTAGCTCACAAAAACAGGAAAATATTTTTACCAGGATGCTTTTAAACAAATTACTTCAGCTATATGCATGTGCAAAGAGCTTGGTCTGTCAGGAGCTAGAATAGGCTGAATTTATGTAGTTCCTCAGAAACTGCACGGGCTCTAAATGAAAACACACACTGTAATATGGGAGAAATGCTGACCATTAACTTCTACATGGGAACAAGAGGTACTGGTTAACCTAATGAGCACAGGCCTGGAGTTCCCAGGAGCATGAAAAGGAAAAGGACATGCAGTGGGAGATGCAATAATTAAAACTGACAAGCATCTCACATCTGTCAATGACTCTTCTTGCAAAACACCTATGGTTTTGCCTGCCTGTATGATGGAAGACATCCTCTTCAGCTGACAAGGTTCAGAATAGCAAATGCCCTCATAATCATTCTTGAGCCAACCTTCAGAGCTAATTGCCTTATCCAAATTTCTGACGTTTTAGCCATTACCCACAGTAAACCTGGGCAGCAAAATAATTATTTTAATTAGCTACATTCTTCTAACACTGGGTAACATTAAAAAAACCAAACCAAACAATACAAGCAAAGAAACAACAAACCCCAACAACTGCTGAATTCTCGAACTCTTACCCTGCTAGGAAAAATAATGATCAGAGAAAAAGTCCTGAACACATTCATCAAGCACAGAGTCAGGCAGTGCTGTATCATTCCCCACAGCAACACAACCAGCCAGAGCACCTGCTTTCTACCAAGACAATCAGCTGTGCTTTGGGAATGGGATTTGGGCATGCGAGCCATAGTAAATTTTGCCTACTGCCTTCAGTGGCGGCAGCTTTCAATAAGAGGCAGAGAGGGAAACAAGACAGTACATATCCTGTGAGCTGCCATCTGATACATCTGCTTTTCCCACTAATAACATTATGAAAGGCAAAATCAGAAAAACCAGCAAGACAGCAACTTTTATTTGCAGTTTAAACACTTAAATAAACAATATTTGCTGTCAGGTGTGCTGGAAAAAATCATTAAATTCTTTTTACTATTTCAAAATAGACGAATAGAATATTTAGTTCAGTCTTGCTCATATACAGAGATCTTGTCTCTTAGAAATTAATTTAATTTAGTTTTTATTTCCACTGACAGTACAAAAAATACATAACTCTATATTATGGGGGCTTAAGTTTTTCTTTCCATGCTCACCAAACTCCGCTCAGTCGTACCAAAAGGACTCAGATTCCATCTTCCAGCCGTTATAGCAAGCTTACTTACATCATGTGTTTGGAAAGGAGATTTTTCAACAGAGGAAGTGAAGCGCTTAGCCATGCCGTCCAAGACTCCATGGATCAGTGACCCTCAGCAGCATACAGACCACCACCGTGACATCACACTTTCCACAACATGGCTCCCAAAGATGCACACACCAAGAGAATCTGGAGTTTCAATCTTTGTTTATTTGTTCAAAGGAAGTTGGTTTTCCTTCTTTTTGGTAGCTTTTTAATGTTTGTTTTGCTTTGCTTTTTAAGAGCTGTATTACTTTCTAATCTTACTTTTTGAAACTGAGAAAACCAGGTGGACCACCTGAGATGAAACACTTCACACACAAGCACCTACCAGTGATAGCAGCAGAAGACAAGCTGATTAATTCACACCATATTAGTCAGGGCTTCCATTAACACAACTAAGGGCTCATCAAGGAAGGAAAATATGAAATTGTTCCATTGCTGTTACTCTGCAGGAATGCCACATTTTAATCACTGGCTGGAGTAGAGTTGAGCGACACAAGGGAGAGAAATGCTTAACAGAAGACGAAAATACTACAGACTCAGTAAAGACAAATGCTTGATCCAGGCACACCCAATCCACCTACTGATTCAGCTTGAAACACAGATTCATGATTTAACCAGGTTTTTCAACCTGCTGCCTGGAGAGGCCCCAGCCTGGGAGGTGGTGCCAAACAGCAGCTGTGTGGGTCTGGTAAAATTTGGCACAGGAAACAAAATGGTCAAGTAAAATTTCACCTAAATTTCAGAGGAACTAATTTGTAAACTATAGTGACACCTCTTGCCATTTATTTTTATCAACAACAATAATCTACAACCCAGAAAAAGGACTGCAGCAGCCTGATGAATGGCACAAGCAGAAGGTCACAGAAACACAATTCTCAGAGGGGTTTCCCGAGTCAGAGCTTTGCCTCCTGCCATTCCAGATATCACATTCCTTAGTGTATATATAAACAAAAACAAAACAATAAAACAGATTCTTACTCTAGGATGAAGTTAGGAGATTTTTGTCTTGATTACTCCTGGAAGCCTATCTCACAATCCTATTCTGCTCTGATTAAAACCTTTTTGTAATTTTCAGCCTATTTTTTCTCCTAGCAAATTTAAACCGAATTATATTTCACTCTGAATATCTTATCTCCTTTTCTACTGTTTGTCCCACATTTGATACATTTGACTTCCACATCTGTTCCGTATTCCTGGCAAAAAAACCCTTCTCAAGCTGTAAGAAATAGTATTAATTTCTCATCTCTACCATAAAACATACTTTGCCTGATATATTCTAATCTTGCACTTACCTTTCCTTCCTCCATCAGTCGCTGCTCACCATTTCTCTATTTCGATTAGTACGTTCTGAGACATTTCAATTTACCCTTGGGCTCCTAGCTCCTATTAAAATTTCTTGTTTCTAATCCCCAAAATCATGAGTTCTGTGTTACCAGCCAAAGTCTGTGTGCTATAACTGTACTGTAACATGGTAGGTCATGGGACACATATTTTGCATATTGGTCCTGTAAATCATCCAGAGGAGGTCTACTAAACTGCAAGAGAAGACTTTTAAGAATGGTGGCAGAAGTCAAATGCATGAAGACTTATATCTGGACTGGAGAAGTCACACACTGGAGGCAATAACCCCAGTAAAAAGCCCCAATGGATGTACGAGAAGACTTTAAGATATGGCTCAAAAAAAGTGTGTTTATTAATTCCTGTTACAGAGGAAAAGCCCCCCAAAGAGCCAGGGGATTTAATTCCATAAATTTCAAGAAACTTTAAAATAAATTCACATTTAGAAAGACTACTCCCTACAAAAGGTTACTGCATACAAAACAAAACAAAACTGCATCATGTCCTCCCATAGCCTGCAGTAGACAGCACCCCCATCTCTTCCCTTGCTATAAAGTGCATCAGGTATTACCACTGAAACTGTTAAGGCTTTTACTAATTTCCCTGTTATTCAGATTCAACTCATCTGAATATTCCAGCCAGTGCTGCTTACCAGTGAAAACTAGAAACAAGGACTAGTAATAGTTATTGAGGAGAAATAGCTCTTTTGTCCCTAATGGAAGTTTACCCTTTAGAGAACCTGACTCTTAAGAAAGAAAATGATTCCTTCCCCCATACAGATTCTCCAGGCTGCTTAGCAAGGCATGTAAAGGCAACCTGCCTCCCATGCCTGTAATGAACAAAACAGTGAACAGTAAGAGCCTAAGTGACTGATGAAGTAGGAAACATATTTAAAGAAAATAGAATCAAAGAGTGATAGGAAAAAAACCTGGGATTAGGAAAACGAGATTTCATAAAGGAAAGTTTGATTTATATTTCATACAAAAAGAATTTTTTACACCTATGCTAACTACCTTTTTTCCCAAATACTTCCTGATAGGTCAAGAATATTCTTTAAAGCAAATAATAGTTTAAGACAAAAGCAATTTGTCTCCATGAAAGCAGGAGACTCAAACAAATGCCCTACAGAGCCAAATGAAAGCATAGATTCTGCCCTAAAGAGCTCCCAGTCTGCCTTTACTAACATACATTGAATAAGGTGGTATTTACCTATTACAGACTTAGAGACGACTTATTTAATCCATAAACATAATTTTCTGAAGTTTCAAAGTAATTATTGACAACGATTCTTGAAAAGAGACATTGAACATATATCAATATTTTAAAAGTTTGACAGGAAGCTATGGACTGGATAAATTGGGTGAGAGTACTGCTTTAACAGATTTGGAACCTAAGGGTGCAACTGTGTGACTCACAGCTTGTTACAACTATCAAAGTTGCTTAGTTTATCATGGCTGGCTGCTGTCTTAAAGAGATTTGGTGAAAGGTACTTTCCACTACTTTGCACTTTTTCAAATTCTGACAGTCATGCAGTCAAATAATGACAATTTTCAAATTCTGACAGTCATGCCAGTGCCTCTTGCTGGACCTGTCTCACTTCCATGAAGCAAGTAGAGCAATAACACAAAATGTACTGAACTTTTCACTAAGTAAATCACTTCAGAATTATTCTACTATAATTGCATGTGTGAACAATTGAAAGAAAATTGAAGTCAGAAGGCATTTGAAATAAATAAATAAATAAAATCAATGTTCCTGTAATTAATTGATGCAGCCACAGAAGCAGACTGTCATATTTGAAAATCCATCAAATTCCTCTTCCCAAGGCCCCATCTGAAAAAGGGGAGCTTTCTTCACTCTTCAAGACTAGGGAAGGTCATGAGTCCAAACCTTGAGGCATGAAGACTGGCTTAGTTCTCTGTCTAGGCTAAAACATGGGGTGACATAGACAGTAAACACCCCTATGGTGGTAAAGCTGCAGTTCAACAAGAGCATTGTTATACCCACAACTGTGAATCTACACAGTCTATATTCTACCACTTCCCATCCTATACATAAACAAGAAAAGAATTAAGTCTTTGCAGCTTTACTTTCATTCTCATGTTTTGAAAAGCCATTCATTAGTAGTCCTGCAAGAGACAAGCAGAAAACTAGGAACCTAAAAGGACCAAAAGAATAAAACAGATATTAAAAGTAGATCAAAAAACCAAGACTGGACATTAAAACGATACCCGTGGAAACTGTCACAAGGCACACAGACTATAGCAGCATCCTGAAACCAACTGCATTCCAGGGAAATGCTGGGATTGTCCACAGGAGAGCATTAAAGGATCTGATCTACAGTTGTCACAAAGTTCTTAAACAACCTGTTTTCATATCCCTGCATAAAACAAAATATTTAAGAAATAAATTAGTAAGTCCTATACCCACTCTTTGACAACATAATTCTAAGTGTTATCCTTAGTGTAAAATATTGATAAGTGCAATTTTTTGATTTGGTAATATAAACACAGGCAAAAAAAAATCCCTATCCATTTCTACTTCATATGCTGCAAAATGATTTTTCAGTTAATTATATTTAGATTGACACATTCCCAAATTGAGAACCTTTTGAAAGTCATAGTCCAGCACACACTGAAAAAAACACAACACTGGCAGTTCATAAACTGGTCTGCAGATCTACTGAAGTTTCTTAAGACTGTTTCCATTTAAAATAGCTTCAACTTGCGTTTCATCTCTTGTCCTGCATCTCAAGGTGGGGAAACAGAGTATGTAGTATGTACACAGTATAGAAAGACGATCTTATGCATGAAACCGTAAGAGATATGAGATGGATGTCCAGTTTCCAGTACTGGTACAAATTTCTTAAACGATCCCAGGTAAATCACTTCACCTTGTTATGTCTCAGTTCTCAGTCGCAGAGTTGTGAGGACAAACTGGTTAATGGTGTTTACTTTTCAGACCCCAGAACAGAATGTTTGATAAAACCAAAATAAACAACACAAGTTAATTAAAGAACTACTGGTAAAGAACAGGCCAGACTGACACCCAGGCTGAGGAACACAGAAAGTGAAACTTACTGGACCAAGTATTCTGTTGTTTATTACTTCTCAAGCAGGTGCCGGTAGGAATAAAGTTTAGCATAATATTTTTATTGTATGAAGGATCCAAGAAAAGGATACATTCAGACTTGTAATGAACATAAAACCCTAATGAAGCCGCTACCTTGTCAATCAGATATTGGCTGAGACAGCCAAAAATAACAGGAAGAGTTCCAATAAAGCAAAGAACATGCATCTACTATACCAACTCTTGAAGCAAAGATGTCAAAAACATTCCTGTGTGTGCAGAGTGGGTGAACAGCAAACAGAAACTTGAACAGGCTTCCTTAGCTCTCATGAACTTCTGAACAACCAAGTAAGAGCAAGACTGGCAGACTCAGCTGCTTGTTACTGTGAATGAAAACAGTCAGTCTTACCTGCCCCTAAAAACACCAGCACCCAAAAGCAATAAAACAACAATGCAAACCACGTTCCCTTAGCCTTTACAGGCTTTGCACGTATGTGCTCTCATGCTACTACTGAATGCAATTTTGCAAGTCTAATCTTGGCACCTAATCCTTAAGTTATCAAGCTTCATTAACCAAGGTGCAACAGAACAAAAAGGCCTGAAACTGTAGGCACAGCAAGCAGCAATGCTGTGCCAGTCTGACTGACTCCCTCAATCAGATGCCAGACAAGGCAGCACGTCATGAGATGTTATGCTCCAGAGTGCTTTATGCACATCTCAGAATTTGTGATCAGCAGTTCAGCTACCCTTTGACGCATTTCTTATGGTGCATTTATAATCTTGGTTTTACTCCCTGTCATTTGCATTGCACACAAGCAAGTTGCCTATACTGTGGCATGTTACCTCACTTTCACTGAGCATACTTGCTCTTCTATCTGAGGGCAATTAACTCAATTTGTGACAACTAAGTTTCAGCAACCAGTTTAAACTTCTCATCAGACTTTTGGCATGGGTTGCAAACAGCCTGCCAGCACACTATGGCCACAAGCAGCAGTTGTTTTCACCAGGGAAACTCATTCTTCAGCGAGATCCCTCTCCTGCTACAGCGCAGACACAGCACAAAACCAGCAGTTTTTCAGCTACCTCTGCTGTGGAGTTCTCTCACCTATATCACAGAAGAGAGGGTATACCCTAGAAGAGGTGTACCAGTGGTATGCATTTACTAGAGGAATGACTCCAAAATACACAGTGCAGCAATCTGCTCAAGAACTTAGCATAGACTTCTTTCAAATAAGAGACCACTTTGTCCTCTGTGCCCAGACAAGCAAGACATGGAATAAAAAGGGCAGAAGCAGCTGCTGCTGTTCATATGCAGCATCTGACTTAAGAAAACTTGTGTGGTTCTCAGTACTACCTCACATCTTCTCTAAGCCTTTTTTCTCAAAAATAAACAGAAGATCAACACTGCCGCCTGTGAAGACACAGACTATTTTCTAACCCACACACGCTCTACTTGCTGTCTCCCAGATCCCTACGCAAACTTGCCTAGATTGCCAAAAAGAGGGATACCCAGACAGACAGGTTCATTGCTGATCAGGCAATAAAATGGTAAGGTCAGGGTCCCAATTTGCAGTGCAGAGGTATTTCCTTACTGCATGCACATACTAAAAAAATAGTCCCAAACTGTGTTATGACAGAGCATGATTCTCGTGACAGAAACATTCAGTTCGGTTAAACTGATTTTGTTTATTTTGATTTTTGTTTTATACATTCTCTTTTCCCTCTAAATTATTCTAGTCTGTGCATTAACCCCTTGCAGAATCTCTCTCATTGTGCCACCTACACAGCCATATTTGCCTGGAAATTTTCACCTTGTCTCAACTGGATTCTTTCTTTTGAGAGTACATAGCCTGTTACCCTGCAGTTTATTACCTTCAGAAAGAGCCTGAAGACAAAAAGACACCTCAGGACTTAAGCAGCTCACTGATGTTCTCTTGCAACATTTATATAAACAGTCAATTTGGCTAAGATGGCCTAAACAGACAGGGAACAAATCAGAGAGATTAAGTGTATGACAACAACAAAAACAAAATTCCATCCAGGATCACAGCAAGAGCTCAGAGCAGCATTTCTGCCTTACATGGGAGTGTTTTAATTGTGCAGCTGGAAATTAAAATTTTATAAACTGGCTGTTTTATTCAAACAGCAGCCCTTTATCACATTTGGGCACTGTTTATCGAAGAGCTTACAATGTGACCAGGCCAGTAAAAGCATAAGAAAAACAAAAAACTGAAGCACAGCCCAAGCAAGCCTGTGGCAGGGCCAAGGACCAAACACAAACTTCCTTGGGTATCATCACATTGCCCAAGCTGAGACAGCAATGAACATTTGTGCAGAACTGCTTCCCCAAGCACTATGTGGACAACAGCCACCACACATTGTATCAAAAAATTGCATAAACAAATACAACTTTTTAATTACCCTGCCAGAAAGCTAACACTGACTAGGAAGCAGCCAGTGCCCAGACTGGATCTGCTCCAGCCTTCCTAGCTGTCAATTCCAGCCATTCAGAGTCTTTGTTTGAGTTCCCCCATGAGGTGACCTTTACAAAATTCAGCTCTTCTGAAGATAAGGAAATTTGGTTACATACAATATCATTACATGGGACACTCTCAAAACACAATGAAAAAGAAATTATTATAAACAAATAACTTACAGTCAAGGTCAATAAAAGATAGTAATACCTTAATTTTCTGGTGAATATGCCTCAGGGAATCTGCTGTACCCATGTCCATGTTGTCACTGATGCACACAAAATCGAGCTTCATTTTTGTGTCCAAGTTTAACATCTTTTGAATTTCCTTCCTTGTAATCACAATGACCTCTAGGACAGAAGAAAGCAAGATGAGACCAAGCAGAAAAACCCCCAAATAATACTGATCACAAATAGGATACACTCACTATTTTATTTAGAAAGGCTTGAGTAACATAAGTGGGTTCTACACTGAAACAAGCTCTTTTGGCAACAGTGACTTTTGAAGAAGAAAATTGAACTCCTCATGAACATGAAAACAATCTCTCCTCCTTCGTGCGGGTGGAGGTTGTTACTGAAAGTGACACATGCATGTGTGGCATGAGTTAGCAAGAGAGAACTGAAACTTCTGTCATTAATGAGCAACCTCAAACCATATGTCCTCAAACAGACCAAGGAGACCCTGAATTAATGTCACCAACACTTTAGAGCTTTGTCTTTTGCTGCCCCAATCCTGTATAATCCTCTGTGGACGACACCACCAACCACACTATTACAATACAATGGTTAAGCTATTTCGCAGCATCAGCTTGGCAAGAGGGTGAAGTAATATGTGAGCAACAAACTCATTCCATCTACAAAAGACAAAGTATAAATGAATATTTGAAGGAAATCAACAGTGGCATGAAAGCATATTTTCCAAAATGAAGAATGTGAGAACAGAAGCTCTGCAAAGAAAAGACTGAGAAAACAAAATTACACGAAACCTCTTCCCCCAGCCTCAAGAACGGGAAGGAAAAGCAACAGTCAAAACCCTCAAATTAAAATATCCCACCTCCCAAAATGCTCCAACACTATAACATTGTATTCCACATGGAATTTTAACAGAGCAGTATGGGAAATCATACAGTCCTTGGCCTAAAAAGTTCCTGTGGCAAGATGAAAATACATTAAGAATAAATCTTAATGTATTAATGTATCAATCAAAACCGAACTCGTCATGAATCTATTAACAGAAAAGATGAAGGAACTGTAAACATGAGAATTGTGTGGTAGTTCGGTGCCAAGAGATACAGGAGGACTGCTCTCCCAATCCCATACTGGATGCCAACTTGGATTCAAAACAGGCAGAAAAACCTAGAGAAAGGGATTGAAAGCACTCCTTGAATTAGGTGAAGTAACTGACGAAGAGGAAACTGGTTTCAGGTGGAAGTTTTAAGCTCACACTGTTCAGCAATAATTTGGTGTGGTGAGTAAGAGACTCCTAAATATTAGGAGACATGAAGCGCAATTAGGGCAAAAGTGATGCAGTGAATCAGTCCATGGAACACCAACTTACTAACAGAACCTGATGAACTAAAGCCTTATGTAATACCTAATAAAATTACGATCCAGGGAGAGAATTCATGCCACTAGATTATTAATGCAACTTAGTAAGGGGGCAGGAGCAAGGGAGGAGCAGGAAGGTGGCAGTTTGCTTACTGAATACATTTACTGAATAACCCTGCTCGTCCACATGTTCACAGGGGAGGGATAAGCTGAAGAGCTGTGTGTGAGAAAGGAGAAAGATCTGACTGTAGCACAGAATCACAGAGTCACAGGACAGATCAGGTTAGAAGGGACCACAGTGCGTCATCTGGTCCCATCCCCTGCTCAAGCAGAGTTATCCCAGAGCACATGGCAGAGGATTGTGTCCAGATAGTTCTTGAGTATCTCCAGTGAGGGAGACTCCACAGCCTCTCTGGGCAACTGGTTCCAGCGCTCAGTCACCTGCACAGTAAAGAAATTCTTCCTTAGTTGGAACTCCCTGTGCTTTAGTTTCTTCCTGTTTCCTCTTATCCCATTGCTTGGCACCACTGAGAAGAGTCTGGTTCATTCTCTTAACACCCTCCCTTCAGACACTCATAGCCATTGAAGTCCCCTCTCAGTCATCTCTTCTCAAGGCTGAACAGGCCCAGCTCTCTCAGCCTTTCCTCATGAGAGAGATGCTCCAGTCCCTTCACCATCTTTGTTGCCCTCCGCTGGACCCGCTCCAGGACCTCCATGTCTCTCTTGTCCTGAGGAGCCCAGAACTGGACACAGCACTCCAGAGGCAACCTCAGTAGGGCTACTGGAGTAGAAGGGCAGCTACTAGCGGTCAAGAGCACCAAGCAGAAATGTTTACTTCTGAATAAAGAGCTACACAAAGCACAATGCTGGTTACACGGAAGTTTTTAGCTACGCAAATCTCTATATTGCAGGATAAAAGTATGATTCTAGCAAAAAAACCAAAGAGACAGGAGAACAGGCAAAGAAAGCAGACATTCAGTATTGAAAAAACAAATCCAAACAACCAAAGTTCTTAAGGAAACAAAATAAAAGCATAGTCTAAAGTCTGCTTTTTGTTTTGTTCCTTCACACAAACAGAAAGAGGGTAACATGGATAATCATGAGTTGATATTTGTATCTTCACAGAAAAAAAAAGAAGCAATCAGGACAAAAGCCACGGTCTCAGGATAAAGTACAGAATGATCACAGTCAAAACAGAGAAGCAGAGATGCAAAAGAAAAACACAAACGTGAAAACACAGAGGCCTGAAAGGCATCAAGAAGAAGCTTTATAAGAAGCTGGCGGGGGG
>VWZG01003529.1:60228-182046 GCA_013396735.1 Grallaria varia | reverse complement strand
AAACCTAAACAGAGAAAACAGTAAAAAGCTTCACCAGGTACTAAGCATCACCTTAGTCCCCCTGTAAAACAAGGCCCCCAGGTGAGCAGTACAAGTTTTGCCACTTCCCCCTGCCCTGTTCTGGCCAAATCCCAGCGTTTGGCTCTGTGCTGCCACACCGGCTGAACGTCTCAGACAGAGCAAGTAACCCTGAACTTCGGGCCAGGCTGAAACAACAAACCATGAACCATCCCTGGAGAGCTGACATGCTCCTCACACTGCTGTCATTAATGACTCTGAGAAAGAAACACCAGAGACTCCCAGTTAACAACCCAGGGAAACACATGGGAGTTGGAGATCAGAGAATCATTAACACCTTTAAGATCATCAAGTCCAGCCATCTACTCAGCACCACCATCATGTTCACCGTGAAACCATGTCCTCAAGTGCCATATCCATGTTTTTTGAACACCTCCAGGGATGGTGACTCCACCACTTCCCCGGCCAACCTGGTCCGATGTTTTACAACCCTTTCTCTGAAGAAAGTTTTTGTAATATCCAACCTAAACCTCCCATGGTGCAACTTGAAGGCATTGCCTCTCATCCTGTCACTTGTTACCTGCGAAAAGTGACCAACACCCACCTCACCGTCAGGCAGAGCCTGGCCCTTGGTGGGAGAGGAGAGGGGGAAAGAGGTGCTGGCATAGAGGACACAAAGGGACGGACACGGGCCAACAGCACAGCCTCAGTGCACAGCAGAGATCTGCTACAGCCCCTGTCCCGACCAGCACGGCACTAGAGCAGCGGGGGAACAGCCGGGAGCGCCGGTGGTGCCGGGTCAGCCTGCAGGCACCAGGGCCGGGCAGGCCCAGACCCCGCCGTGCCTCACCTTCGAAGCCGGCGCGCTCCAGGAGGTTCAGCGGGTACCACAGCAGGGGCCGGTTCCCCACCGGGAGCAGCGGCTTGGGGATGCTGGAGGTCAGGTCCGTCATGCGGGAGCCGCCTCCAGCCGCCATCACCACGGCCTGGAACTCCATGGCGCTGCGGAGGGACACAGAGACAGAGCCGAGGCCGGTCCGGTGCCGGCGGTCCCCGCGGCCGCTCCCGGCACTGACAGCGCAGCAATGGCGGCGACGCCGCGCTGCGCCTGCGCGCGGACAGCCGAGGGCGTCGATCGCGAGCGAGCGCCGAGAGGATCGATCCGCCTCCTCGCGCTGCCACCCGGCCAGGGCAGCGAGACGAACGCCGAGGGAAGGATNGGGGCACTGGGGTCTCTGCGGGGGCACTGGGGACTGTGTGAGGGCACGGGGGGCATTGGGGGCTGTAGTGGGGTCAGTAGGGTCTCTGTGGGGGCACTGAGGGATGCATCTTGGGCAGTTTCCCAGTGCATTGGGGGCTATTTCGGGGGCACTGTGGGCAGTGTGTGGGTGCATTGAGGGGCTCTTTTTGGGTATTGGGGGCTGTATGGGTGCACTGGGAAATCAGTTTGCTGCTGTGCTCCCCATGCACACCGTGTCCAGGGAGGGGACAGGACCCACAGCCCCCCACCATGCTCACCAGGCTCTCCACCCTGCAGGACCCTCTGCCAGCACGGCACCCCCGCAGGCAGTGCCATGCTGGCCCCTGCAGCTGCAGCATTGGCCACAAGTGCCAGTCCCAGCCCTGGAGGAGCACAGACACAAACAGGACCTGGGGCCGGACAGCAGGATCTGGCACCGCAGTTTTATTGAATCCGGCGTCCCCGAGATTGCCTCCCCTGTGGCGTGGGGCACGTGGGGGCTCTCATTCATCCCAGGGGTTCTTGTCGGTGTCGATGGACATGCAGTTGTACACGGCGTAGCGCAGCAGCTCCTCGCACACCTTGGCCCTGCAGGGGGGAACGCTGGGTCACAGCCGTGATGGGCACAGAAAACCTCAGGCTTCCCTCCCCACACCTTCCCAGACATTCCCCAGGGCAGGGTCTGGGGAGTCTGGAAGGGAACTCCAGTGCCAGTCCCAGGGAGGGGGGAGTCCCTGTCCCCAGCTCGACTCACGAGGAATAGTTGGGCAAGAAGAAGGTGCAGGAGCACGTGCAGGCCTGTGGCATCAGGTCCAACGCATCCAAGCTTGGGAGAAAGAAGTCAGACTTCGGCACAGCGCAGGGACCTCACACTGTGTGGGGACCCCAGCAGGGCACAGGGACCCCAGCAGGGCAGAATGGACTCACTTTGACCTTTCTGGGTAGACAGTGATCTGAACTGGGAGGCGGCTCCGGCCAGTGACAAACTTGAGGAAGCGGCTGAGATCCTCTGTGGGGAAGGACAGGGATCAGGCTCAGGGTCAGGACTGTCCCAGTCGCTGATATTGCAGCAAGATCTGCCCTTGGAGAATCACCCCAGGAGCATGGGGCAAAGCTAAGGGATGCTCTCAGCATCCCAGTGGGACAGTCTCAGCCAGCTCCCAGGGTGTGCATCCCTGGTATGCAAGGCAGTAGGGACCCCAGAACCTCCCGAACCCACTGCACACGAAGAGCAGGGAAAGGCCTGGGGCTACTCACCACTGGTGAAGTTTTTGAGTGCCTCCAGGAAGTACTGGATACGGATGTCATCAGAGGGAAAGTCATCAAATTTGACTGCAATGAAGAATGTCCAACAGCTTCGTTAGAAACTACCAGCAAGGCAAAGGAGAGGAGGAGACCCTCTGCTCCTCAGTGAGCCCCTGGCACCCCTAAGTGGGGCCAGCACTCTGTGCCATCATGGGTGGAGAAATAGGGGTTCCAGTTTGCCTCTGCCCATAGCAGCTGAGGACCAGATGGACCAGAGTGGAAACCAGTGGGGTTTGCAGCTAAACCTGAAGCATCCCTATCCAGGGTCCCTCTGGCTTATCCTCCCCCAGACCCCTCAGCACCCCACAAACAAGGACACATGCACAGGACAAGCAGCATCGAGGAGAGCCTGTGCCCTTGTAGGGGCTGGGAGCAGCTTTAGGCTGACCCTGTGACTTACTGAATTTCTGTAGTTCTGCCACCGTGATCTCAGGGTCTCCACAGATCCTCTTTTCCATCTGCTGCCAGGTGAGCAGGTCCAGCACAGGCTGAGGCACCACACGGAGCAGCCCAGCACGCATGGCTGCGATCTGGGGTGCACAGGAGAGGCTCCATGTCACCAGAGTGGGTCTGAGCCCAGAACAGTCACCTAGGGCACTGGGGGCAGGGACCATCAGGCCCCAAAGGGGGTTCAGGGCTCATGAGCATCCTGGGTAGGGGTTCACGGAGGAACTGCCCAGATGGAGTTGGTTTTGGGGACACATTTTCATGCTACAAACCCCACAGGTACCAGGATGGCTTGCCACAGGAGCAGGGTCCTCTTGGAGCCATGTCAGCCCTGGGGGATGGTGTTACCTGCTCCTTGCTCTCCTCCAGCCGAGCTTTTTGCACCAGGTGGATGAACTCCTTGCGGTCCTCGTAGCGCACCACGGTGTTGCTGCCATTGGGGATCAGCTCCACCATGCGCTGGTCACTTAGCACGGTTGTGTAGGTCAGCTCTCTGCCAAACATAAACTCGAAGGCTTCCTTGTCCACCCCCTCCAGCACCTCCAGGAGCTTCACCTGCAACCCAAATGGGCAGTAGCCACCACGGTGGAGCCACAGCAGCCACAGCAGCGCACGGCACTGCCCTGCCAGCCCCCTGCCCTGCTTACCAGCTCGGAGTCCACGGTGGCAAAGTCCTTGCTCCAGCTGACCTCCTCTGCTGCCAGCTGCTTCCACACCAGTGCTGGCAAAGACAGGATCTGCCAAAGCGAATGGACACACGTCCTCCACATGCCCCTGTTTCACTCACAGGCAGTGGGTGAGACACAGTGGCCCTGACCAAGCCCCCACACCAGCCAGGAAGGCTCTGTTGTGCTCACCAGAAACTCCTTGCTCCTCAGGGCTGCTCCCATCAGCTGCCCAATCCACTCATACTTGGGGAAGTCCTTGCAGGAGGGGTTGGGGACATACATGTCCCTGGTGTCACTGCTGCTGTTACCCTGTGGGAGAGAGGCTTAAGATGACCACCCAGTATGGTGTCTCCTGCAGCCTCCTCCTCCGTCACTCCTCTGCCTGCCTCTCCTGCCCTTTACATCCCTCCCAGAGATTGCCACTACCCAGGTACAAGCACAGCTCCCCCAGCCAATAGCCCTGAAAGAATTAAGACAAAACTAACAGCCCAAAAATCCCCAGGCTCTGCCTGTCCCCAGCCTGGACAGAAAAACAGTGGGATGTCAAACCTGGTTAGAGGTGCGCACGAAGAAGGGTAGGGGAACGGGGACGTCTCCTGAGCTGGGACACAGCTCCTCTGACACATCTGACAGGCTGTCCCGAAAGCCACCACCTTCAGTGGGGGCAGAGGCTGGTTAGTGCCTGATACACCAGGGCCAGACACTAAGCCACAGGATCTGGCAAAGCTGCCCCTCTCCCTGGGGCAGGAGAAGCTCTGGTGGGTAGGGGAGATGCTGCCCCACATGTGCAGAGCAGAGCTGCCTCTCACAAAGCAGCCAGGACAGCATGGGCACCCACTGAGCTGCACCCCAACACAGGAGAGCTTGGGGGAGAGCCCTGGGGCAGGAAGGGAGAGCTCTCACCATTGTCAATGATGCCCTCAGTGATGAAATCGCACTCCCACCACTGGGTGTAGGTCAGGGGCCACCTGCAGGAAAGCAACAGCCCCATGCACATCCTTCCTCCAAGGGCACCAGCACCACTTGGCATCCCCTTGCACCCTGCTCTGGGGAGATGACACTCCACAAATATGATGCTGAAGACCTACCTGTAGTCCAGGGGCTGGTTGTTCTTGGAAGATCTGAGGCCTTCGTACAGCTGGAGAGTATCAGAGCAGAAAGGGGATGAGACACAATGGGGGCAAGTGATGCTGAACTTGCGGGTACCTGGCACTGGGCATGGTGTTGCCATACCTGGGTGAAAACAGTGTTCCTGCAGCTGGGGTCCAGTGCAGGGCTGGCACGGTGCTCCCGGGCCAGGAGCCGGTTGATGTACAGCTTTGGCGTGCTGTGAGGAGCAGGGCTCTCGGAGGACTGGAGACAGTGGGCAATGAGGGCTGAGCTCTGCTTGGACAGCAGCAGAAATGGCTTCATGCTCTAACAAGGGACAAGCAGGGATGATTAGAGGCCTAATTCTGCCACTGTGTGCCCTCTTTTCCTCTCCCCAAGCACAGCTCCTGGTGTCACAGGGGATTCTCCACCCATCTGTCAATGCCCAGCATGGTAGCTCTCAGCCCCAGACCAGTCTGTCCCCATTGGATCAAGGAGGACACAACACAGTCCCCCGAAAACTACCTGAGCTTGTGAGGAGACACTAATATTGGCACCATCCCCGGGGAGCCCAGCAAATGCTCACCCTGAGTGCATTGAAGGTGCCGATGCTGTCCTCAGAGAGGGGAGTCAGGTAACACAGGACACTGTCCAGAAGCTGGACAAACCTGGAGACCAGAGAGAAGCAGCATGAGGCTGCGGGGGAGTAGCATTTCACCACAGACAGCCCCAGCCCCTGGGCACTGTGCTCCGTGCACATGGGCCTCTCCTCCAGCCCATGGAGGGACACCAGACACCAAGGGGAGCACCCAAGCAGCACCCTCTTGCCAAGCACTTTATTTCATTACCCCCAAGAAAATGCTGTAATCAAGGGCAGCCCAGCACACACTGCAGCACTACAGCTGAACTGCTGTGGGGCCAGTGCTGACCCCAGCCTGGGGCTGCCCTGCAGGCCAGGGCATGGTTCTTCCTGGGACCAGGCTCACTGCAGGGGTGGTGACATCCCCATGCCATACCTCTGGATGAGTACAGCCCGTCGGTACAGAATGTCGGTGTCCACCCCTTCCAGGAGAGGGTAACGAACCAGCCGGGCGGGCTGGAACATGTCGGCATTGAGGATCAAGTCCCACTCCCAGAAGGACATGATCTTAATCCCTTGGAGACGGACATTGTACCCTTGGTCTGCCAAGAAAAAACAGTGATGCTGTGTGAGCTGGTGCAGCTGTGCGGCCAGCACAGCTTGGATGCTGCAACCAGGGGCAAGGTGCCTCCAGCACCTGCGGCATCTCATATGAAGCTCACTCCTCATCTTTCCCTCCAGTGGATCCCAAAAAAGCAGCAGAGGCCACAGGAAGAGCCACAGGTGCTGGAACCAGCTGTGGGTTTAGGGCCAGGCTGGGCTGGCACCCCGAGTCTGGCAGCACAGGCTCACCCCGGCACTCCAGGAAGCGGATCTCCAGCACCGGCATGGGGGTTTTCACGTCACGGAGGATGCAGACATTCTGGTAGCTGTTCCTGCACAGAGCATGGAGGGTGACGGCAGAGCCACGAGGCACAGACACCACTGAGGTGGTCAGCAAGGCATGTGCCATTCTGGCTCCCCAGCCGAGGATGTAATGCTACCCATGGTGAAAGCCCCCCAACCTCATCAGGGCTGCGGCAGAAGGGGCCCCAGCAGAGAGGAGAGGCTGTCAGAGACACAGACATTCTGAAGAAAGTGGAAACCACATCCAAAGAGCCAGAAAAGAGCACAAATTCAAAGAAGTTCAAGAAAGACAGGATGGCTGAGAGCACGTCACTGTTCTTGGGGGGTCACGGCACGTTTCTCAAGGGCAGAACCATCCTTCAAGCAGAGTTGGTCATGCAAGGGTTTTCAAAGGAAACAGGAATTTGTGGAGATGAGCAATTTGCTAAGTGTATTTTCAAAGCCTTTCTCAAGGTCTCATCAAAGTCCTATGGGCCCATGGGAGGAAAACACTGCAACTACGCAGACACAGAGAGGAGCTGGCTCCAGAAGCTGTAAAGGATACCTCATTGGTCTCATGGGTGTGTCTTCAAAGACAGATCTTACTGGTCAGACAAAAAAGGCAAATGGGCAAGTTTTGGGGAAGGTGAAGGAGATCTTTGCACCCCTGGGCAGACTCCTGCCTGCCTCGAGAAGGGTGCTCAGAGCCAGAGTGAGAGAGAGGTGAAGCTCTCCAGGACTTCTTGGATACATCATGGCAGAGATGCTCAGAAGGGTGAGAGCAGTGGCATGTGTCCTCAGAGGTGAGGAGGATGCAGAAAGATCCCCAAAGTCACCAGGCAGAAGGAAGCACGCTGATCAGCTGCTGCAGCATGGTTGAGGAGCATGAGAGGAGATGAAGGCACTTGGTTGGCACATGGAGGTAAGGGACCACTGCATTGGTGGGGACAGGTGTAGCCTATACCCAGGGCATCCTGACCCTTGGAGAGCTACTGTCACTGGCAAGTAACTCAAGACTAACCCCAGCCCTTTACTTAGAATCTGTTCAGGATGCAGAGACAGCTCAGGAGTTCAGCACAAGCTGGACCCAGGCTGCTCCTCGCTCATTACTCACTCATTAATTAGGACTGTCCTTAGGTGCTGCAGCCTGTTTAGCGTGCCCCCATATACAGCCACCCGCCTGGGTACGTAGGAGCTGGACTGCCCATCCAGCATCAGCCACAGCCTCCTGCGGACAAGAAGAGCAAAGCGCAGTGTTGTCCTCTCCTCCTGAGCTGACTGGGCACAGAGATACCCCCAGAGTTGTCCCACATCTGAGGGCAAGGCTGTGTCTTCCTGGGGTGCCTCTAGTGGCAGCTGTCCCCCACCTCAGCCCCAAGTTCCCAGATGCAGCTGGGGGAAAGCTGGGTTGAGGAGGAAGCAGGTGCTTTTCTCCACACCCTGCCCATCCCTGGCACAGCTGCTCCCACGGAGGGACACCCCGAGGTCTCACTTGACAATGGCGCCTTCCTTCATTTTGAGCCGCACCCAGTGCTGCCCTGGGGGCCCACTGCTCTCCCAGAAGGTGTATGTCAGGTTGTCCGTCAGATGGGCTGCAACACAATCCTCCTGCAAGAGTGCAGCAAGCATAGGGAGGAAGATAAGCATCCTTGTGCACATCATGACCAGCCCTGAGATGGGTTCCATGGATCCAGAAGAAGTCAGGAACAGGCCAGCCCCTTGGTTTGTCAGGCTGTGGGTGGATGGTGGTTCCTGCACACAGCAAACTGGGCACAGCCATGGACTCCTCACAGTGCCACAGAGACACAGTAGGGTTTTGCTCCAGGTACCCAACTCCCAGCAGCTTTGCTAGGGCAGCAAAAACCCACCACCATTCCCTCTCCCTCACAGAGGGGATAACCACCGTTGGTTAACCACTCCTTCCCACAGCTGCAGTGATGCCCTTGTGTCTCATGCTGATTTTAGGCTGCAGAGGAACCTCACTACGCACCGTCTGTGAGGAGACCTCAATGCTGCTGATGTGCTCCTTGGTGCAGTCCACGTGCTGCAGCTCCTTCTCGCTGTGATCATACAGGAAGCGCCCCAGCTCCATGTCTTGTTCGTAGCTCCAGCCTGGGGGTACGGACCTGCAGGGAGTCTCTGTGTTAATGAGACGAGTAGATCAGGCTGCTCCCCAAACCTGCCCACCGGCAGTGGGCAGGTGCCCCAGTTCAGACTGCCCACGGTGTCTCATGGTCACTGACTTGGGATGGTGACAGGCACCTGTCCCTGCAGCAGGCAGATGGCAAAGTCTCATCACCAGCATGCCAGGTATTTATGGCCACTCCACCCCAGTAGGAATAGCAGCACATGGTCGCTCCAATGCTCCACGGAGCAAAGGCCATCTTTACTTGAGTAGTCGAGAGGTACAAACGTAAAAGGCTTCTCATGGCACCCATCCTCCCCACTTCCAACTCTGAAGCCAGTCCTGGCCCTGCAGGCACGTCCAGGCCCCAGCTGGCAGCCACTCAGGGTGCTGCAGTCCCACTCTAGGAGATGCACTCATACCGAAACTTCTGCACCGCAGCCTCATCCTGCTCTATGAGTCTGGGCATCTCTCCAAGGTGCATGGAGTAGGTCAGGTCCACCACTTGTTGCCAGCTGGAGCAGCATCGGCAGAGGAGTCATACAAGGGAAAAGATGAGTCAGCGCTCAGCGTGCCCAAGCATTCCTGACATAGCCTGGGGTGGAGGCAGCAGTGTGAAGGACTAGGGGTGACACCCAAGGCTGCAGGAACAGCTGTGGGAGGGATGAAAGTGTCCCTGAACACAGGCACAGGCTGGGACACAGCAGGGAAATCCAGCCCTCCACATGGCCTTCCACCATGAAAATCAAACTTGAACTCTCTCATCACTGCACTACCTCCTCGACATTGCTCAGCCCAAATCTGAGTGCCACAGAACTCCCTAGCACTACCTTTATCCTGTGCAGGCACTGCCACAAGCCAACAGGTCACCCTGCGAGGGGGCGCCCACGGTTGGCTCGCCGGGGATGTGTCCCACCAGCGCTGGAGGGAGCGAGAGGGCTGTGCTGGACGCGTCCGAGGGATTTGGGATGGCTGGCTCGCGCATCCCCTGGCGGTACCGGCCACACGTGCCTCCGGCTCCCGCAGTCCAGCCCAGGCCCTCCCGGGGCGCAGCTGAGGCCGTACCTGACGGCAGGTCTGTAATCAACCCCCAGCGTTTCCTGCTGCCGCTGGATCCTCTGCACGGAGTCAACCGGGACCAACTTATCTCCTGCCCCTCCGAACTTCTGCGCCAGCACCCAGCCTTCTGCCAGCCCATGGCAGCCCGTGTGCTCCTCCAGCTGCTCCTGCGGGGACAGCGGGCGTGTCACGGCCGCCGGGACCCGTGTCCCCCGGGCGGTTCCCGGTGCCGCGTTACCTTGCTGAGCTTCACCCAGAGCCCGGCGCCGTTGCAGTACTCCTCGCCGGTGGCGCGGAGGCAGCCGCCCTTGCGCACCTCGATGGTGGCCCGCGCCGCCCGCTTCCCGCCCCGCGCCGGCCCCGGGCTGTCCCACACGCTGAGGAGGCTGCGGGCGGCGGCGGCGGCCGCGGGGTCCCTGCAGATCTTGTACTGCACCTCCCTGGGCACGTAGCAGAGCGCGGCGGGCAGCGCCCGGGCGCGGCGGAAGCACTCGCTGCAGTGCAGCAGGAACCGCAGCCGGCCCAGCACCTGGTGCGGAGCCTCCCCGCCCGCCCGCATCGCGCACCGGGCACCGGCAGAGCCCCGCTCCGGGCTGTCCCGGCTGTGGCCCGGCGGTGCCCGCCCCGCGGTGACCGCACGGCCGCCCCGCCTCGGGCAGCTCTCCCTCCCCGGCTGCCGCCTCCTTCCCGGGCAGGCGCCGCTCCGCCCGAGTCCCCCGGCACGCCCCAGCCCTCCTTCATCCCTCCCGCGCCGCAATCGCCCCGCTCTCGAGCTCTGGGATCTCCGCTATCCCCCCTTTGCCAAGACAGGACGGTGTTACGGCCGCCGCTGTCTCTCAGTCCCAGGCAGGAGCTGCCACAGGCATCCCCTCTTAGGACTCTGCTTGCTCCCGGCTTCCCACATCGCTGTCACTGCCTGGATCCCCACAAGCAGGAAGCGGATCCCTACGGTGTCAGAGTATAGAACTACTTCTCCAGCCTGGATAGGGAAGAGAGGGTATCCTGCTATGGGGAGCGTCAGCTCCTGGCTAGCTGTGGGACATATTCCAGCCCCAGGCAGGTCTGCAGCCGGTGGGGATGCCCCAAGCTGAAGAGGATAACAGGATTTCTGGCCCAGGAACAGCTTTATCCCAGCCAGCAGTGCCATTCTGGCAGCAGGAGCAATGCCATGACACCCAGCAGTACCCAACCATCCCAGAACGCTGGCAGTGTCACACCCGGTGTCACGCCTGCTTGTTGCATACCACAGCAAGGCGGTGGCACAGAGCAACTCAGCTCCACCCCACGCTACTTTATTCTTCAGTTTGGGCACAACGGGCCACGTTTAGGAATTATGAAGCAAGCAGGCTGGCAGAGCTCAAAGGTCCCTGCACCTCTCTGGTGCCCGGCAGGTCAGAGTCCAGTTCCATCCTGCCTTCAAAGGCACAGTGCAAACTGATACAACAGCTGTTACCCCACAGTATTATCTGTTGAACAGGTGTGACCATGCCTCAACACAGCCATGGGCACCCACCTTGCCAGGAGCAAAGTGCCCTGAGCCACAGTGCGAGGTACTGCACTGGCTCTGCTCGTCCGTGGTGGTGGCTGGAATCAGCCACAAAGCCAGAGACAGCAATTCTGAGATGAGCCTAGGACCTATAAAAAAACCTGCTCCAGCAGACAGGACTTCACACCCACGCAGCTGAGACAGAAAGCCCTGCTGCAGGCAAAGACTGCCACAAACCGCTTCTACTCGCCATGATGCAGGGAGGTGACAGCACATGCTCCCTCCTAGTCCTACATCCCTTTTAGCACAACCCCCCTCAGCAGATCCGGGAATACAGCAGTTTCAAAGGAAACTGGTGAAGGGAAGGACTTTGTTTACAACTGGAAGTGATTTCTGGATGACAGACTAATTCAAAAGAGGAAAAAAAGCCATGACGCATTAAAAGCAGGAATAACCCTGACTCACAGCATCAGCCTCATCCAGTGCAGCCCCAGTGACACTGGCTCTTAGCAATAGTCATCCAACAGACCACACAGGCTGAAGATAGAGCTGGGGTATAAATGTGGACAAACAACTGGTAGCTCACAGTGCTAGGCAACAACCAGTCCTGCCCAGGGCTGGGAATACCAAGGAGTACTTCTAATGGTCTTGAAGTTGCAAAGGTTTCATTGGCCACTTCTCGCTCACACACTGTGTGCCCACCTGCTCAAGGAGCTCCAGCTCTTGATACCCAGAGTTTCTCCACTCCCCTGGGGCAAAGGCTTTCCCTGTTCACCTGAAACATGAATCTCCCTTCCCTCAGTAAAGGGCAGCAGAGCCTGGTGCTGGCACGCTTGCTAGTGCTCTAATCCCTGCCGTCTGTGAGAAGAGCTTAGCCCTGTCTCCACATTTCCAAGAGAACTCAAAAAGATTAGTTGTAATACTGGCATTTAGGGGAAAACCAAGGCTCAAAGAGCCTGGGAAAACAGCTGCCAAGCCACCAAGGTAACATGCTGGATGCGTAACTGAAAGTTACAGAGGAAAAAGGAAACAGAGTTTCTATCTCCTGTGGAGGAGCAGCTCCCCCAGCAGTCACTGCTGTGCAAGGGGAACAAGGAACCGGGGTGGTCACAGGAACTTGGATTTTGTCCCATGAGAAAAGCATGGGAGTCTGTCCTGAAGCACCCACAGTTCTGTAGTGCAGGTCTGTTGTGACACCTGGTGGCTAAGAGTGAGCCTGCAGCACCTGCCAGCAGCCTGCCCCATTTCTTTGTAATCCTAGATGAATGATCTCATCTCCACTGACCTCAGGTGAGAGTAGGAACAAGGCAAGGGAATGTGGTCAAGACACCCTGAGCAACTCTGAGCCACCCTGTGCTCTCAGCAGCAGTTCACAGTTCTCTGTGATGTGCCACAGCCTGCTGTGCAGTTTCATGTCCCTATTCCACTTTGGTTTGGAGCAGAGTGCAGCCTGGGAGGAGTAAGCTTTCTAGAGCTACAACAGGGACATGTGGAGAAGAAACTCATTACAAGAGCCTATCACACCTTCCTGATGCATGAGGGCTGGGCCAGGGTTTCATTATTGCCATCCCATTTACACTCCAAGCTAGCTCCCACCCTGATGAAGACCCAAGCCCCCATGTCCACTGCTGGGACCCAGGCTCCACATATATATTTATTATATATACACATCCTGGGGAAACAAAAGAGCTTGTCCCACCGCACAGTGTTCTTGAATGACTGTCCATGCTGCTTTGTCAGGCTGGAGCATCACTCTTCCCAAGGACTCACATCTGTGTCAATAGCCACACAGTTATAGGCCGCATAGCGCAACTTCTCTTCACATACCTTGGCTCTAGGGATGGCAGAAGGGGAAAAAAATAAAGGTAAGGAGGAGTTTCCATTGCTGCATTTGCCAGCTGAGAGGACAAGATGTTCACCAGCTGCTCACAGAGAGAATACCGGCAACCACGTGGGACAGGCAGGGGACATAAGTGTGGCAAAGTGATGGGGCCCTGTGGGTCAGCACCAAGGCTAAGAAGAGAACCCAGGCACACAGTCCCCCAGATGCAGGGAAGTACCAAAACTTACGTGGCATAGTTGGGCAAGAAGAGAGTGCTGGAACAGGTGGATGACTCTGGCAAAGCATCTGTCGTCTCAGAGCTTGGGGAGATGGTGACAAACTGGTTACAACCAGCAGGCCAGGGAGGCAGTGGAGACCAGATCACACATCCCTTTGGTGTGGGATCTGTCAGCCTTGTGGATTGCAGAAGAATGGACTTACCCCATCTTGTCTGGATAGATGTAGATCCGTGCTGGAAGGCGGCTTCTGCCAGTGACAAATCTGAGGAAGCGGCTGCGATCCTCTGAAGGAAAAGCAAAAGGTATCAGCAAACCCTACAGGGATGTGAGATGGAGTACAGCTGCTTCTAGGTATCACCAGTGCTAGCAAGAAGTTCCTTCAGCCCAGCTACTTGCCCTCCTTGGCCCCCAGCTGCTCCCCAGGCAGCAGTGAGGGTTAATTTCATTCTCCCAGTTCCCAGGCAGCATGCAGGAGCTGTCACGGCATGAGATATGCAGGGACAGAGCAAATCACTCACCATTGGTGAAGTTGTTGAGTGCTTCCCAGAAGTACTGAACACGGGTGTCCTGTGGCTCAAAGTCCTCAAACCGGGCTGGCAGAAAGGATACAAAAAGGAGTTTATTAAAAATCCAAGCTCCTCCTTCTTTGCCAGCACAGAAAGAAACCTCTGGGTGCCTGCAGGGTGTGAGCACCTAGACCCAAGGCGCAAGGGACACATTAAGTCAGGCCCCTCTCAGGAAGTACAGCCAGATCCACATCTCAGCTCCACAGGGCCTCAGATACTGGCAGGCTAGGGATGCCCCAGCCTATACTCTGAGGCTCAGCATGGAGTCAACAGACATGCCTGCCCGCAACAGCCCCTAGCTAAAGCCAGGAAGCACAAAGACCCACACTGTCACTGTAATAAAGACTAACACCAGCCTCCCACATCTCTCCTCATCTCAGCACCGACAGAAGACAGTCTTGTTTGTCAGGAAAAGAATTTTCAGCAGAGCACTTCACTTACTAAGCTTCTTCAGGGCATCAACTGTGACTTCAGGGTCTCCACAGACCTTTTTTTCCAGTTCTTGCCATGTAAGGAGGTCAAGAACAGCTTGAGGCACCACCTTCAGCAGCCCAGCCTGCATGGCCATGATCTGAAAAGGAGACAGGGCAGGTAAGCAGCATGTCTTGCCCATTTCCCTGACTCATGGCTGAGCCTAGGGACTCTACTGGATGCAAGCCATGTGACTGCTCAGCAAATGCTCCCAGGAACCTGAAGAAGGGGACAGAATCTCAGAGGGATGCAACCCAGTTCGTTCAGGAAGCCTGTGCCAGAGCTGGGAATAAAAACCCCTATCACCCATGCTGCTACAAGCCACTCTGCTTCTGAACAATGCCATAGGCTCCAGGACCTCACCAAAAGGGTTGGCAACCATTGCACTAATGAATACAGGGATACCAACCACAATGGATTTTACCAGATACAGTTTAGGGGATGTCTCTGAGAACTGATTACCACCAATGCTAGGGGACAGCATTACCTGCTCCTTGCTCTCCTCCAGCCGAGCTTTTTGCACCAGGTGGATGAACTCCTTGCGGTCCTCGTAGCGCACCACGGTGTTGCTGCCATTGGGGATCAACTCCACCATGCACTGATCACTTAGCACTGTTGTGTAGGTCAGCTCATTCCCAAATTTGAACTCAAAGGTGTCTTTGTCCATGCTTTCCATCACCTCCAGGAGCTTCACCTGACGAAGCCCCAAATAAGTGCTTGTTAGAGAGATGCCCAGTGGGCAGCGATGTGCCCAGGTCCCTGTCTCCTCCCTTCCCAAACAAGTTACAATGACACAGCATGGGGTATGCTGCCATAGAGCTGTTTAGCACACACTGCATGCTTGAAGCAGCAGTCAATATGGCAACACCTCTGTATCAGCATTTGCTGCATCCTACAGCTAAGAGCTGCCCTTTGCTGTGTGTGTTTCTTTGACATATCACAGGAGGAAGCAAATACATGAGGACAGGGACACAAATCACTGCCCGGCTGAGTGCCGCAAGGAATAGGATAGGAACTG
Source organism: Grallaria varia (assembly GCA_013396735.1). Lineage (NCBI taxonomy): Eukaryota > Metazoa > Chordata > Aves > Passeriformes > Formicariidae > Grallaria > Grallaria varia. The sequence continues at coordinate 167,028 of VWZG01003529.1, read as the reverse complement.
GGAGGTTGTGCCTCTCACCAACACAGAGTCCACAGCAGGGAAGTCTTTGCTCCAGCTGACCTCCTCCCCTGTTAACTGTTTCCATACAAAGCCAGGAAGAGCCAGGACCTGAAAGAGAACAGAGATTTTGCTGAGTCTGTGAAAATGAGACATCCCCAATGAAGGAGACAGGGCTCAACAATGCAGACACAGCTTCCCTTCTTCCCCTGTCCACATGTAGAGTTCATCCTAGGTAAGCAGAGACCAGGCACTGTCTCCCAAGCTCTCAGCAGCATCCCCCAAAACTCAGCCTGTGAGTTCTGCAAACCCCTCAGCCCCAAACCCTGCCAAACACCTTTTGTCCCAGTGTTTGACCACAGAGCCTTCCCATGCTCCTGTCAGACAGGCTGCAGGAGGGAGCTAACAACTCCCTTTATGGTAAATCTCACAGGGGTAGTATTGAAAGCTTACCAGAAACTCCTTGCCCCTCAGAGCTGCTCCCATGATCTGCCCGATCCACTCATACTTTGGGAAGTCTTTACAGGAGGGGTTGGGGACATACATGTCCCTGGCTTCTCCAGTGCCGTTACCCTACAGAAGTGGGAGGCAAAACTCCAAGTCATGATCTTAGCACAGCAAGAAACAGCACAGACTACTCTTCCTGTGCCTCTGGGCACTTCTCACAGCAGAACTGGGCTAACCCCCAATCCTCCCTGACAATATTCCCAGTGAGAGACCAGTCAGTATCCAGGTACCTGTCAACATATTCTAAAATGAGATGCCACAAAACAATTTACCCAACCCTTCACAAAGAAAAGCTTTGGACCAGCAGAAGTAGGTACATCCCTGGCATGCAAGGGAACAGATACAGCACTGCATTAGCAGGCACAGAAGGGTCTGTCCCAAATATCCCGACCCATGGCACCTGGTTGGATGTGCGCACAAAGAAGGGCAAAGGCACAGGGGTGTCTGCCGAGCTGGGGCACAGCTCCTCCGACATGTCTGCCAGGCTGTCCCGAAAACCGCCACCTGCAACCCCAAAAGGAGGACATTTTGAGTGATGTGAACTCCCCGTGTGCTGACCCTCAGTTACGGAGCAATGGAGGTCTGGTTCCCATCCCAGCAAGCAGTATCTAGAACATGGCTAGGAGTGGCAGAAAAAGGCAACCTACCTTCCATCGCTCCTCTATGGGGAGCAAACAAGAGCCCCTACAGCAACAGTCACCCCAACAAGCCCCAGCTGCTCCAGAGGAGCTCCTGCCTCCCACAGTCCCTACCTTGGTCAATGATGCCCTCTGCGATGAACTTGCACTCCCACCACTGGTCATAACGCAATGGCCACCTGTGGAAAGCCAGGCATTGCCTGAGGTGCAACTCAAAGCCAAGGAGGTGCTGAGAAAGCAGCAGGCACAGCAGAAACACCAGGGGACTAGGGTGGAGCAGCCTGGGCTTAGGACAGGGCAAGATCTCAGTCTCCAGAATCAGCTGCATCCTCAGCAGGGAGGTAACACCTTGGGGAACAGGCCCTCATCCCACAGCTGAGCTGGTTCCTGTCCTAGCAAAATCTCTCCAGAACACAGGACACACAGAGGCTTCCCAAACACCCTGCTGTGACAGATAACATAGCTCCCAGCACTGCATGATGCCCTCTCTCACCCAGACACCACTTACCTGTAATCTAGAGGTTTTTCAAATTTGTCCGAGGGTTTCAGGCCTTCATATACCTGCAGAGAAGATCAAGGCTGGGTATCCCCTCCCCATGTGAACTGGTGTCAGGTGATAGGAAATTGGAAAAAATCTGGTTTGCCCAAAACCATTAAATACTGTCTAAAGCTGGTCTCTAAATGCTCTAGAAGCCCTTCATTTTTGGAAAGGCAACACAAATTACAGCATCCCACTGTATGAAGCTTTAGGCCTCAGAGGTGCATTGAACACATTAATTTTTACAGCAGTCTGGGCTGTTTGTGCACACACAGAGCACTTAGATCTTTTGGAGGTGGGAGGGAGAATGAGCACAAAGATCAGCATTGCTTAAAACCATGACACAGGACTGTATGCAACTGCATGACTGTTGTCACACAAGAACTCTTTGCTGCCCTTTTAGTGTAATGAGATTTTTACACTCTGCATTAACAACATGCCACAGAGAGCATCCAGGACAGAGTACAGATTTCAACTCAGAGATCCCAAATACCCTCTAGATGTTATTCCTGGATATGGAATCATCAGCACATGTAATTATAGAGCCTCTGAGTCATGTGAAGAGGCCTTGGGGGCTCCAGGTATCTCCAGCTCCAAGCTGTCCCTTCCACCCACCTTTATGTGGATCAATTTCATTTTGGGATGCCCTACCCTCCCCAAAGCAGCAGGAACCCTTCCAGAAGGGACAGTACCTGGGTGAAGACAGCATTCTTGCAGCTGGGGTCCAGGGCAGGGTTGTCTCGGTGCTCCATCGCCAGACGTCGGTTAATATAGAGCCGTGGCATGAAACTGGGCTTGCTGGTCTCCGAGTCCTTCAGACACTGGGTAATGAGAGCTGTGCGCTTCTTGGACAGCAGCAAGAACTGCTTGATATGCTGCCAACAGGGATGTACAAAACATGTTACCTACTTTCTGCTGTAGACACTGCAGCTCCAGGTCTCTCCCTTTCCCAGGGCCACTGCCTTCCCACAGAGATACATTCTCCTTGACAATATTTGCTCCCCCTCTGCCTCTGAAAGATTCTGCATTCTGGCTTAAGTGAGACATCAAGCTCAGTCCTCAATTTATCAGCTGTCATCTGATGCTTACACTCCAGAATTGCTTAGACTCTTATTTACCCTCACTCCCAGAACACTGGCTGTACTATCCCTCCTGTTTGTAATCAAAGCCAACTTCTCTAAACAAACAAGAATCCTCAAATACTTTGGGTCCTATGTTGAGCTGGCACAGGAATTACAGTGCTTTCTGACATTCAGCCTGGAAGCACACACAATAGGGCTATCTCAGTAATTTTCAGCATGTGTATTCCTGGAGAGGATGTAAGAAAAACAGACAACTGGAAAGAGGAGCCCGGCATTATGAAAAAGATGGAAAGCAAAAGCTTATCAAAGCCAGGAATAAGTACTGGTAAAAGCCTTGCAGTTCGGACAGAGCCAGCTCAAAGCTGCTGGCAGTAAGAGCAGGAACAGAGTGTCCTGAGCTGAGATCTTCTAGGGGAGGTGTGTCCAGCTCACATGCCCAGTGCTGCTAGAGACTAAGTCCTTTGGAGGGTGAAATGTTCTGGTTGATTCTTCTTGTTACCCCATAGCTACATGCTTTCACATCAGTGGTTTAGCAGGAAACTGACCTCTAAACAATATCACTTTTCACAGCAACAATGAACTGAGCTCAGCCAGGTACCTCCCTTAACCTGCTTTAAAAGCAACAAGCACTGGCTGCCTCCCTCAACACAGTCCAAGTGCAGGCCCCCTGTCAGACTGAGGCCCCAACAAGACATCGAGGGAACTGCTCACCTTGAGTTTGCTGAACGTGCCAACAGTGTGGTCCCAGGCTGGCACCAAGTGATGCAGGACACTGTCCAGGAGCTTGATGAATCTAAACACAAAGAATGTATTGCGACACAGGAAGAACAAGTCTGTACAAGTCTGCAGGCACTCCCTGGTTACAAGCAGAAAAATAACCACTCATCCAAATCAAACCTAGTGTAATTTTTTACATCACACAGCATTTGGTATTAAATTCCCACTCCCTGGGCGCTTAGGTGATCTTGTACCCCTTAGGAGGGACTCTGCATGTACCTGCCCCCTACTCTGCACAGATATGCTGTGTTTACATCAGACACTAAACCTGAGCTGCATAACTCCTCTGAAAGCATAGAGAAGCTATTCCAGAGAGGCCACTTTTTCCCAAATGATTTGGCTATTTTCTCTGGCGTCCATAAAGCGTGTCCCTAAGGGAGTTACACAACTTCAAGCATCCAGCCATATGCATGCTGGAGATGGCACCAATCCCTGCAGGCAATGCCACCCCACCTGTCTGCTGCCCCCACACAGTACCTTTGAATAAGCACAGCCCGTCGGTACAGCAGGTCAGGGTCAGTCCCTTCTAGGCGAGGGTAGCGCACCAAATTGGGCAGCTGGAACATGTCTGCACTGAGCCCCAAGTCCCTCTGTCGGGAGGATTTGATTTTGATGCCTCGGATACGAACATCAATCCCATCATCTGCACAGGAAGACCATGGATGATATGCTAAGACTAAGAGAAAGTAAGCCTTCCAGTCTGGTCCTCCCCTCCTTCCAGGGAGGACTACAAGGAAAAGCATTAGGAATGCAACCAGCTCCACCAGCTCTGAGGCTGGGCATTGAAAGCCTGAACTACCTCTGTAAAGAAGTGGGGTATTTACAGGAGAGAAAAAAAAAATTAAATAATTGGAGGCAGAGAAAAATAGGATGAAAGCTGAGAACTTCCAAAACTTCAGATCTTTCTGGAGTTTCCCTTGGTTCTATTGCATCTCATCAGAGAGCCCGCAGGGACAAGAAGCACAAGTCACAGAACAAACCCTCAACATACAGTATCTTACAGGTGCATTATGGATGTGGCCAGTACAGCCAGCCCTACCTCGGCACTCCACAATCCGGATCTCGATGACAGGCAGGTGTGTAGTCATGTCCTCAAGGATGCACACATCCCCAATGTAGCTGCTGCAAACACAGCACAGATGAAGGCTGAAAGGCTGTTCCCTCGCCCATCCTGCCAAAATCCACTTGAACGCTTGTAAGGGAAGAGGGTTTACATCTTTTGAAATGGGAGCCTGTGGCAGGAACCCAGACCCAGTTGCCTACAATACGGTTGAATGTCTGAACCTGCTGGCGACGCAGGTCCAGGTGACACAATTCTGATATGTCCCACAATCAGATCAGGAGAGCACTGATGACTGTGCTGCCTGCTATTGTAGGCAGAGTGAACCCACAGCTCAGAAAGCCAAGCTGGGGCCACATGACTGCTTAGGGTTGGAGTGCTCAGCACCTCCAGCCCCTGCAAGGGCCACGCTAACCTGTGCACCTCCATCCACTCACTCCTCAATGCAGACATCGTTCAGTTTCTTCAGACTGTCCCCCTCGCCCCCGTACACAGCGACCCGCTGGGGTGTGAAGTTCTCATCGTTGGAATCCACTGTCAGCAGCAGCTTCCTGCAAAGGGAAGTAGGGCATGAGGAGAGGGCAACTGCATCTGAACACCTATCACTGCTCCCCTTCTTTGCCTGGTCACACTGTTACCAAGCACATGCAACTGGCGCTGTGATGCCCAGAAAACTGTGACAGTGACAAGACCCCTTCAAACCCAGAGTCAGAGAAAAGGCTGAAGGGCAAGGAATGCCGGGCATATTTGGGCCATGACAGACTCAGGCAGAGACAGGAAGTCACAGAACTTGTCCCAGTCACAAGCCAGTGTACAGAGCAGAGATGACTCACTTGACAATGGTGCCTTTCTTCATGTTGAGCCGCACCCAGTGCTGGCCCTGGGATCCATCACTCTCCCAATACGTATCGGCACGGCTGTCAGTCAGGCATGACACGTTGAAGTCCTCCTGGAAGAGGGCAGTGAATGAAAGGAAGGTCAGATGGGTAAGGGATTAACTTTCCTATAGTGGTTACTTTTGTTGTGAATCCTAGTGCCAGGGGGCATCGCATTGGTCTGTTCCCTTTTCTTGGCTGTGGGTAAACAAGGGGAGTACAGAGCTCACAGGACACTGGGACTGACCCTCCAAGTGAGGTGCTCTGGGGTTACACACACAGCACAGAATAAGAAACCCTCCCTAAAATCAGCTTAGCAGCCAATATAAGCATTGGCTTCTCAAACCACTGTCCCTTGAGGGGCCACATTATGCAACAAGCTGCATGATGCTCTCCAGGCTTCTCTCCCACATCCTCAAACACAGCCCAGTCCAGCTCAGAGCAGCACAGCAAGCTCCATGCTCCACAGCCCAGTGGCACAGCTGGGCCAATGCAGTCTTGTCCCTTTAACCCACCGTGTAGGATGAGACATCGATGCTGTCCACGTACTGCTTAACGCTGCCCAAGTTCTCATCTTCCTTCCCAATGTGGTCATACAGGAAATGTACTAGGTCTTCATCACATTCATAAGTCCATGTTGGGGGCACAAACCTACCAGGGAAAAAGGATTACTGGGTCTGGAGAGCCAGAGGAAGTCAGAATTACGGGTCAAAAAAGAGAAGTCCACATCTCGCTTGCCTTGTCTTGCCCTGTTTCCTGCTTTTTGCAGGCTTATCTAAGACAAGACTGATATGCAGAGCTGTTCCCCACTGCCTGTCTTCCCCTCTTTCCCCTCCAGGTCTGCAGGAGACAGCTGTCTGAGCAGCCACGGAGAGACAGCAGCTTGTCCCCCACCACAGCAGAAGTCAAGAAACAGTTCATACCGAAGCTTCTCTACTGCAGCCTCATCCTGCTCCATGGGTCTAGGCTTTGCTCCGAGGCGCAGGGAGTATGTCAGATCCACCACCTGCTCCCATCTGAAACAACACAGAGGGAGTGAGGGAGCGAAGGGAGTGTGAAAATCCCAGGAGGAACTAGGAGTAGCTTTAAGGGGAAGATTTGGGTTTAAAGCCCCACGGTGCTTCATCACCTTCAGCCTCATACGTCACCCTTTCCTTTCCATCTATGCCTACCCCTTCCACATGCTGCTGGGCAGGTGACAAACACAGCGCCAGAGGCAAACCCAGTTCACTCCACATCCGGCACTCCTCCTGCCTCATTTCCATTGAGCATGTCCAAACGGGCTGCGACTCCCCAGAGCAGGAAGGGCCGAGGGGCAGCATCCCGAGCCCGCACACAGCCGGTCCCGGGGGAGCACCTCCCTGCTCCCGGGGACCCAGCGGGGCACCGCGGCGGCCCCGCACCTGATGACGGGTTTGTAGTCAACCCCGAAGAGCTGCTGCTGCCGCTGGATCCGCTCCGTGGACTCCACGGGCACCAGGCGGTCCCCGCCGTCGGCGTGTTTGCACACCAGCACCCAGCCCTCCTCCAGATCGCAGCTGCTCCGGTGCTCCTCCAGCTGCTCCTGCGGGGACAGCGGGCGGTCAGGCGGGGCCGGGCCGGGCCCTCCGCGGGCCGCCGCCCCCGCGTTACCTTGCTGAGCTTCACCCAGAGCCCGGCGCCGTTGCAGTACTCCTCGCCGGTGGCGCGGAGGCAGCCGCCCTTGCGCACCTCGATGGTGGCCCGCGCCGCCCGCTTCCCGCCCCGCGCCGGCCCCGGGCTGTCCCACACGCTGAGGAGGCTGCGGGCGGCGGCGGCGGCCGCGGGGTCCCTGCAGATCTTGTACTGCACCTCCCTGGGCACGTAGCAGAGCGCGGCGGGCAGCGCCCGGGCGCGGCGGAAGCACTCGCTGCAGTGCAGCAGGAACCGCAGCCGGCCCAGCACCTGGTGCGGAGCCTCCCCGCCCGCCCGCATCGCGCACCGGGCACCGGCAGAGCCCCGCTCCGGTTTACGGCGAACCCCGCCCGCCGACAGGCAAGATGGCGGCGCCCGTGCCACATACGGAACAGTGAGGAGCGGGGCAAGATGGTGGCGCACGGGGGGGGGCGGAGCAAGATGGCGGCAGCAGAGAGGCGGGACCACGGCAAGATGGCGGCGGGGCGGGGACAGGGGCGGGGCGGAGTGGAGCGGGTCGTTCCGCGTCGGGAAGGAACGGAGGGGCCGAGGAGCGGCGCGGGAGGATGGAGGGTGGCGAGCGGCTACTGTGAGTAACCGGAGCCGGGCAGGCCTGCGCCTTCTCCGAGTGCGGTGGCGGGGGGCATGCACGGGGGACATTGGTGTGGCTCTGGGAACGGCGATCTGGCCCTGGGAATGGCGCTTTGGCGCTGGGGACACTGATGCGGTTCTGGGAATGGCGGTCTGGCACTCTGGGGGCCCTGGAGGTGGTTCTGGCGGTGGGCTCCTGTCCTGGGGCCGCAGGTGTGGCCCGGGGGTGGCGGTGCCGGCAGCAGGGTCCGGCGCTGAGGCCGCTGGTGGGGCGCTGTGCGGGGTGATCTTGCACGGGTGAGTCACTGGTTCTGCACTGAGAGGGGTCAGCAGGGCCACTGGTGTGGAAGGGAAGTTGCTGGTCCCACTGTGGGGGTTTTGGGGACTGTGTCGCCGTGGCCCCCGAGGTTCCAGCAGCCCCTCGGTGGTGGCACAGAGAGGGCCCGGCAGCACCGCCCGCCCCGCTGGTCCCAAACCTCTGCGGGCGGGAGCAACTGGTGTCCCCGATAACTTAATCTCACGAGGGCCGAGCGTCGCCTCTCCCTGGGCAAGGCCCCGCAGCCACCAACAGCAAGAGGCCCTGGACTGTGGTGGGGACATTTATCACGTTTGTCACAGCTGGGCCCGAGCCCATTCCTGCGGTCCCCGGCTGGGCAGGGGGGACGAGCCGCTGGCCCTGGCACCCCCTGCCCCCAGTCGTGGCAGGGCACCCAAACCCCTCGTGGGTGACAGCCTGTACTTTCTCTTTCTCCCACAGTCCCAAAGGCTTTCCTAAGCTGAAGAATGACACATTCCTGCGTGCGGCACGCGGGGAGGAGACGGAACACACGCCGGTGTGGTGCATGCGGCAGGCAGGGCGATACCTGCCAGGTGAGCTGGGGGAGGCATGTGAGGGGCAGCAAGGGGGCCTCAGTGTGCACCGGGTAACACTTGTGCTGGTCCCTTGCAGAGTTTCGGGAGACACGGGCGGCACAGGATTTCTTTGCCACCTGCCGGAGCCCCAAGTTGTGCTGTGAGCTCACGCTACAGGTGAGCATCCCTTAGAGGAGTCTGAATGTCCCTTCTCCCTGCCCAGATGGGAATGGGGAGAAGCCTTGGGTCTGGCTACCCCGAATGGTGCCAGTAAATTATGCAGCCTTTGGGGACCCCACTGCTTCATTAGTTTGTCCTGGTCTTCCATGGGGAGAGGGTCCCAGCCCCTCATTGACATTGCCTCTTCCCCTCTGCAGCCACTCAGACGATTCCCCCTGGATGCTGCCATCATCTTCTCTGACATCTTGGTGGTGCCCCAGGTGAGAGCCATGGCCAATGCTATGGGGACTAGCCACTGGGAATGCAGCAGAGTTCAGGGATACCCCATTCTTGCTTCTTCAATTCTCTCCTGTCCCCAGGCACTGGGTATGGAGGTTGTCATGGTTCCCGGGAAAGGACCCACATTCACAGAGCCCCTGAAGGAGGTGGAAGATCTGCTGAAATTGCGACAGAAGGTGGACGTGACCGCAGAGTTAGGTTATGTCTTCCAGGCCATCACACTGACACGACACAGCCTGGAGGGTAGGGTGCCCCTCATCGGCTTCTCAGGGGCACCGGTAAGTGATGTGGCCCTTCCATGTGGGTTTCCTTGCACGGCTCCTTTGCTCTCCTGGGGTGACACCAACCATGACACCCCTGCATGTGAGTGCTACAGGGCTGCGTAAATGAGGGATATTCAATACAGGAGCAGCTGCGCCCCAGGCTCTGGGGAGCTCACAGGTCCTACCTTCAGCACTGTGACTGATGCCTCATGTCTTCTTTCATCTCTATCACCCTCACTTCATGCCTCTCCTTCCTGCAGTGGACACTCATGTCCTACATGATTGAAGGTGGCGGCTCCTCTACAATGGCCAAGGCCAAGAGCTGGCTTTACCGGCACCCCGAGGCGAGCCACCAGCTGCTGCGGCTGCTGGCCGATGTCATCATTGACTACCTGGTGGGGCAGGTGGCTGCTGGAGCGCAGGTATGTCCTGGGGCACAGGGACAGGGAGCAGAGAGGGTCCAGCTTCTGGGAGGAGGAGCAGGAGGGACTGAGGTGCTGCTTCTCCAGCCCCATGGGAAAGTAGTTGAGTTGCCATCCTTGGAGGTGTTTGAAAGATGTGTAGTTGTGGCACCTGGGGACATGATTTAGTGGTGGATTTGGCAATGCTGGGTTAACCATTGGACTCAGATGATTTTAAAGGTCTTTTCCAGCCTCAATGATTCTATGTCCCTGGCAGGCGCTCCAGCTGTTTGAGTCCCATGCGGGACACCTGGGCCCAGAGCAGTTTCAGGACTTTGCCCTGCCATACATCCGAGACATTGCCCAGGCTGTCAAGAGCAAGCTGAAGGAGGAGGCGCTGCCCCTGGTGCCCATGGTGAGTCGAGGCTGCCTGGATTGACCCTGGCATCTGGGGGCTGCTGGAGAGGGGTACATCCACTGGTACCTGCTTCCCCTATTCTAGCCCATGGAGAGGGGCCTGACCCATAGCAGGGTTACTGCCCATCTCGTCCCTCCCCAGATCATCTTTGCAAAGGACGCGCACTACGCACTGCGTGACCTGGCCCACGCAGGTTACGAGGTGGTTGGCCTTGACTGGACCATCCAGCCCCAGGAAGCTCGGTAAGAGTCTGACAGAGTGCTCAGGTGCCTGGGCAGGCCAGGTACCCTGACCTTCTCCTCTGCCCTGAGCCATTCCACACCTGGACATTGCTGCTCCAGAGCTAGGGATAGTTGGGCCACCCTTCTACAGCAACCACGGGCTGCACTGAGGGGCCGTGGGTGCCCTGTCGTGGAGGCTGCAGGCACCTGGCTGCCCTCAGCCTCTGCACCACATATAACAACTCACAAGCTTCCTCCCTGCAGTGCACAGACAGGGAAAGATGTCACCCTGCAAGGGAACCTGGATCCTTGTGCTCTCTATGCACCCAAGGTGAGCCATGGCTATTTTCAGCAATTGGGGCCTGTGTTAAAAGGCCTCCTGCCTCAACTTCCCCAGCTGCAGTGCTGACTTGTGTCCCAGAAGTCCCTCAGACTGGCTGGGGACTGGTGGGGGTGAAATCCCTTGGGCTGGATGGGACTGACACATGGTTTCCCCCCGCCGTGCCTACAGGAGAAGATTGGCGAGCTGGTGAAGAAGATGCTGGAGGCTTTTGGGACCCAACGCTACATTGCCAACCTGGGCCACGGCCTCTACCCTGACATGAACCCTGAACATGTGGGTGCCTTTGTGGAGGCTGTGCATGCTCATTCTCGTCACATCAACAAGCACAGCTGAGCCTGGGGCCTTGGGGATAGGACTCTGGTTTGGGCACAGTCACCCCAAGCAGTGTGTTGTCACAGGGCTCGCTCCATGCTGGGCTGCAGTATTAAACCAGCACCTTCTCTGCAGCAGCCGTGTGGCTCTGGCTGGGGGGACGGGGAACTGCATGGCCCTGAGGATGGGCAGTCATGGCACACAGATGGAGAGGCATGTGAGATCAGGGGCAGCCCCTGAGCTCCATCCCGTAGGTCAGAATGGGGAAACAGGGATGTCAGCGCAGTGGGGGTGTTGCCTCCCCCTGTCAGGCTGCACAGTGTCTGTGCTTGCAAGAGAGGACGTGAGCCCAGGGCACAACAGGTGTCTCCTTGCACTATGGATGCACTCAGCTCTGCTAGGGAAGGTGGAGCTGCCTGAGGCTGGCAGGGTCACAGCCTGGGAGCTTGGGGGCTCACAGCATGAGCCATGCCACAGTCCTGCTCTGGTGGCAATAGGCAACATGACATCAACTCAGGGCAGCCCCAAAGGGGTGGGAGTCATCGCAGAACTCATTTAGGGGACAACCAGCCAAGGGGACAGGAACCTCCCAACTCTAGCACCACCAGCACCCTGCCACACTGGTTGGGATGGCAGCAGAGGGACCATGGTCCTAGTACCACCACAACCCCGCTCCAGTTTCCAGAGTCTCTTTGTGACCATCCCAGTCTTGGAGTTCTCCCCTGTGTACACCTCATCTCCTCTGATCCTCAGAAGCAAGCTTGCCTGGGGCACAGCAAACCCTGCAGAAAGGCACCAAGGAGCCCTGAGTTACAACTCTGTGCCACCCCATTGCACATTGCAGTGAACTCAGTGCAGTCCAGGCTAGCTGCAAGATGGATTGAGACATGGGCGCCAACATTGCTGTAGCTGGCATGGATGAGGCAGTGCCTCCAGCATGGGCAGGGAACTGCTAACACCGTGCAGGGCAGGGAATTGCACCCAGAAGCAGCCAGGATGCCTTGCCCCTGCTCTATCCCCCTCCTTGGGGCACAGAAACTGGGTACCACAGGGAGCTGCAACACTGTCTCCTCCTCGGAGCTCTACCCAGCAAGTGTGGTGACCCCCTGACTTTAGAGAAAGGCAGGAGAGAGACGGGGGGATAACGTTCATCCCTTTTATTATTAAACATCAGATGAAGAGGTCGCACACACACATACACGCACGCACGCAAAAAAAAAAAAGGGGGGGGGAAGGAAAAAAAAGAAACAGACTGGTTGAAGACCGCTATGTCGGTGGCAACAGAGACTGAGTACAATTGGTTTCCTGGCCGGAGTGCGGACACAAGTAGTCACTTGCCAAAAAATTAAAAGTCAAACCAGACAGCAGATAACTAGCCCACGTTCTCTAACTACAAGTCACCATCCAGACCGGTCCTGGTCCCCCAGCCCTCCCAACCCGCTGGCAAAGAAATGAACCAAAACTGAAGAGCCACTGGCCCAGGGTTGGAGTCTGCCCCTGGTGCGGGGTGAGCCGCGAAGGGCTGAGCATTGGCTGCACCATAGAGCTGGGAATCAAAACAATGCAGGGAGGTGACACAGCTGCACCTGCCTCCTCCCTCCCCAGAAGCCAGGCAGCCCTGGTGCCCACCCAGGCACCTCACACCCTGCAGCTGGCGGGAGAACGCTGCATACAAGGCGACAGGCTCGCGTCCTCCATCACCAGCATCCACATGTGTCTGAGCGAGCATCGCTCTGAGTCCCATCCTTTGCTGTCCTCCAGCGCTGGGTTGCTGCTCCTCCTTCCATCCGTCCATCAGTCTGTCTGTCCCAGGGCTGTGAGTTGAGCAGATGTTTGCCTCCCCCCCACACCCTTCTCGCTGCTGACAATGCCATGGGAACCTGAGAAATGTTCATGTGCCTCCTCCTCTTTTTGTCTGTGGTTTTGTGTAGTTTTTTTAAATAATAGTTATAATAATAATAATAACAATAATAATAATAACAGCAATAATAAAAATAATCACCCCAGCCCACAACAATTTCAAGTATCCCCCAAATAAAAGACAGAATTATAAATAATTATAACTTTACAATTTAATAATTGACACATATACTATAGTATTTACAGTATCATAAATGCTTTTTTTTTTTTTTTGTGTTACTTTTAGTAAGCAATCCCTGAGAACAGTTACTTTTACTTGTTTTTATTGAAGTATCTTCACAAATAGAGGAGTTTGCATGTCTCAGGCGGGTGGGAAAAGCGCTCTGCAAAGCCATCGCTTTTGGTGACGCATGAGGTTCTAGTGTCGCAGGTTTCTTTGCTTGCCTTTTTTTTTTCTTTTTTCTTAAATTCCCCACATAATTTTAAAGATTTTTACACTTTGCAACCTTCGTATCCTTCTAGCGACCATGTCCTTCAGGAAAGAGGTATTAGATTTCCAGGTTAGCTTTTGGTATTGGCAAGGGAGGGCAGGGGGCTGAGTGAACCATCCTTTTTCCCCGTGGTTGCCTTTTGGTTTGTGCCCAAGAAATCTCTGGATCCTCTCAGCATGTGAAATGGTTAAATCCAAGAAAGAATAACATTAAAAAAAAAAAAAAAAGAAAACAAACAAAAAAAAGAAACAGAAGACCAGAACAGAGCAGCCTCTGTCAATGGGGGGAAGGTGATCTCCACTTTCCTTCCTTCTTCTCTCCTGAGTCCCCGTGCTGCGGGCCGACCCTGCCAGTGAGCATGGCAGGAGCCAGGGCTCACCCAAACCGTTCCCGCACCAGCAGCATCAGTTTTTTCTTGCCTTTGTAGATTTGTTTGAGATTGTCAATGAACTGGGCAAACTGTATGTGCCCGTCCTGTGCCAGAAGGAAGGTCTCCCTGGCCTTGCTGAGGAACTCAATGAACTCCCCGTAGTGCCGCGGGCTGATGTGGGTGAGCCGGGAGTGGGTGGTGTTGATGTAGGCGCTTATCGTCGCGTCCAGCAGCTGTCGCAGGGGGGCTTTGTCGGTGGACATCAGCTTCCCTGAGTTCCTGCGGCCAGGGATGCCGGCCAGCCCTGGGGCTGTCATGGTGCAGCGGCGAAGGATGTCCGAGAGCACCGTGGCACAGTGCACGCTCTTCACCACCAATGGGATGATGGCCGCCAGCTCATTTTTGCCCAGAGAGTGGCTCAAGGCGCAGGCCCAAAGCACATCATTGATGGCCGGGTGCGTGTCCTGGTTGTAGGCCAGGTTGAGATGTGTCATGGCCAATGAGGCCAGTTTGAATGCCCGGAGAGGGTAGCCCCGGTGCTCCATGTAGCGGGCAATGGTGAAGAGCTGGGTGTAGGTCATGCCGGTGGAGGCGGCATCGATGACAATCTGGTAGGCAGTCTCGAAGGCAATGTGGTCCTTCTCGCAGAGGGTCAGGGCGGACAGGGCGCAGTTCTGGGGGTCCTTCATGGCGCACTGCAGGGCCAGGGTGCGGGCGCAGCTGGCCAGCTCTTCCCGCTGTGGGTAGTCCAGGCTCAGGCGCAGGATAGTGTTGTGGGACATCACTGTAGCTGCCACAATGCTGGTGGCTTCCGTGGGAGTGAACAGCGAGTACCAGCTCTGCAGGATGCTCACCAGGGCCCTCACCCCTGCAAGAAAACACTGGGGTCACAGAACAGGTCTGGAGCCTGGTTCAGTTCAGTTTCTAAGACCTGGAGACAGGGTAAAGCCAGCCCACAGCAGTGCTGAGCTGCTGCCTCTGCCCCAACAGGAACAGGGCAGAGGGGGACAGGCAGAGGCTACCCTGTGCTGACATGCTGCAGGGCACAGTAAACACTGCTGGCCTGGCCTGTGTACAGGGACCCATTGCAGTCCCAAACCCAGCAACTGCTGCAGCCCCAGCCCTGTCAGCTGGTGCTGTGAGGTGTATCCTGATCCCAGGAAGAAGTGGGAGATCCAGGAGAACTCAGATACCTGGGACTACGAATGACCCTAGGATCTCCATGCCCATCCCAACTCGCACCACATGTGGATCAAATCCCCCCAGCACACTGAGGCACTCACCCACTTCAGTAGCACATGTCACCAGCCACCTCACCATCTCCCGCCGCCGCCAGTTGAGGGTGGACAGGGTCATCCGCATCACCTGTGAGGCAAACTTGGGGTGACCAGCTGCCCCACAGGGCTTCAGTGAGGCCATCCAACAGAATGGTTCTCCCTAAAAATCCCTCTGGTTCAACTGGCTACCAGCTCCCTGGTAGTGCCTCACCTCCACCCAAACCACAGCAAGCACAGGGACTTCCCAGGGCTGAGCTCTGCTGCTCAGGACCATGCAGGGATCAATCTACTCCTTCCCACGGGGGACACCCTGCTTGGTGGAAGGCCATCACCAATGCTGCTGCCACAGCACACATGGCAGAAGGGCCACCAGCATCCCCAGCACCATCCCGTACCTGGAGCCCCAGTTCCAGTGCCACATTGAGCAGTGTTGTGTCAGAGTTGCTGTCAGCTGGTGTGGCAATCTTGAATGCATCCTGAGCCAGCTTGAAGATCAAGGAAGAGGAGTGGATGTTCTTCTGGATGGCCTCCAGTACTGTGCGTAGGCGCAGCATGTCCCCTGTGTGCAGGCAAGAATGGTCAGATGGCTCAGCCTCCCTCCACCTTGTTCTCGAGCCCCATCTCCTGCCTGCACCACGTGGTGAACAGTCCCTTCAGCACAGCCAACCCTTTGAGACACACAGGGATGCTGCGGATCTGGCGCTGCAGTCCAACAGTCCAAAACGGAGCATCCTCCCCAGGAGGTGACTCATCCCACAGCATCCATCCTCACTCAAGTTCATCCTCTCATGGAGAGGGCAAACAACTCTAAGTAATCACAGATATGTTCTGGAGCTTTAGCAGACATCTCCAGGCACCTGGATGTTCCACCCTGTCCTCAAGTTTGACAGCTGTACAGCAGCCTCTTCCCAGCAAAGGAGGGGTTTGAGGAGATGCCCAGTACTGAATGGCTGCAGAAAGGTCAGTCTTCATTCAAGAACATTAAAAAGAAGAAGAAAAGCTGTTTGCTGCACACATACTGTCTTGCCCAGTAAGTTCCTTCCCTCTGAAGGGCCAGGCTGGGGTCACCCATGCTCACTGAGCCTTGGTCCTGGATATCACAAATCAGGGAAGCAGCTCTTGCAACTGAGACGGGCTGAGCTACCCTCAAAGAAGGGGGTTCATGGCACAACACCCAGTGATGCTGTGGGTCTCCTGCCAGAGGAGGTTGTGGGTGCTAGAAGGATATGTCATGGCATTGGAAGACAGGGCAGGATCTCGGAAGAGGGACTCATCGAGGCACATTAGTACCATGATCCTGTGTCTAGCCTGGGAAATCCTCCTGTCCGTCCCTGTGGGACACACAGGGTGGGGAGACGGACCTTCAGGGTGCACACAGAGCCGAAGTGCCAACGTGCCACATTGGGTCTCTCTGCTTTGTTCCAGCTTTATGTTTCTACTCCCATAGTCGCAGACTGAGCAGATGAACCTCATGCAAAGACAACAAAACCATGCACAGCGGTGTGAAACACCCAGCGCTGCACCTGGACACACGGAGACATCTTGGGTGACTCACAGCTAAAGATATCACCTGCCACCCACTGCAGCCGCCTGCACTGCCACCAAAATCCAAGCCTCCCTAAAATGGCTCATGGGGGCGTTGGCAAGAGGGGCTGTAAGGACACAGGATTGCATGAGGACATGCTGCAGCAGGGGAATACCTGAGAAAGGGGATGGTGGGAAGAACAAATGCAATCCAACATCTCTATGCCCTTCATCCCATTAGGCACTGGAAGGGAGAAAAAAACTAAAGGATAAGCCAGGTACCAGCTCTCCATCTGCACACTACAAGTCAGGGGCAGGACACCATCAGCCCTGGAAAAACAACCTAGAGGAGGAGGCTGGAACTTTTTGACAGCTCATTTTCCTTCCATCTCGCTGGAAAAAACCTTCCCCATCGTGCTGGCAATACCAGGACAACAGCAAATAGTGGTAACCGCTCAGCTCACCAACCCTCATGGGACACAAGGCACCCTGGTGGGGTTGGTTTCCGGACAGAGGGATGTTTAATGAAAAGCCTGTGCTTGCCTTCATCATCATCGTGCCTGGGCAGGAAGAGGCCCAAGGGACCAGTGAGGAGGTGTTTCATGAGCCCCTTGTGGTTGGGATCAAAGTGTCCCACCCAGCACAGCTGATCCCATCTTCAGACCTGACAAAAACCACTTGTTATTTGGGGCACAGGGTGGCCTTCTCCCTCCAACTGCCTGTGCAGCATCATTAGCACAGGGCAGGAAGAGACAAAGCAGAGGTCAAAGGATAAGCAGCTTCAAACTACACCATGGCATGAACCCTCAACATGCCTGGCAGGGCTTACCGGCCTGGCAGCTGACCCTGCTGCAGGGCAGGCATGGTTCTGCATCACCCAGGGGCACCACTTGAGCACATGCAGCACTGTGGTTGGCAACCCTGCAGGCTTGCCTGCACCTCCTGGGAAACTCCCATCTTGACCTGTTGGACCATGAGCCCTTTGAGACAAGAGCCCCAGAGACCAAAGACTTCGGTGGGCTGCTCCAAGGCCAGTTCACCACACCATATCCCATGGCAGGCTGCCAGTGGGGCACCCAGCTGGTCCATGCCAGTGCTTGAGGGAGCATAAGCAAGACCTCCGTCTTCTCTCTGGGAAAAACTCTTCAATGTTCTTGTGCAGCACCACCCCATCAACTTTGCCCCAGAGCTGTCCCGCCACCAACCTTTGGCTGCCGTGAGCATGGTGGAGGCCAGTTCGCACTGCTGTGACTCCAGGTGCCCCAGGGTGAACCAGCGCGGGTACCTGCTGGGGACCACCGAGACCAGGTGGTGGGGGTGACTCACGTCACCGGATGGTGCTGTGGTCTCCAGGACAGGCAACCTGAAGGGCAAACAGGAGGAGGAAACATCAGACCCAGACCCAGCTTCACCCCCTGTCCCCAAGGTGCTGCCAAGGCAAGGAAGGGGCTGCCTGCAGGCAGCTGCCTGCAGCAACGCCTTTGAACACATCCTGCTGCTGTGCACGTGTGGGGCTCCCGAGGCTGCGTGCTCAACACATGGGCATGGGGATCAATCTCAGACCAACTTGAAAGGAGGAGAATGATCCGTGAAGTGATTTATAATCTTGTAAGGGAAAGCACAGACCTCAGAAAAAAAACAGAGGGAAAAAAAAAGAAAAAAGTAAAATCCCTCCTCCCTTCCCACTCCTTTCATGTCAGAGCACCCAGCAGAACCCCTGACTGTATCATCTGGTTCTTCTTAAAATGTTTGGTTATGATCAGAAGCAGTGGCATGTTTCCCCAGGGCCTCCACAGCCGGGTTAGGTTACCTGCTTTTGTGAGGATAGCCAAAAGCCTGGAAAACCCAGGGGAGAAGCACGCCTAAGGAAGGGGAGCAGGAATCTCACATTGCCAGCCATGTTAGCTTTTAAACCCCTGAGCTGCCCCTACACACTACAGAGGCACATGGCTGCTTATTGGGTCTGGCTGTCCTCCTGAGCAGGACAGGGGGACTTCAAACCTTCCCTCCGTGCTGGGGAGAGATGACCCATTTCACTGAAGAAATGCTGCAAAGAGATAATGTTCTGAGATAATGCTGTGAGAGGGAGAGAGCATTGGGGTGCTCTGGGGTTGACACTCCTTCAAGCACTGACTTGTTTAGGAAATTCCAGCCTTTTCAAGACCCATCCAGTCCCTGTCAAAACCGCGCAGTACAGGGGCTGATGTCTGAAGTCTGTCATGCACCAGGAAGGGAGACAGGGCACCTCTCAGCATCAGCTGTGTCTCCAGTCCTAGAGACAGAGATGGGATTTAATGGAGAACAGAGTGCAACTGTGTTCTCCACCTGGCTCTGTGACATCCTGGAGCCCAGGGCAAATCATCCACCCATCTGTGCCAGGATAACAGCCCTTCTTCCAGGCAGGGAGGACTGCAGGGTGCCTGAGGCCTGGCAGACAGAAGGCAGATGACAGCTCTGTGAGTGCCTGGGACCTGCTCTGGCAGAGGATGCCTGTCACTGGGACAGGCAGGTGGTGGTCCAGCCTGGGGTGAGGGGCTGAGGTGCAGGCCTGCACCAGTAGATATTATTGGACCCATGCAAATATGTACAGATGGGCCTTAGAAACCAGCACTCACCCAAACGGAGAGCAGGAACCTTTCTGCACTGCTCCTGTGCCCAGTGGCCCTACGGACTGCACAAGATCCCAAGGATTGCAAGCTCCAAGCCTGCCTCCACTCCCATCCCTGCTCTGAAGCTGCAAAGCATCCCAGCTTCCCACTGAGAGTGGGAGAGAGGCAAAAAGGGGAGCAGAGACAGAATTAAACATGCACCAACCTCATGGCCCGCAAAGCCAACTTGTATGCCAGATCTGCATCGTGGGGCAGCAGGGCAGAGAACAGGTATTTGGCAAAGGTGTGCATGGGGACGCTCTCACGGTGGATGACTTCTCCCAAGCCGCTGAAGGGACCACCTAGGCAGAAGCAGAGCCCATCAGCCATAATTAGCACAGCAGGATCTGTGGCTGGAGTTTGCCATCACCCCAAAGCTTTGAGGATCTGCTGCCCTGGTGTGTTATTCAAGTTAGATCTAGGGCTGCTCTTTCCTTTTTTAAAGGAAACCTTTCAGGTCAAAAAGCTTCAGAAACTGAGATGCTTAGCACCCTTCTCTGTGTTGGTCTTTTTCCAGGGATGCCAACAAACCCTTGCTTTGCCAGGTGATGGGGCAGAGTAGCCATTGTACAGGCTCTGCATCACATCCACAGAGGAAGAAACCAGGATGGGGTCAGACAGGCATAAACTTTGGAAAGGGCACCCCAGAGATGTTACCAACATTCAGCTAAGACACAGAAGTCAGGCAGATGAACTGAGTCCCCACCTTCTAGCAGCAAGATACACTGCTTCCGCAGGGTCTGCACCAGCACCGGGTCCAGCTCTAGGTCCTGCAGCCGAGCAATGATCTGCTCCTCATTGCGGCACACCTTGTCCTGGGCATAGAGACCTTCGGGCATCACTCTCTGCTGACCCATCCCCATCAGGGCCACCTCTAAGGCCAGGGACAGGTAGGACTCGCCACTGTCTTGGCTGCCAGTCACAACGGGCACATGTTGATACACTGGGGGTTTGGAGTCCCCGGTGTCTGAAAGAGGAGAGATGGGATGCAGTGTGGTTAGGAGAGTCTTCCTAAGTAGCAGAGCCAAGCCAGAGAAAAACTTCTCAACTTCAGAAGCAAGACCCACACTTCCCTTCCCGCCCACCTTCAGTCACCCAGAGATGCTGGATAAAAGCTCTCTGAGGGAGGTATGGGCTTCACCCTTCCTTCTGCTGTCACTGGAAGATGCAGGAGCCTAAAGACACGTGTACCAGAGTGAACAGTAGACACTAGAGCCTTCCCATTGAGCAGCATGCCTCATCCCAGCTCTGCTGAGCTGCCATACTGCTCTGCTCTGGCTGCAAATCCTGGGGCTGGGAAAACTCAGGGTCACTACCTTCCTTCTCTGCACAACAGCTCTGCCTTGGATGCTCCTGCCAAGGCAGTGAGGGGGGACTCAAAGTCCATGTGTCCAGAGCCCCACAGCTGCACCCACCTCAGCCACAGCCACAGTGAAGGGAGCCAGGAGGAGCGCTTGGTACCTGAAATTTCAAGGCAATTTTCCTCTTCTAATCTACAAGCTTCGGTCAGGGTAAGAAAGAGGCAGCCGATGGGGTTCAGAGGGTGGCCCACCCAGCCCTCCAGGTTGGTAATGGTTGTTGCTCCTCGCTGCAGCAGCTCTGCAAAAAACAGAACAGAAAGATGACAAAAGTAAGGAATTTAAGGACAAGTTCTGCACCCAGAGGGGTCTCTGAGACCACAGGCCTTTTCTAATCCCACAACCTGGGACATGTGGACCTTCAGGACCAACTCTGTGAGGTAGTTCACAGGGGCAAGGAGCAGCAGCACAGAGCAGACACTATGCACAGACAACAGAGGGAGCAGGCATACACCCACAAAAAGGTGTCCCTAAGGCCACATAAGATGTAGTGACTTTTTCCCTTTGCAGGAGGACATGAAGGACTGCAGAGTCCCAAGACAGGGTCTATAAAGCCAGACCTGCAGTTTATGGACTAATTTGCAATGGTAGCTTAAATGTTTTGGAAACACAAACAGAAATCTCTCCTGAAATGACAAAGAATTCTAGCGAGTCTTAAAAGCTCCATCTTTTGGTGATCTCAAGCTGGCTGAGCTGGCAAGGACCAGGAGTCACTGACCTTCAGCAGTACTGCAGTAACTCACCCCAGCTCCCTGCCAACTGCGACTGCAAAAGGAGGAACACTGGGACTGCCTCCTGGTACATTTGCTCAGGAAATGCAAGGTGGAGGTGGCACATGCAGTCAGTTACTGCTGCTCTGCAGAGAGGCAGCTCCTTTTTATTGCAGGAAGCACTGCCCTGGGCAACCCTTACAGGCAACGAGACAAAACAACGGTTGGAACAAGAACATCCCTACTCCAGCAGCCTGAAGACATCATGTGAGCAGCTCTGTCCTTAGCATGGGGGTATCACCTCAGCTTGGCTCAAGCAATAAATTTGTCTTCCCAGGATGTGAGTAATCCCATGTAGTGCTGCCCACCCTCAACCTCTGCCACTCTGAATGGAGCAGCTCAACTCTTGGAAGTGGAGAAGACTTTCTCAATCAGCTGAGCACCCCAGCCAGACCGGACATGACACTTTCCCCATAGTTCTACTCATACCTTTCTTCTGATGCTTATATATTTCCAGCTGTCTTTGCTGCTGCAGTCGCAGGGTGTTAATTATGGCAACAGTTAGTCGGAGAGCTTCTCTGGGATAGCCGTGGGAGCGCAGGGCATCCACCCGAGCACAGGCTGTCGGGACATGTTCTGCAAGGACAAGCACAGGGGTATGGTTGAGCTAGACGAGTACAGACATTTACAGGATGGTACTGATGCAGCATCTTCTCCTACTGATCTTCCCCACACCCCAGCTAAACTCCTGCTTCCTGTCTTGAAGTCACCCTTTCTCCCTGCTCCTGGAAGGAATGCCTACCAGGAAGACTAACGGGACTCCTACCACATTCAACCCACAGCAGCAACGTCAATACCTAAATCCCCACCTCCGCAAAGCTTATCTCATGGAAGCATTTCTAACACACCATTGCTGCAATACGACAGCTCCAACACAGGCTGTTACAATCATTTCTCCTAAAATCCCCATGGCTTATCATGATTTCTCTCACTGCTGTGCACCCGAACACTTCTTGGTGTCCTGTCCAGCACTTCTCCCTGCTCTCCTGGCACAGGTCATGATACACATGGTGAGGCTGGGCATCCAGCACTGCGCTGGGGGCACTGGCAGATTTGGGGTGATGCTCTGAACTGCTTCCTTAACACCTCCATGGAGCGAGCTCTGCAGACACCCTATCTCTCCTGCAGTTCTCCTACCTGGTGTTTTATTATTAGGAACGGTTGCATGGAACCCCCTCCCAAGACTCACAGTTGCTTAGGAATTCATCTGCTCCTGCTGCTTATTGCTCACCTGAAATCACAAGCAACTGTGGAGAGGATTATGACTGGGTGAGAAATTAGCGGGAGCAGATGACATGACATGCTGCATAACAAGCAGCAAAAATCCCATTTTCTTTCAAAATGTCCTACCAAGGGGAGAAAAAAACCCAGGCAAACACAGAAGATCTAAAGTTGTGGTAGAGGGATAATTTCTGCTCCCAGAAGAGCTCAGAAAGCTCTGGAAATGCAGACAACCACCTCTATAAATGGGATTTCCACATCCCAAGGGTCACCCACAAGGAATATGCAAGGAAGAGGTTGTCAGAACAAACACAACTGTAAAAGAGCTTCTTATTGCTCCCTCTATTAATTTGCTAAATGGCTGAAATATTCATTTTCTTGCTGAATTCATCTCTGGAAGTCACTGACAAATCACACACTTCCTCCAGTGCTGAGTCCCTGAAAGGGTGCCAAGAAACCAAAAGCGCAAAATCCAAAAATCATGGCAAATAGATCAGAAAAATAACATGCACCAACCACCTGGACTAAAGCGCTTAACAGAACGCAGACTAGGCTAGGGAGAGGGGAGCTGTATCCACCACACCCCTTCCAGATGGAGCCCATGGATGCACTAACCCACCACTGCTGCCTGCCGCTGCATAGGGAAGAGATCTGCTTGCAGCTGCCCAAAATTCTTCCCAGAGTAGAAACATCCTCTCCTGCTCCAGCTAAGATGTATCAGCAGCCTTCACATGGGCCCCTCCCTGACAGTAATAGAAACTTAAGTGTCCGCTGCTCCAGAAACCACCTCTCTAGAGGACTTCAAACATTCTCTTCCTATTTTGCTAGGTGGTGGCAGATCCCAGTTTCTGGAGTGGACAACAGTGCAGTGGTGGGCTTTGACCTGTTCCATGTCCATATATCCACCTTTTGGGCTGTAGGGGATGAGTCACCTCCTCTGCTGGAGGCGGGGTGAGCTTGCATCTCCCATTTTGGGATCTGTCTGAGGGCTGGCAGCCACACCATGTCCCTCCAAGCCCTTCATCTCACTTGTTCTCATCCCAGACATGGACCTGTCAAGTGTCTGCAGATCTGCCCAGGGTCATGACTTTTCAGGGGAGAACTTGTGTGGTTTGGCCCAAAAGTCTACAACACCAGAGGGTACTGGGCTTGCCTGGCCTCAAATGCCTTAAGCTCACACAAGGCTTAACTATACCGCCTGCTAATTCCTTTTAAGGGAAGAGTAACAAAGTGAGAGCAGGGAAGGAAACATCCAGAGGATACAGCTGTGCTCCACAGCCAACTTTCAAGGGACTTTAATTGTCTAGTCCCCATGTACTGAAAACAGTAAGAGCTTGCACTGGGGACAGCTAAACACTGACAGGATGAAAGAGAACATGATAAGCTTGGCCCAAGCTGCCCAAGAGGAACCCAGAGTGTAAAGATGTGGGGATTGCTCAAAGGGCTGTGGCTGAGCGTCAAATCCTTCTGCTTGCCCTACTCCTCATGCTAAGGGCCAGGGCAGAAATTTCAATCTAGGACGTACAAGCTTGCAAAGACCCAGGGTAGCCTTGGGTGGCTCTTCTCCACTAGCAACCCTACCCACACAGGCAATGCAAGGGGCTGCTGGTTTGGATGCTCACCCAGCCACAGCGGCTGTCCCTGGGAGTTGAAGAGGAGGCTCTCGCCCTCCCGCTGGTAGGAGGGGGACACGTAGAAGTCACTGCTGATGATGCGCTGCAGGTGGCTGTCCTGCCAATGGAGGTCACAGCCCTCGATCGCCCGGGTGAACACGGTTCGTCTGGGCCTGGCCAGCGAGTCTGCAAAGAGAAAAACCATCAGTGCCTTGCTGGGGCAGGGGCAGTCTGTTCCTCCTCCCAGACATTAGCTCCCTGTACAGAGCTCTGCCTTTACAATGAAAGCAAAGGGCCACTTGATCCTACTCCAGTTGTTTCTGAGATGGACACAGGGGCTCTGGCTCCTGCACTGTGGCAGATTTCCTTCAGATACCTCTACTGCCCACCCCACCTCTGATGGAGACTAAATAGTTTCCTTGGACAGCATTGCTAAGTAACTCACTAGAATAGCTGAGAAAAGAGGCAGGGACCACCTGCCCGTTTGTTTTCTTAACACAATCCACTGTCACGTACAAGGCTGACACCTTGAAACATGGCAGTGCATTGCCTCCTCCATGACACTCAGCATGCAGGCAGCTGTCCCAGCATCAGGACTGGGCTTCCGCAGCATTACTGCCCTGCAAACACCACGAGCTCTCCTCCTCCTTTCCAACACAAAGTCCTGGCTTTGCTGAACCACACCTTCTTAGAATAGCAGCACCTGAAGCCGTGAAGGGAATCACACAAGTGTGTGTCATCTGTTTGAGTGGTGGAACCATCACCCTCCAGCAACCTCCAGGGACTGAGTGAGAGGGCTGGAAGGGAGAAGACAGCCCTGTCTGAAACCCCATTGCTGCCCTGCAGCAGGTGTCTGTGCTCCTCTTCAGAGCTGCTCTGTAACTTCATGGAAATTTTTGAAGCTACCAAATGCCGGATGAGCACTTCACTCCATCCAGACGGATCAGGCAAGTGGTTTGTCATGAGAAAAAAAACCTGTTTGGCGTCATCCTGCTATCACTTCAGCCACACTGCATCATGAGGTCCAAACACAGCCGGTGGGCTGCAAAATGGGAAGCCCCAATGGGGATGCAATGCTGAACGTTAGGTCCTGCAACCCACAAGATGGGCTGAGTTAAATGCATTCAAGGGTGGAAAACAAAAGGCACTGCTCAAAGCTGATCCAGGAAGGCTGGATAAACATGCTCCGGAAATGATGACAAGCAATTAGCCGGAATGCTGCAGGCACCCTGAGGTGGAAAGAAATTAAACAGGTGTTTGTCTGTTGAGAACGAAGCCTGCTCACCTTACCAGGAAGGATTTCAGGAATCAGCTGCTCTCCTTCAGTAATAAAAGAGACCGGCAACAATTTGCAGCAGTATTTGCATA
This sequence comes from Grallaria varia, assembly GCA_013396735.1. NCBI lineage: Eukaryota > Metazoa > Chordata > Aves > Passeriformes > Formicariidae > Grallaria > Grallaria varia. The sequence goes on along the minus strand of VWZG01003529.1, from coordinate 141,541 downwards.
TGCACAAACATGAACCCTGGGAGACCTCCAGGATCTGTAATGCTTTCAGTCTCCTGCTTGGAGAGGCAGGAGCACTGGGAGAAGGGGACATCTTTGGCATGTGCTTTGGAAACTCCCTCCAGGTCTAAAAGAAGTGACCTGCTCAGTCCCAGTAACGTGCCCTGAATGCCAGAGTCACTCTTTGGGAGAGCTGGGAACACCAGTGAGGAGTCCCAGGGCTGGTACAGGGCATGGAGCAAGGCGAGGTTTAAATTAAGCTGGTCCCGGAGGATAAGCACAGGGAGGCACTGTAAGCAGTCGGGTATGGCTGGCCATGGCTGGGGTGGGTTGGCAGGATGGCCATGCTCCTGAATGGCCACTGAGGGATTGATTCCACCCAGAGGAGTGAAGTTTCCTTCATTCCTCTGCTGTCCCCCTCTCCTCTTCCCACTTTGGCCACACATAATACACCAAAGAGTACTCTAGTGCACCAGACAGAGGCATGTTAAAAGCAGTAACATTCTATTCATGTCTACTTCAAGCAAAAGAAAGGAGAAAACGTGCTTAAATTGAAAGGGATCAAATGCTTTGTCAGGGGTTAAGAAAATATTTTATCATGAAGGAACAACCCCACAACTACATTGCTGTGTCAGTGCTCTGCACTTGAACTGTGTTAACATTCCTGGCTAATGACTTCCCTACTACCTGAATCACAGCCCGAAAGTGAAGCTCAAGGGCTGGGAAAGGGACTCTGCATCATCTCCAATGCTTCACTCTCACATTACAGCCAGGGCCTCCGAGCTCAGCTCTGCTCCAATGCAAGTGATACTGGTTTTCTGCATAACCCCACACCCAAACCTGCATAGACCACACGGATCTAAACTCCCCCAAAGTCAAATTGCTTTAAAATGGTCTCTAATTTGATAGTCAAAACACAGGTGACTTCACCAAAGATGTAGCAGAGACAAATATTTCCAATATATAAAATCAGAGACTGTGAAGAGAAACATTTTGTATTCCCATGGCTCCCAGAAACATCACCAGCAGGTGAACTGAGATCTCTCAGCTTTGGGGAGAGTTTTGACCTGGACCCAAACCCTGTGACTATCAGCTGGATTTCCACTCCCTGCCCAGACTCACCTTGGCTGTGACCGGAGCTCTGCGTAAGCGCGTTAGTGATGTTGGGAAGCTCGTTACCATAATTGCCATCTTCCAGGGGACAGACGTCCATCTCGCCCCACTTGCGCAGCTGCCGGAGCCAGCAGGATTTCTCTTCCAGCTTGCAGTGCGGGTTTAACACCACGCACACCCACAGTGCCCCTAAACAAAGCCAAGAAATCACGGAGGTGCCACTGCCATACGTGTGGGGCAAAGCTCCTCGGCTGCCACGCTCGCCAGGAGAGCCTGCAAGGTTTCACTGAGGTTCATAAACTCATTTCAGCATAATGCACAGACCCAGGAGGGAGATTTACACAGCTTTTAAATAAGAAGGACATTAACTCTATCCCAGCTGAAACCAGGACAAAGTAAAACTCCTCCATAATGAAGCTAAATTATAATCTCATGAGATGGGGGACAGTGGGGAAAAGGGAAGGAGAGAGTGGCTGTGTATGAATTTGTGAGTGCTTCTGTCTGCCAGGACAAATCTAGTGTTTGAACTACACATCAAAGCATGCTTAAAAACACCCTGGCAAGCTGCAGAGTCTGTATCTCCAAAGACTAACCTGATTTTGATCCTACCCACGTTCCAAGCGCTTTAAAACCTGCTCTGAATGCTATTTCATCTGCCATTGTTCTTCAGGCCATTTGCATTCAACTATTTAAAAAGGAGATTTGCTGTATTTTCTTTCTCTTTTTTTTTCTCTTTTTCTTTTTTAATCCCCAGTAGCCCCCAGCCTGTAGAGGAACCAGCAGCGGAACCCTGAGCTTGGCCTGGTGCCTTGCAAGCAAGAGCCCTCCCAGGTTTGAGCCCTTTGGATCTTGCAAGCAGAGATGCCCACCAGAAGGACACCCAAGCTGACACCCTTTGGGTCAACCATGGGACCTCACAGTCCTGATGATGCTGTGTGAGAGGCAAAACCCGGACCAAGGACATCTGTCATCATTAAGATCCAACTCATCCTTTCATAAAACTGGCACTGGTGCTTCAAACTGAGCTTTGCCGACTCTCCTGGGTCACTCACTGCTCTGATAAGGGTTACAGCAACCTAAGTAAGTGCAAAACCACGAATTCTCCTTCAGCTAATTGCCCTTCTATCCAAATTTCCCTGCAAGGCTGCCAAGATGTAGCATATCCCCTCCCTTGTGCCTGCCCCATGAAGTGGGATGGCTGTGGGCTGGCACAGCTGCAGTGTGAAGCATCCCCAGGGATCCCCTCAGGCTAAGCAGCCTCTGCTGTTCCTCTCTCTGCCCGTGTCAGATCCCGTCATACACATAGGACAGCTCAGCCTCCTGCAGAAACCCACTCCCTGCTGCTCCTCCCTGGGCGCAGCAGCAACCTGGAGCACCCTCCTTCTCCCTCTCCAGCCTGCAGCGCACTCCCCCATCTCTCCATGACTCCCAGAGCCAAGTTCCCATCCCAAAATGACAGCCCGTGGCAGGACAACATCACTCAACACACCTACACTGCACAGCAAGGGGGTTCCTGCACAAGCCCATACCCCCTCCGTTGCTCGCTGTGTTTGGAGCGGCAGCTCCCCAGCTGCACAGCCCTGCCATGGAGCCAAACAGCCCCGAGCAAGGCTGCAGCTCTGACACAGCCAGCCAGAGCAGCCAGTCCCTCTGCCAGGCAACACAAGGCAAAACCAGACTCAGCACTCATGTCCTGGCCCTGGCTCTGGTGTCTCTCTGCGTTACAGCTGAGCTTTGGTGGTGCTTTTGGGGTGGGACTTGAGGACATGTTTGGTTCAAAACATCAGTAAGGCGTGGAAGCTGTGCACGTCTGGCTCCTTGGAGCGGCCTGGCTCAGCAGGAGAGACATCACCACGTCACAACGCAGATGGCAGCAGCATCACATCAAGGAATGGGCATGGGAAAAGCAATTGCAGGCACTGAGGATCCACGAATGTCCAAAGCAGCCCTTGCCTGGTCCAGCTCCATCTGTGTCTCAGCTTCAAGGCTCCCAGGAAATCCCACCAAAACCCCACTCCTTTCTGATGAACAGGGGGGATTAAGATTTTTTGAGCTGCAACATCAGTGATTAATTAATGTGTAAAAGAGCTACCTCCTTAGGGACTCATCCTTCCCGGAGTAGGTCCATGTCACTCACTCGCAGGCTCCTGCAGGCTCCACAGGGGATACACAGACATGGCATCTTTGAAAAAATCAGGTCTCAACTCCAGAAAAATAGTTCTCCTTAAGGTTCTGGTTGCTGCCCCTCAGCTGAGCAGTGGGTGCCTGCCACCTCCCTGGATGGCCAGGAGATAAATCCCGCACTCAGCTCCTGGTGTTGAGCATCCCCTTCCCACCAGTGCTCCTGCCTGTTGTCATTGCCCTTCTTCGCCCACTTTGGGGTTGCCTGTGTGAAAAGCAGCCTCCGGCAATTTCAGCTCACGCCTCTGATGGTGCACAGAGCTTGGCTGACAGGCAGCAATGAGGCTTGGTGCTCTGGCTCCACCGCCCCCAGGAATGGGATGCACCCTCTGGATTTTTGGCTCTCACAGCTCAGCTAATATGTGATCCTGGGAAGCCTCATGACTGTGCTGCCTATTTTTGGGAGCCCTCCGAGGCATCCTTTGCCTGCCAAAACGTTATGCCCCTGGGCTCTCCTGCAGACGGGAAGATGTGGTGGGGAGATGGGAACAAGGAGGGAAGTGGGATTTGTATCTGTCTCAGTCATGATAATTATCTGGGAGATAGAATAGAGTGGTTTTCTGAGCCCTATGGTCAAGTGACATCAGCTGACAGCACAAGTGACTCCTGTCCTGAGCCAAAATGCCACGCCGGGTCAGACTCCGTGTCTCTTCACATGCTGCAGAAACCTTCAGCTGAACTTTCCGATAGCAGGAGGTTAAGTGGGGAACAAAGCGGCAGATCACGATTAAGCTAAGCCTCTAAACAAAAATGCTTTTTGATGACGGGGCTGGGTGCAGGGACGGGGGGGTCAGAGCCTTCCCAGCCCAGCAGTCCTGGCTGCCAGCCCCAGAGAAGACAGGCGCTCCGATCCCGCGCCCAAGTTTCCAAACCATCAAAGAAATTCTCCCGTTTCCCACAGGGTCGCTCCCTGGCTTAATCTGCTGAAATTCCCCACTGTAAACAAGTGGCCGAGATAAATAAACCCGTCTCCAGGCAGATTAAGGTCAGGCTGCACTTCAGCTGGTTTTTCGTCTATTTTTTGTAATTAGGCTTTAATCGTAAGTACTAATGCGCCAGGGCAAATACTCCCACGCTGCTGAGCTCTCCATCCAGCAGGTCCTTCCTCTGGCTCCCCAGCAGACGGGGCAATAGATGTGCAGTTAGCAACACATGCACAAGCAAACGATCCCATTTTTATTTTAATTTTTTTTTTAAACTCTGAAATCCTGCAAAATCCTTTACATTTTCCCCAGCACAAATCCACAATCTTCTTTAAAGCCGATCTTCTTCCAATCCCATGCAAATCTGAGATGCAGCCTTTGCTAAAATCAATCATTAATTATTAAACTCGTGACCAAAATAATTTCCAAGAGGCCCATTTTTTTTGCTTCCACGTGGTGAAGGATTGTGGTCTGTGCCAGGGCTTCCCATGGCAGTTGGCAACAGGCCCCTCACCCCTCCCTTTGGCAGCAGTGGTAACACGAGCAGCTTTGGCACCCACAGCCCACTGTCCTATGTGCCCTGGCTACTGTAACCCACCCAGGGATGGTTTGGGACACCTCTCTTTGTTGCTCAGGTTTGTTACTGGTAAACTCCACCAACTCACAGCAGCTCTGGTCACTCTGTGCCTCCACCCTTCCTTCAGAGAGATGCTCTGTTTCTACAGAAAACACTGCCCTAGGCCAAAGCCAAAAGGCTTCTGTAAAATGGGGGGGAAATAATCCCTGCTTTGAGTATAGCCCATGCCCATCCTGTCCTGGAGCCGCTTCTTGGAACACCACTGTGTCCTCTAGAGAGGCTTGTCTTCAGCATGGAGGTGCCCAGACCCTTCCGTGTGACATGCCTACGCCAGGCGAGTTGCTTGCTCTGACGTGTGTTGGCTGGCACCACACTTCCCTGCTGTCACGCTGATCCAGCCCTGGGAGGGCCCTGACGTTCCCCAGCCACTTTGCCATCTGCCGACGGGGACGTGCTGTCACCTCCTCCCACTCTGCCGACCAAAACTATGTGCACCAGCCTGGCCCTTGTATGGTTAAGCTGGGACAGAAACCCAAACCCCCTCCTTGTCTGTGCAGGGAGGGAGGGCTCTTGGCTTGCATAGAGGGTTGGAAATCTGGCCAAATAATCTGTAATTTTGGGCAAATTGCTTCCTGCATCCAGGCCTGCCCACACACCCATCCATTCACATTTCACCAATGTGTTTTCTTTCTTCCATGTGGAAATTCTGGCTTGGTGGACTTGGCCACCTTTCCAGGATCCTTGCTTATCCAACTGTCTAGCTGCGGCATCCCAAAATCCTGGAAATATCTTCTTGGCAAGCAAGCACAGATGAGCTCTCCAGAGCTGGTGTAGTTGTTTCCATCCAGGGAACTTCATACAGAAGCAAGACATCCCATCCCTGCCCAGCCCTTGTCTGTGCAGTTTGGCTGGGGTCCCCAACCTCATGGCTATGTTTTCATTTGATGGGCACTTGGTAGGAGGGCCTGTGATTTCCAGCTGCAGTTTCCGGTGCTCCAGATCCTGGACCATCCTAATCCTTCTTCCAGCTCTACAAGATCCCTTTGGTCCCAGCCCATCAGTCCTTGCCCTTGCACAGCATCTCCTACCAGTAGGCTGCAGCGAAGTTCAAACTCACTCATAAAAATATGGATCAAGTCAAACTATTTACCCAAGATCTCAGATATCCAGGAGAGCCCAGAACCCCTGGGCCACACAACCAACCTCCACAAGCCCATGCCATCTAAATGTCTTATTCTAATGATATTATAGTGTCAGCCAGCTGAGCTATTGTCTAAGGTGCTTAGCTAGAATTACCCAGAAGTGCACTTCTCTTACAGCCAGGCTGTGTGCTGCCCATCCTGTCCCACTCACCTGGGAAACATGCACCACAGCAACCAGCAATCTGTTAGATGTGATGAAACTTGAGAACCTGCCTTTCCCCTTCTGGATCATGATTTCTCCAGGAACAGCATTTCCACATCCAGTCTACACTGACCCCCTGAGACTCACTAGTCCCCTGTGTGCTCCCTCACAAAGCTTTTGGGGCAGCACACTAAACATCAGGCTGCTGCAGTATGGGCCCGGCTACCTGCTGCACACCCATCATCCTTGATCCCTTCGCAGGAGAGGAGCTGGTTTAAGGTGTTGAACTGTGTGGTTTGGGCCCGACCCAGGTGTCCCACCAGGACTTCCCCAGCAGAGGATAAAGTAAGCTCCTGGCATCTCTCAGAGTCTCTTCTCCCATAAAAGAGCCCCAAAGAGCTTCCGGAATGATGTTTCTTGGCCCAAACAGCCCTGCTGCTCCCTGCAAAGCAGTGACCCTTACCCAGCTCATCCCAGAGCTGCCGGCACTTCTCCGTTATGCCTGTCCCCTGCTGCCTCCAGAGGGAGAGCCGAGGATCAGCCATGAACTGCTCTGTTATCAATGTCAGCATCCTGGCCCCGTTGGAGTCCCTCATGCGCAGCATCTCCCGGACCTGGAAAGGACAAAGAGAAGGTCTTTGATGAGACAAACCATGAAGCTCAGAGGTATTCAAGACACATTCACCTGGCTGGGAACCCACAGCTCCCTCACCCTGAGGGTCCAGACTGTAAATACATGCATACACATATATGTGTGTGTCTGTGCGTGTATAATGTATAGTCATACATTATAACCCTCATGTTATGGCTGTGATGAGGCTGGTTGGAGTCCAAGTGAGTAGCAGCCACAGCCAGGCTGTGAAGAGTGTCAGGTGATTAAGAACACAAAAACAAGGGCCTTCTGCAAAGAAAAAAAGAGCCCATAGGCTGTTGGCACTTTTCCATGGTCTTAGTAGGCTCTGCAGGGTTGGTTTTTTTTTCCCCCATCATGCTGAAAAGGAGACAGGGGAACGCCCTCCCTTGCCCAGGGATCATGGCAAACCCATCGCATGGGAGGAAGGGACCTGCCAGGACAGTAGGTGAGACAACCCAGGCCTGACCCAGAGCCTGGATTACAACTGCCTGCTCTGTGACAGGGCGAGAAGGCACTGGAGCAGAGATTCCCAGCTGGGATGGGCACCCTGCCAGGGCAGACAGCGAGCTGCCAGCTACGTGACACGTCAAGCGAAGATTGGAGAGAGCAGCCGGCTCCTCACCTTGGCAAACATGGAGTTGAGCTGCTTCCCCGAGCCGTAGTACCCTCCCTGAGATAGGAACAGCTTCACCTGCTCTCGGACCTGCTCCTCGTCCAAATGCCAGCAGTTCTCGTCGTCGATGCTGGCCCCAGCAGTAGGGTCAGGAGCACCTGAGGGGACAGGGAGGGAGGACAAGAGAGACGACCATGTTCATCACAGCAGGATCAGCAGCACCACCAGCAAGCAGTGAACCTACCTCTATTTTATAGGGACCCACCTCTATTTTACCAGCTCAGGTGAGTGAATACCAATGTAATTCCCAGACAGGGAGCCCCAGATGGCAGGACCATGCTCTCCCAACACGGTGGTGGCAGCAGCCATCAGGAGGGATCCTGATCACAGGACTAATGCTTACCTGGCAACCCTGCCTTCCTCCAAAGCCCCAGGAGTGCAGGCAATGCAGCTGCAGAGCCTGGAGCACTCCATGGCTCCAAGGATTGCCCAGGGTGCTCATCCTCCTGCTTCACATCACCTGTATGTTAGCATCAGTAAAGCTCCAATTCCTGCAAGCCCTTTCCCATGTTTGGAACAGTCTAACAAAGGTACTACTGCATATGGGCTCCAGAGCCCTGGGTTAAACATCTGTTCCTGTCCCTTGCTTGCTTTAGGACAAGGGGACAAGTCCCTGGGTATCAGTGTACCTGCCTGGGAGAGACCCTCCACAGGAAAGAACAAAGGATCAATAATCCTTCAAAGAGCAAACTGTGACCAAAGCAGGGCTTTCAGCAGTCATATGCATGTGTTCAAAGGCTGTACTACATCTTCCAGAGAACAAAAAAAGACAGTGCTTTAAACAACTTGAACCAAATTTCCCTTGCCTGGCCCCTTTCAACTCCCCTTTTCACCCCCAACAACTACCCTACCTCCTAGCGATGGGTTCCAGGGCTTGCAAGGCAGGCAGCAGCATGACTCCAGCAAGCAGCCAGGAGCACAAAAGGGAACAGAAACTTGGCTTTTCAGCTCCCTGCTTTTGAATCCTGCTCTGCAGAAACTCCTCAGAAAAAAACAATGCCAAGGAGGGACTGGCATGGCTGGAGGACGCTCCACTCCACTTTGGTCTGCTTGTCCCATCTCATCTCCCTCTCAAGCAAGGAAGAAGGTCAGCGCAGGAAAAGCAAGGTGCTGCATGGAGAGCTAAGGGACGCTGTAGCCAACAGATTCCCAGTTAAATCTTAATGGTGTCTTCTCACTCAGCTGGGATCTGATTGGGGAGCAGAAATCACTTTCCTACAGAGACAGCTTGGGATGCAGTGCACACTCCAGCCCTGTAGATTGCTGAACTAGGAGCTCAAATGCAATTCATGAAAATCGTGCTCCAGGATGCTTGTTCAGCAGGGCAACTGTCTCTTCCTGACGACACCAACCTGAGGGGTTTTGCTCCTCCAGGAAAGGCTGAGAACACTCCTGACCCAGTAAGATAAGAGTTATTTGTATTTAATGTCCTTTACAAAATCACTTTAATTTCTGCTAACAGTCACTGCCTGAGAGAAGTTCCAGCAAGCTCTAGGCGTGCTGAAGGGACAGGATGCTGCTGCTCCCTCTGCAGAATAATTTATAGTCGACACAACCACGTAATTGGGATGGGAGCTGAAGCAGCAGAAAGGAAATCACAGCTCCTGCATGAGCACGAAGGCTTTTGCCTACAGCCTCACACATGCCCTGGTCGCACTCCCCTGCCGCCAGCAGCCAAGCCCTGCCATAAGCCACGAGAGACAACCAAGCCAGCAACAGAGACAGTCCATCCTGGCCCTCTGAGCTTTTCTGTGCCTTTTCCTTCCCTCCCCCAGCCTCATCCTTATCTCACAGATAAAGAGCAGACAAGCCAGCGATTATCCCCTATCAGGAACCGATGACTAATCTGTCTACCATGAGCGCTTATCCGGCCCCATCACTAGGTATCCCAGACGCTTGCACTCTTAAAATCCCCCTCCCCATCATCCTGCCTGCCACTCCTAGCTGTGGCTATCCAGAGCAGCCTCGACTCCCTTTATAGGGTCACCTGGCTGCATCTACAGGGACCAGGAGGGTACGGATGCCTGGGATGCCTGCCCATCCCACCTACGCTCAGCCCATCTTTGGTTCCTCACCATGGCCCCTGGGACAGATGAAGGTGGAGGAGTTCACAAGGTGCAAACAGTGACTGCATTTTTTTGGGGTTCCCCGGCCACCTTCGGCGCTTGCTGCTCTCACGTCGCGTTAGCGACGGGAAGCCCAAGCAGCGAGGAAAGGAGCGTGCAGCTAAATAAAACCTCCTCCTCCCACACAACACATTGAGCACTTCGCACGTTGGGGTTCGGGCCGCAGCCAAATTAGTAACGCACCTCCCGCGACTCCAAATAAAACCCAAATTTGCTAGTAAGTGTATTTTGCTCTCCTACAAAATATTCAGACAGAGGGCTGTAATAACAGATTCCCACACGTGCAACACAACCTGGCAGATAACAGGCTGCCCAATTACGCCGCGGAGCTGCATAAACATTTAAGAGCAAACAACGGGATTTGTGCTGGGTTTAAATATTAATGGCAGGATTTGTCCACTTCCCTTTGCCAACGTTCACACCGTGGGGGCTTCGGCAGCGGTATGCCGTGACGCAGCCGATGAGTGATTCCATGTCTCAGCTCCAAAGGAGCCGGGAACGGCATGTAAAACAGCCCGGCGCCCGCATAACACATTTCTCATATAGCAACATTCGTGCTCCAAAGAGCCCTGTTTCAGATGTGCTGGATCTTGGTCCTGCCAGATTCAGATTTAAGGAAACACCATTGTACATCTTGAGTGGAAAGTGTTTCACCAGCCTGTTTACACTGGCTGTAGAAACAGAGATAAAAATGCAATCCATCACACACTGAGCAGGACTCCCTGCTTGCAGGGGGCTTGGGGTTTAACTGTTTGACAGCCAAGTGAGACTTCTCCATGTGAATACAAAGACTGAGAAAAAAGGACTGGAAAAATCCACAAATGAGAAAACAGAGTGAAGCGAGGCCCGGAAAATTCAACTCATTGCTCAGAAATTACCTGCCTAACATGAAGAAAAAGAAAGGCACTCCTGGACTGGAATGCCGCACGTTTCCAGGGCTGAGGAGGCAGCGTGACCTTGCAGGTCATGGCAGGGCATTGGCACATCCCAAACCCAAGCTCCTGAACGCAAGAAGGGGAGATACATCAGTGTGGAAAACAGTCCCAGAGCATCTCGCCCAAAGCAGGACTGGTGACACAAAGAAAAAGGGATAATTATTATTTGTAACCAGTGCCTGGAGCTGATAAACAGATGCAAAAAGCCACCTCGGGATAGAGATGACCATTCTAGCATCACCCCCATGGTCATCCCACTTGACTGTGCCCAGCACTCATCAGCGAGTTGGGGCCTGGCCATGCCAACCCCAGGGTCAGTGGTGTCCAGAGCAGGGCTGACCATTGTGGTGGCAGTTCATAAGGGCCATCACATGACTGCAAATGGTGGTGTTGCTGAACGTCTCTGGGCTGCCTCTCCAGCGTCCAGAGAGAAAACAGACATGAAGGAACAGCTCAGGGCAGGGGGTGGGGAGGACATGGACAAATAAGCAAACAGCAGAAAACCTCAGAGAGAAAATAACCAGGCACCAGAAAGGAAATGAACTCTAACAAGGGATTAAAAATAGCAGCAAAGCAAGGAATTGAGCTCCGCCAAGGCTCTTGATTCGTTTACAAGTGGAGACAGGTTGAGGGGAGCCTCCAGGGCAGCTCGAAGATTCAAAAACACCTGACAGCGACAGGGCAAGTGAATCTGGACTGGATCAGGTGGTGGACAGGAGCTCTGTGGTCCAGCTGGTACTAGTATCTGGTGCATCTGACTTTGGAAGCTGTGTATCAAGCACGACTCGTGTCCCCTGAGGTCATTTGGCAACCCCAGTGGCTCTGTAGGACAAGGGGGAAGAGCTCCAGCACGCAGGTGTGTTATTTTCCCTTAAATCCACATCAGTTCAGCAAGCAGGAACACAAATCCCCTGGAGATCTGACCTTATCCTCCTTCTCTGCAGGAAGGCAGAATTTCAAATAGATTTACTGGTGCTGCCTTCCAGATGCTGTCTCAGGATGACCTGAAAGTTAAAGACCGCCCCAGGACTCCTCAAACATCAGCCCTAGCTCAGTGCGACAGGAGAAGCAGGCAGGGACTTCGTGCATGTTGACCTGGCAGCCAACTTGCTGTGCACAAGGAGCAAGATGGATCAAAGGGTGAAGGACAGCATTAGCCCAGGAGCTGAAGAAAGGCTCCAGGTGGTCAAGAATGCATCTGGCACAAAAGGGAATGGATGAGGCAGAGGCCTCCTCATGGCTTTTGCATAAGCAGATCTGGTTTTCCCGTGCCAAAGACTGAGGGTTTTCCAAAAGTCCTCTCCTCAAAGGAAGTTCCTGAGTCCCTGCAGGACCACGAGGCCCCTTGGTGATTCACAGTGGCTTGTCCTCAGAGGGAACAGCCCTGCACTGTGTGACAGCAGAGGTTTTGTGGCTTTCCCCACCTCTGGCTGAAAAGAGTATCCCAAGCCCTCCAATGGCATCAGCTGAGCACCACAGACAGGGTGTCATCCCCTAGCATTTCCACAGGGCAGACAGACTGCCCCAGCTATGTCTCCTGGGCTGAGGGCAGCAGCACTCTCAGCCATGCCCAAGTGCTGCTCAAGCAGGGGGAATGATAGAGCTGCAAACACTGGGCCTCCCAAAACCTCCTGCTCCTTACCCAAAGAAGGGGAAGAATTCATCAATGATGCGTGAGATGCCTTTAAGTTCCAAATCTTCTGGGCTCACAGGCACTGTCCTGTCTTTAAGCTTCTAATTACAGATTTTAATGACCACTCTGTCTGGCCCTGCAGTGGTTTCCATCAGCCTCCTCTCCTTGGCCACAGACTACTTTTGCCTTCAGGAAGAATCCAGTGTTTGCTTCCAAAGCCCAGATATGCCAACCAAATTCAAGGAATGTATCTGAGACACAGCTTTCCTTTCTGTGCAGCCCGCATTGATGCAGTCTTCCTCCTAAAATAAATTCAAATCATTCCCTACAAGCATGAACCAAAAGAGCAGAGGAGATAAACACTGCCTCCCAAGTGTGCTCGATGGCTTGGATCCTGCACACTGGCTGCTGATGGGTGCTGGATCCATGATGTGAGAGCAGAAAACCCAGCGCTGCTGCCAGGACTCATTGGTACTTCTGAGTTCCCCCTCTTCCTTTTGCCCCCAAAATCTCTCTCTCTGCCTACAACTCCCATTTCAGCTTTTTCTCAGCGTTGCCCTCTCCAGTACCTCCTGGCCCTCTCTGTGGTACTTTGCTGCACCAAAGCAATCAGTCTCCCTTCCTCATCCATACCTCAGGAAGCTGTATTCTTCCCAGGTTTCACACTGGTAGACCATGGATCCCTCAACAGCAAACCTGCACCAATCCCACCTAACCCCAGCATGTCCCACCATGGCTGGTGGCCCTGAGCCACTTTCTCAGCTTGCATCTCACCCAAGCCAGGCTGGTGCCACAGCAAGCCAGTGCAAGCCCTGGGCTGATGGTTTCTGAAGAGCAGAGGGAGCAGGGTCCAAGGTGGCCATCAACAGATAACACTCACTCTGCTGGAGTCCTGGCTGTCAGATCCAAGCTCCCCAGCTGCAGATTCTGGCTGCCTCCAGTATTCACCCCACTGGGAAAGGCCAAGCAGCTCTGAGACACTTTTGCTGGCACAATGATACTCTTGCAGCCTTGCTCTGGGGCCTGGGCAGTCACACCGCTGGCTTTGTCCCCCTGGGGAGGGGACACTACAACACTGAAACCAACCCTGGTCTCCTCACTCCAGCCACCACTCCAGACACTGAGCGTGGAGGCGCCAGACACGCGAGATGCTCTCGCTATGAGGACACAGCCCTTTGCAGCCAGGCCACGGGAGCAGAAACGTGACCCACTTCGGCAGACAGAGGTCAAGTGGGGAGCACCAGCAGCAGGCACACCTAGGAGCTCTGCTTGGACTGAATCCTTCGAGAACACGCGAGCGCCTTGGCTGCGCTCCAAGACTCCATCATTACTGGATAGTTTGCATTTCCTTCTAGGAAGACAGCCGGGAAGATCAGCACGAGGTGCACAGCCTGCGGCTACAGACTCCTGCAAGGAACAAAGCTCCGGTGCCCAGAGCCGAGTGTGCCAGACAATGGCCGGTAATTTTCTCTGCCATTCAGGCTCTGCAGGAGGAGAAGGAACATCCCTGAAAGCCTTATTTTAAAAACCCAGAGAATCCCTTTACACAAGGGGCATTTTCCAGCCAGCCTGGTGCAGATTCAGCTCCTCCATCCCACATGCTCACCATCAATACGGAAGGAGCAGCCCTTTGGGTGACAGAAGCAGGTAGGGAAGGCCCAGTGCGTGTGTGAAGCTCAATAAACCTCTGCTTAGAAGAAATGAGGGTGGGGGTAGGGGGCATAAAGGATTTCTGGAGAGGCTGTTCTGGCTCTTCTGTGTAATAACTCAGGCGTCCAGTGCACACACTGGGTTACTGTTTGGGTTGCAGAGGTTGGCCTGCCAAAAGCCACCTTGGCCCCATCCCCAAGGTGAACGAAGGTGTCACCCCAGGGGTCTGAACTAGACACAGTCAAGAACTGTTAACACAAGCCCATAATGCTCCATATAAAGCACAGCTAGAAAAATAACAAATCCCAGGATCAGTGACCTGCATGAATCACAGTTAGAAAGGGAGAGATGGGGGAAAAATTTGGATCCCCTGGAACTGGAGACCCCAAAATTGCTCTCCATACATAGCCCCACGTGCCTGCAGCCCTTCCTCACCCTGGGCTCAAGAAGCTCTGCAATGCAATTACACTGTGGCTGTGTTTCTGGCAAGAAGAGGAGGGCAAAAGTTTGCAACACTGTCCAGGACCAAGAGTTGGAGCCATGGACAGCATCACTCTGAACTTGACTGAGATTTTTGGAGCCTTCCTTTTCACGGGGTGCAACATCTATGAGTTCTAGATCATCTTTAGATCATCTGATCATCCTAAGGCTGACCTGCATCCTACTCCAGAATGATATGAAGCTGCTCTCCTGCTTGCAGAGGCATTTCCTCACTCATGACCAGCTGGGCAGCCACAGGGGTGCCACCTTCTGTGGGGTAAGCCAATGTGTCTCTGTTGGTTTAAAACTGCATGCTAGAGTGCATGAATTTGCACGAGTCTGAAGGGACCAGGAATTTTTGCTTTGTTTTTTTTTTTAAACCAGTTGTAAAAACAAGAGGCAGATATTGAACCAGACCAACATCTGTATCTTTGTAAGACTCTCAATCACGAGCCTTTTGCTGACTCTAGAGCAATAAATATTCAGAGCCTTAAAAGCTTTACTTCAATCTGCTTAGGAGAAAGCAGCCTCAAACAATGCCCAGGAAGGGATCTTGCCCAGCCTCAGCTTCAGTAGATCTGCTCAGGGAGGGAATGGCCCTCACCAGATCCTTGCAGTATCACAGCTCCTCATTCTTTCGTAATGCCAAAAACTGAGGACCCCCCACCCACTGCAAAAGCCAGTTATTTAGAGCACAACCACACACGCAGCAGACGTGGCCCAGCAGAAGAGACAAAGGCCACTCCCAACGTAGGAGCAGGAATGACCAGATAATGGGAGGGGAAAACATCTAAGATCAGAGTTGCCATCACCCCTACGGTGGAGGTGAACCCCGGGCCTCACCTCTACATGTGGATTCAACCAGGTCAGATGATATTTTAGGCTACACACGGGGCTTTTCATCTTCAGAGCACTTAACAGGCATGTGTTAATCCCTGCAACGCCCTTCCGCGGCAGATAAATGTTTATTATCTCTGCTCTACAGCTGGTGGGACAGGCACAGAGCGGAGTGGCTCATTGTTGCAGACCCTGGGCACCTTGGAAAGACAGAGCAGGAGACCCCCCAGGAGTCTGGGCCACTTCCTTGTCCAGTGGAGCAGGGCTGGGACAGGCACTGTCCCCCAGATTTCCAGGGGAGGACGTCAAAAGCATCTTCCAAACACAAAGCCCCCAGACACATCTCCCCTGCCTTTGTGCAGTAGGTCAGAACAGCGACGCTCATTTATTATGGGCAAATTAACGCCTATGGAGATTAAAGCTTTATCTCCTGCCGGCTCAGCTGTATCTGACTTAGCAACGTGCAGGGCTGGGGCTGACACTGTGTCACCGAGTGATGGAGGAGCCACATCCCCACTGCACCTCTCGCTCCTCAGGGTCCCAGTACCACCTCCTTCTGTGCTGGGGACTAACCGTGCTGCCTTCCTCCACCCTTGGCTTCTCCATTCTATTCTGGGCTGTGCCTTGTGCACCACCAGCCTGTCTGTTCTGCCTCTTCCTGCCTGTTGGAGCCGATGTTTGATAGACAAACATGTAAAGAAGAGCAGAGGGCAGAACAGGGACGCCCTGACATTACTGTCCCAACACCCATGCATTAACATCAGTGTGACACTGTCAGCTCTCTCTGTGCAGCAACAGACAAATGGCAAAACAAAGGCCATCACCGACAGCATCAGAATCACCACCCCAGCCCAAACACAGAGTGACCAGTGCTGGGTCACCCAGGCAGGAGGGAGGAATTACCGTGCACTTGGTTGATCTCCGAGTTGGATGACAGGATCTCATCAGCCAACTTCTGGGCGGTGGGCAGCACCTCAGTGTGGTGTGCTGTGATCAAATACTGAACAAACTTCTGGAGCTGGTCCCTGTTCATCTGGAAAAGGGTCTCTGAGATGGGAAGACGGAGTTTGACCTGGTCCGGCTTGCGGATCCTATACAGTGAAAGCGCCACGACATGAGCGCAGTAAAAAATGTCCTTGTTCCCGCAGCCACATGTCACTGAGGTGATTTTGCAGCGGTCGAAGCTGATGGCCACCTTGTAGGTCATCTCTGGTTCTGTTGCAGTCGCTGGCTCCGTTACTGTCCCGCTGAGGTGGAACCCTGGAGAGGGCAAGGAGAAGGAGGAAAGGCCAGGTTAGCTTCCCTCTGACCACAACCACCTACGCAAACTCTGGAAGGAGGTACGGACAGCCAAGGCTGCTTGAGCATCTCTCTGCCAAGGAGCCCAGCACCCAGCACGCCCCATCCCAGCGGCTCACACGCAACAACAGCCAGCTCATGTGTACAAACACACTTCTGCACCAACACACATGTGCAGCCAGACTCATTGGTGAGTTTATTTAACAGCCAAACCCTCAGGGGAAGAGCAAAGCTACTCGGTTCCCATTTGTTTAAGTCTCTCAGACTGTTTCTCTCATGGGAGTCATTTCCATCCACGCCTCCCTCTCACTGAATTTGCAACTCATATGAGTGAGGGCTGGTAGAAAAAGGCCACGTTTCATGAAGCAGACAAACTAAAGGCAAAGCAATTCTAACTGTGGTCCCTCAACCAGGCAGAGTGCTCCAGGGTACGGCCATAGCTCTGAGCTCTTCCACACAGTGGGAACAAGGAGCAGTGACAGGAGAAATGCACAGCCCAAACTGCAGCCTGGGGGGAGAACTGTTCCTTGAGCTCCACAAATTGCTCACACCAATGTTATGTTGCTCCTGACAGTCCTCACCATGCCACAAGGGATTGCAGTGCCATCAGGCACAAAGTGTGAAAAAAAGCCCCCAAAAGACCCAAACACAGGTGAGGAGCATCAAATGGGGTCAGAAAGTCCTCTAGGTCCAAGAAAGGTGGATGTACCAAGTGAGGGATGATGTCAGTGAGGAAAGACTGGACAACCATCACCCTCAGTCTGAAAGGGAGCCTCAGGAAGCCCTTCCCAGGATCCAACTGTTGAGTGGGTTCAACACGAACACTGCACTTGCCCAGCACCTGATAAAGGCGATCTTTGTTTCCCCCATTCAGTCTCATTCCTCTAAGGAGAATGAGGCTGCACCAGGAGGTTAATTAAAATGGCCAGGGCCACGCAATGTCCCCACATCAGAACCCCACACCGCCCGTCCCAGCCCTTCCTCCCTGAAGAGGATGCTCACTTTTCTCCATGCCACTGCAACCTTATTAAGCCTGTGTATGTACAGGTCCCTGCAGAGCCTGCCATCCCCCTGGAGAAGGCGGCAGACAGCTGAGAGCCCTACAATTAGCAACAGAAAAGGAAAACGGGTGTGGGGGGGTGAAGATTAAAATACATTAACTGCATCAAACCCTTGTGCGTTTGCCAGCTCTTACAAAGGCTTTCGGAGACAAATTCTACCAGAGGTTTTTAATAAATGGCACCAAAACCAGCTATTCACTGCCAGTCTCTTTAAAGCTATGCCAAAAAACACATTCAAATCTGATTAAGCATCAAGGAGGTCTGCTTTTACTTTAGTGCAGAGGAGGGGGAAAAGCAGACCTGTTCTGCTGCCATTACCCAAAACCCACCCCATGTGGCCAGCAGAGCAGGAGGGGAGGGATGGCCGACCCTGCTACTCTCTTGCTCGTGTGCTGCCAGGAGTGGAAGCGCGGCTGCGGAGGTGCTGGGCTCGGCGCCGCAGCATTGCAGAAGCTGATGAGCCTCCCGCTCCACACAAGTCCAGCCCCCAGCAGCCAAACTATATAAATCCCGAGGATAAACTCCAAAGTGTTTATGTTTTACCACTTCTCTGGTTTGCAATGCTTGGCAGGCGGCTCCGACTCACTGCCAGTTTCTCCCTAGTTTACTTTTTGAACAAGTTAAAAGGATTGGAAACCACGTTACTGAGCAAGTATGTATGTATATACTTGTGTGCACGCCTGCAGGCACATACACACGCATATATAAAACACTCTAGGACAAATTACTGGCCATAAACACTGCCTTGAAATGCTTACTTTAGTGGGACTATAGGCCAGACCCCAACTGGGACTAACTGGTATAAGGCTGGAGGAACTCTTAACCAAATGACCTGTTTCAGACCGGTACAAGTCTGAAAATACACCAACTGTGGTCTGATCCAGACCTCTGAGAGAGAAAAATTGTCCAGATATTTCCCAGGCTGCTCTCAGGCATCCCAAAAGCTGTGCTCTCCCATCTGCTGCAAGAGCCAGTCCTCACAACCCGTACCCAAGGTCTGCACATCAAACAGGACCATCCAGAATGTCAACAACTGCCAAGTTCCTCTGGCACCAGAGCCCCAAGTCAAGCGTTGGTTTAGATTTTAGCTGCGGTGGCAGCAGGTCTACTTAAGATAAACTAGGAACTCTATACAGAACATTTATCAGAAGTTTAGTCAGAAACTAAACATGGTAGAGGGGGAGGGAGAGGAGCTGGCAGGAACAGAAGCATTATTTGGGAATATTTACATTAATGGGAGGTCAGGCTGCAGCTACTACATGCATCCTGCACTGTGGCCAGGTCTGCATCCCAACACCCTGGCTGCTGAGCACACCGGCTCAGCAGTGATGGGTATCACTGTCCCAGAGAAGAGTGGTAGCTAAAAGGTGGGTTATGGTGTGATGACTCCATCATCCATGAAAGCACAGACTCCTGCTCCATGCAAAATCCTGATGCTATCATCACCAAAAGGCTACAAGTCACCCTGGAAAAGGACAGCTGTCACTGTACCTCCTCTCTGTTCATTTCGCATCCTAGAAGCAAGAAGCACTCTGGGAGCTGTGATACCAGCACTTCAGTAAAGAGAAACACACCCCAGGACACAGGGTCTGGAGAGCACTGAGAGCAAAGACACCCTCCTCCGTGTCCTCTCTGTACATTTCAATTTAAGACATTCCTAGAGCTGAGTGCTTATCTAGGACTTCATCTTCTGTTCTTAACATAAGCTAACTTGGTGTTTG
The DNA here is from genome assembly GCA_013396735.1 of Grallaria varia. Lineage (NCBI taxonomy): Eukaryota > Metazoa > Chordata > Aves > Passeriformes > Formicariidae > Grallaria > Grallaria varia. The sequence continues at coordinate 122,357 of VWZG01003529.1, read as the reverse complement.
ATTTGCTGCCAGCAAAGTGATAGTGCCAAGGCTTGAAAACCATGGAAAAGAAATCATTAAATACCATCTTTGTAAGTACAGACTCATTACACCCCACCAAAGTTCAGCTTTGTCCCAAGAACAATGATGCCTTCTCCCTGCCCCAGAACACCCTCTCCTACTTTTACCACAGAAGCTTCCCAGTGGATGTCTCTTTGATCAAGGTTGTAAAAGGAGCTGAGTGTTCGTAACTGCCCCAGAAAGAGCACAGAAAGGTGCCACCAATGTTCACAGGCATACAGGGCACAATGAGCTAATCCCACCTACATGACCCATCAAATGGGGACAAGGGGACAAAACACTGGAGCAACTGCCTTCCTTGCATTTCTGCTGCTGGACAATACACATCTGATTTACACTAAAACAGACCCTAGAACTGTCTTCTAGAAGTTTGTGAGCTCCACAAGGGTGGAACTTAAAACTCATCAGCTGGGCAGCACTCTCCTCTTTGGAGCTGAGAAACCCTGCAGGCTGGCAGGAGGATGGATCTACACAACATCCCTGGGCTCTGAAACACCTACAAAGGATCAAGCCTTTAGCAGGATGCTCCAGTGCAGGAGACTTTGCTATTTGGACAACAGCATTAAGGCCTCAACAGAAGGATCTTTAATCAGAATTCTTTGATCTCTAAACCTACTCAACCTAAAGGACCTTTGCAAACTCATCCAGTTCTGCAAAAGCAGACAGTCTTTCAGCTGGACATCTTTAACCCAGATGTCCACATGCCAACCATCAGGAGAAACCACTAGCCAATGCTGCAGCTCCAATTCACCACAAAGCCAGCTGTAAAGACCCCTCATCTTGCATTCTCCAGCGAATCATTCAAACTGGTTACATCGAAATATCTGAAGTTTGGAGACAGGCAGACACCCAGGTGGAATTTTAAACCCCCCAAACAAGCAAAACCCAGGCATAACCCCTTCCCTTCTCATAACTGTGGTATCAAAAGCCTTCCAACACCTGCAAGGAAGGAGAGGGAGAAGAGGATCCCACAGATCCCCCACTCGTTGGGAACCCAAGCACTCGGCTCTGCTTCCTCTGGCAGCGGCTGCTCACAGCCATCCCTCAGGCTTCACACTGCAGCCCGGACAGAAGTCACAGTTGTTATTTGCAAAGTTGTGCCATTAGGAAAAAATTAGCTCAGTCTTCCCAGGAGTGGCAGTCGCTCGCCTTTCACGGAGCGTTAGCCAGGTCGGAAACTACCACAGAACAACGGCCACCTGCAGGACCTGACCCTGAGGATGTTGCGTTGGCATTGCTGTGCAACAGGGTGGGGACCAGTAACGCACGGGTAACGTGGGGAGGATTTTTTCACATCACTGTGACTCCTGTCTCCTCCACAGGTTTTTCTTGGTCTTTGTAGAACCTCAAAGCACAGCAAGGAATGGTTCTGCAGAGGGAAACATGCACCACATCCACGCTCTGAGCAAGGACCGCTGGTGGGATGTGGCCAAAAACTGTACACCTGGCTGTCAAAACCTCAAGTGACCTCCTGGTACCTGAGGCTGATATTTTGGGCAGCCTCTGTTAGCAGCAACGTGATGGAAAGTCCATCCACGCAGCTTCCTGAAGGCACCAGCCACATCCCCTTGCATCCTAGCCAGAGAGTGGCTGTGGCAGACAGCAGCTTGGCTCCTCACTGCTCCTCTACTCCATGCTGAGCTCCCAGGAGTCCACCCCAGGCCAGACTAACCCCACTTCAAACCTCTCTGGGCAGCTCTGCCTTCGGGCAGGCAGGAGCTCTGCAAAACCAAATAGGAACGAATACAGGAATATTTATGGGGCTCAGCAGATGTAGATGAGGTAAACCGAAATTCTCAGTGCAAGTTGTATACACTAGGTTAACGTGACCCAAATTTATTTTTTTAAAATTTCCAAACCACAGCGGAAAGTTATTTTAAACTAAAGTGATTCCAAGCTCTTTAGTGATTAAACGGACGGCAGCTCCAGCTCCTAGTGGAAAAACCATTTGTTTTTCCACTGTGTGAAAGCCATAACTAGCAATGAATAATAATTGCTGCACCAAGTGTTATTTATAAGCCATTCCCAGTCACATTTCCATGCCTCGAAACAGCAGCTTTCTAAACATGAACTTAAAATCGGTCAATATTTGTAATGTAGACAACACCCACGGGAGGAAGGTGTCGGTGTACTCGGGCGGTGGGAAATAGAGGTTAGTAAAATCTCCCAAAGCCTTCCAGCTTCTAGATCAATTCCTCCAGCCGGCTGATGCTGACAATTGCTCAGTCCCTGACCTTGCAGTTGGAAAGGAGATGGGCTCATGAACTCATTTGCACATGACAATGCTCCGGCAAAGTGAATCATCTGCCTCCGACAGTAACGGAGAGTACGGCGCCCCAGCCCTCCCGGGCTCCATTCAACCAGCGCAGGGCTGGCCTTTTGTGCTGCCACTGCAAGAAAGACTCTGCTGAAGATGTGTGCAATTAAACCCACTTTTCTTGTTGCTCTTTTGATTCAGCGGCTCAATGAGAGGCACCCTAGGCAGGTGTTGTCATACACAGATAAAATGTGCCTTTTCAGAGAACTGGCAGACAAAAAGAGAGAGGGTAAGGCTGAATCAATTGCCATTTCTCCCTTGCAAAACAGGGAATCCAGGCTTCCAGCGAGTCAATGAGCAGAGTTGCTATCAGTTTCCATCCTCCTTCCTCCCTAAAGCTTTTTTTTTTTTTTTTTGTGACCAGAGGCAAAGGTGCTGCTGTTGAGCAAGACCTTGGCAGGGATGAAGGAGGCAGGCAAAGGCTACCAAGAAGGATGCTGTCCCAGCAGAACGCAGCCGTGCTTCTCCTGCCGAATGCTTCCCCCTCACAGCCCTCCTCCCTGTGCCCACCATGCTCCTGCCCTTGCCTGGTCACTACCACCCTGGAAAAGCACCTGTACTTCCATGGAGCTCTAACAAAGCCCATTAACAGCCCGCAGGAAGGAGCCATGCCCACAGCTGAGCTGCTGCCAGGGGAGAGGAAACAAAGGGACACAGATGAGTCGGAGAGGATGCACCATGTCTGCAAGCATCCTCACACATACCTACAGCTTCGGACACCAACTACCACAGGTTAACGACAAATATTCTTCTACCATCCCTCCAGGTGTGCCAGGGAAGGAACAAGAGCTGCAGCTGTAAACAGAGGAGATGCAGTGGGGCTGTTTGTGCTGGAGGGAGCCGTAAGCTCCTCTGAGCAGCTGAGTAAGCTGGAGGGACGCTCTCTCTGCCATCTGCTCTGATCCCACAACACCTCCTGCAAATGAAGAGTCAATCCACTGGTTTCTATCCCTGTTAACCTCTAATCAGCCAAGAGGCCTGGCCTCTGCCTTGCTCTTTATCCGAGCCAGCTAATGCGTGAAGCACACCGCGCTTCCCATCTGCTCCAGCATTACTAGAGTTAAAGGACAAAACCGTTTCCCTGTCCCGAGCATTCACTTACACAGATGCCCTTGTATTAACTCAATTTCCCAGTGATTTCCATTATTACCTTATGAGATTTCTGGTGTTTGTTTATCTAGGAGTCTCAAGAAGAGGTTTTTTTCCCTCCCCCTACCCAGCTCAGGGGGTGACTGGCCCAAGGCCATGCTCCAAATGACTAGCCCCAGTCGGTGACTTAACCCAAAAATATTAAAAATGTTCTCCATTTCCCCTCCAGCCTGGAGTGCTCTTTGTTGCCTTCCAGTCCTGAAGACCCAGGTTTTCTGGGTCTTTGTTGCCAGCCCCAAAGCCAAACCATCCTTTCCAGCATCACCTTCCACAATCTTCAAACGCCTGCCTGCAAATGGTTCTTAAACTATCCAGATGCACAGCTCTTGCTCTGAAGACATATGGTTTGGGCAAAAAAGGAAAAAATACAACTGCTTTTAAAGCTTGGTCTGATTTCCTCCGCTGAGGTGCAGTCTTGCAAGCTGAATTCCTCTGTAAGTCAAATACAACTCAAACCAAACCAAAGCCACATAAGCAACATAAAGAGCTAGAAGAGAGGGTAAGTTCACTGTACCTTTGCTAACACGTAATAACTAGTGACAAAACACTGTCAAAGCTCTGCTCTTTACTGCTGCCATATAACTTACAGTAATCTTGAACATAAAGTTTTCTTAAAACCATGAGAAATTAAAAAGATGAGGACGAGCAGTAGATTTTTCAGTAGAAGTGGTGAATGCACCATCCCTGCACCAAGGGAGAAAAAATAACACATCTCTGCGACCATCCCCAAAGCATCCATGAGCTCATGAACGGCTGCATCTGAACAAGAAGCAACACACCTTGAGCTTGTTACAGCTCAGGTGTTTGCTCAACAGATGCAGGGTCGTTTTCAAGCATGAAAGAAAATACCCACAGGAAGGAAATTCACTTTTGCTGGAACTTCCTGGCCTGTGCGTGCCATCCATTGAGGATGCCACAGAACAGACCCAGCCCCGCACTGTCACCACCTCAGCTGCCTCCAAGAATCTGATGGGAGATGCCAAAACTCACACAGGAGGCTGAGCTGGGGTCATCTCCTGACTTCAATGGAGCCACCCAGATTTCCAACAGCTGAGAAGCTGGCTTCTACTACATAAAAGGGTTTTAATTAGGAAATGCCTCTTATCCCTCCATGCAAGTGTCACCATGATGGGATCACTGAACTTCATCACATTCAAAGGCAAAAGGAGCCACACTCTTCCCTTCATCACCTTTTTTTTATGTGGCGATTCACAGAACTCTTAGCCCCACAAAAACATAATCCCAGCCCCTAAAAGCAAAGTGCTTCCCATGCTGGAGCCTTAACCTGCTGTTCCTGGCTTAAGGGCTCCTCCCTGGTACGCTCCGGTTGTGGAAGAAGTTGCTCCAGAGTCACAGACTTCCTCTTCTCTCCATGTATTTGCTCCCCTTGCTGACCTGCATTTCTGAGACACAGCCTCCCTCTTGCACTGGCAGCTTCTCCAGGTCTTAGCCGGAGGCTCAGGAGCAGCTTTGAATTTTGTCTCCAAACATGCAAAGATAAAATGCATTCAATGCATATTTTGCCACTTAAAGCTGTCTCAAGAGCGGGCCATCTTCAAACACAAACTCAATTAACCAATATCACAAATCAAAAGCAAAACCAAGCCTGAGAAGCTCCTGACTCGTTTTCTTCCCACATTTTGGTTTTGCATGGGGCAGGACCAGCAGCCAGCTTAACAAGGAACAAAATCAAACCAGGGCATTGTGCAGCAACGGAGGGAAGCAGGACACCACCCTGATCCTCCCTGAGACACCAGACCTTAAAATAGCAGCTCTACAATTTATAGGGAACTTATTAGTTATAATTTTCCTGGCCCTCAGAAGCCTTCCGAGGGAATGAGGCAGCCTAGATTCAATACAAGAAACTGCTCCAAATTCTTCCCCAAAAAAAACCACTTTTTCCGCTAAGAATAGATCTTTCATTTTGAAGGGAGGATAAAGCCTGACTTTCTAAGTCACTGGCAATGTTGTTAAATGAACACTGTATTTACAAAGCATTTCAACAGCATTTGTGGTAATGGTCTCAATAACAAATTTGCTGAAAAGGTCAATTAACTTCATTCCAAGAACCTCAATTTTAAGCACAGAAAAGGGCTCTGCATTAAAATTGTTCCCCCAAGGCAGAAAAAAAAATTAAGATGACACTATTTTGCCATTTCAGCTCTCCAACCCCAATTCAAAAGTTGGGCACAGAACCCTGGAGCAGGCAACAGGGTGACACACCCCTCTCCTGCCAACTTTTACAGCCCTCTTTTAAAATAAACTTGCCGTATGTTTTTATATATATCTATATATATACACACACATATATATACACACGTATTGAATTTCACTAAGGAGACACACACTTGATATTGTAGAAATATTATTATACTTAAAGAGCTTAGCTCACTTCAGTAACTTCATGAAAACTTAGTGGTTTCCTCCCTCACTATGGCCCCCAAACCAATAAAGCTTAAATTTTGGAGCTTATTAGGGCTGCTCCATATAGGGAAATTATCTACTCATGACAGAATAAATTATTCAGCAATTGCTATTCCAGATCACCCTCCTCTGTTGACATTTTATTCCAGAATCATTTTGGAAACCGTGAGTGTATTCCTGAAGGAAGAGACTCCAATTCCAGGACAGGGAGTCATCCAAATACCTGCTGCATACCAGTAGCTGGGCTGGTCACCAGCCCTTGGTGACAGCCCTGACCAGAGCCATCCCAGAAGAGAAGGGGAGGGGTGGTGCCAAGTTTGGAAAGACTGACTGCTGCATTTCAACGTCCAGCAAAACTTCAGGTGAAGGAAAGGCACAGAACCTGATTTCACATGGAAAAAATGTTTTCCCAGGTTTCTTTTAACCCATAAGCTGCAAAATGAGAGGAACCATCCAGCAAGAGGCTGGAGGACTTTACATCACAAAGTGTAACATCTGCCCCACAATTCTGAGGAAAGCAACTGATTCCTGTCCCTGAATCTCTGCACAGAGCTGGGCAATGGTAAGGTACACAGGGATCTCCAGCAGGACTACACTTTGGAGGGGGGAACACTTTTTAGTAGAAGTGGCGAGTAGAGCAGTAGAGATGTCATGTTTTGCTTCCCACATCTCCATTTTGGCTCCGTGTTCCTCCTGCAACAGTCCTGCCCACGCACCAGAGTCCCCCGTCCCCTGCTGGCCCCTCACAAGAGAGATGGCACGTCCCTGGAGGGTCACACGGCTTTCATCTACCATCCAGGTGAAGCGTGTTGAGGGTATCTGAGAAGCACCAGCTCTGACAGTGGAGAGACCTGCAGAGCATCCAGGTGTGCTGTGGCAGCTCCCAGGCCTGACTCAACCTGCTAGTGGATGAGTTTTATGCCTCTTCCACATGGACCAGGGTTTTTTTAGGTAACCTCCAGTCCCACCAAAGTATACATCATATTCAGCATTCGTCAGATAGCTAAAGAGTCAGTTCCATAGAGCCCAGGGGCTGTGCCTGAGCAGCTGGACTCGTTGCCATCTCCTGGGCATGGTCATTTCCCCAAGCTCCACAAATCATTCCCTGATACAAACACTTCTGCACAGGAAGATCAACACACTTCAGAGGGCAACAGCAGGGCAGCGTGTTCAGGCACTTCAAGGAAAATCAAAGAGGGATAAGAACAACCCAAGTGATGCAATCACACAAAAGTCATCCATTGCCAGTATCTCCTCTCTGGTGAGACCCTGCAGTGAGTTCTGGGTCACAGCTGATGAGCAGTCAAATTGCTCAATTCTCCATGACCAAAACCCTCTGCATAACAGTCAACACACTTTAAATAACACTTTAAAAACCCTTTTGATCACATTAGTCTTCACATGACCCTTCTGGGAAGTCAGGAAGGCAGCGGGAGGTCCACAGAGCAAAGACTTCCCCCAGCAGCCCTCCTCGCTTGAAAGGAATGTGGTTGGGAGACAGATGCCTGACAAAGATGTTCTGCTCTCCTGCATCAATAGTTTTCACCATGCAGGCATCTAAGAAAAAGCAGATTCCAGTGCAGTAATGTTAAGCCCCTCGGCACTACCTTTTCTCCTTCTGGACACACACCGTCCCCAGCATCTCGCAGCTGCATGTCACCAACCTCTGCTTTAACAAGGAGCATGCAACTGGAAAGCTGTCACGGAAGATCCACCATGCACAGGAAAACACGAGTCCTCCTGCTTTTCAAGTTCAAGATGACTCCACAGCTTCACAGCCTTCAGAAACTCAAAGGGCCACAAAAGCTGCTACCTAGGGAGACGGGAGCCATCGCTTTGCTGAGCTGGGAGTGGCGTACAGGCTGCCTTTGCAAAACTCATGTTTCTCATTAAAACTTCACAGATTTATTTTTTTTTTCTGGAAAAACATTGTTATTCAATCCACAGCCTAGACTGCAGGCTCCTCCATTTGCTTTTGATGCAGTGCAAACATCTAAAATGACACCATGTAATGACAAGATCTGTCATCAGGACGGCTGGGGCTACAGTAGAAAGAAAAACAAGGGAGCGATCCTTTCCTTCTCCCTGGAATTCATCACAATTAAAACAAAAGGAAACCTATATTGTGCGGTTAATGCTAAATATACAGGATTGAAGGGAAATGGGAAAAGTGTGACGTGAGACATTTAGTGGTGGTTTTCTCCCATTATGTGCCGTAAGGCCTTTCTGAAGGTGGATGGAGAGTCTCCAGCTCCTCTAACCACAGATTTATTTCAGTAATTAAGTTCCTTTACAAAAAAGGGAAAGGAAAAGGGAAAAGGAGAGGGAAGGGAAAAGGAAAGGGAAAAGGCTGCGATAGCTGGCTGGCTGAAATACAACCTGAAAGCCTCACTGGGGTGAAATCCCACCCCTGCTGCCTCCTGCAGCTTCTCCTTAGCCCCCACCCTCTGTGGGACAAGCCAGGCACGGCTCCCTGGCAGCAGACACCGCACGTGCCAAAGGGTTATCAGCAAATTTATCTCAATTTGGAATTGGAAGCAACCAAAAATGCAGTGAGCTCAGCATAATGGGAATGAAACAAAGTAAAAAGCAAAACCAGATGAGCAGCTAGGATTTGACTCCTCTCTTCCCTTTGAAAAGGGAAGCCGGTAACTTGAGAGAATGTGGCTTTACCCACAATCTCAGCAAAGGGTTTTAGGAGCTGCCCTAATTACCACATAACCCAAATATTACACTGTGCTCCAACTTAGAGACGGCAAAGCACTGTGGGGAAATCTTGACCCTTGAGAGGGGGTCCACAGGCACAAAAAAACCCAACCTACACACTGTGGGAGACATATCCTGGCTTGGAGGGGTCTCTCTCCGGGTCAGATGGCAGATGGCACAGTGCTCCAAGGGAGCTGATACCTGCTACCTGCCCTGCTCTGTGCTGAGCAAGAGCAGAGTCCCTCTTCACTTGTCTGGGAAACAGGCAGAGGAGTCCAGCAGCAAAGACAATGGCCAGGGGACAGCAGCTGGGAAGTAGTGAGCAAGGATGCAAGGAACTCATATTCCACCACTGGAAGGAAACCTCCAGTTTTGTCTTTGCCCCAGGCAACCTCCCTGGGCTCAGCCTGAAATATCTGCAAGGTCTTGGGTAAACTCCCATGGCTGTACTTTCCAAGAACCACAGCCACTGACTAAATGTGCTATGTCACTCTAAAATAAATTGCTGTAATGAGAGGGGTCAGGGCTAAAAGATGCCCTTGCCAAGATGACACCTGAAAATGGATCCATGCAGGTGAATGCCCCGATGGGGATGCTGCTAACCCTGCTGCAACGGCTGCTTAGCAACTACCACAGTTTGCTGCACCGACCGTGCATCAGGCATTACATACCCTCACACTTGGGTTTTGCATGAGACACAGCCAGGAGATAATACAGAGGTCATTTTCTCCTCCAGGAGGTGCCACCTCAACATCTGCTGGCCTCCTGCAAGCTCCTGCCAGGATGCTGACCTGCAGTGCACACTGTTGCACAACCACTGTCAAACCACTTCTGGTGAAAAAGCCCCAGACTGAAGTCACATGGTTATCACAGGCACATCAAGAAGATGCAAGCATGATCTTGAAATCACCAAGGTGCAGAAATAAACTCAGTTTTCTTTCCAAAGCTCCGAATATTTTAAGCAGATATGATCATTCTTGTCATGACTCAGGACTTTCAAGTGCTTGGGTTTAATTGTTCAGTGATGTTAACATCACCCTGATGCATACACAGCCAGACTCCACCATTATCTCCACATTCACACAGAAGGGGTTGGTATGACATTTAGGGGCAGGCCTCCTCCAAACCAAACACAGCATCACCTTGGGTGGGAGTATGAAGGAAGCAGCTGTGGGTTTCTGGCATATAAAGAGGGCTGAGACCTGACGGGCACAATACATTGAATGATAATGTTCATCTGGAAAGCAACACTGGGATTGCCCAGTGATGCACAGGGTAGATGTGTCTGTCCAGTTGTGCTGGGTTTCAAATTTACCCAGAGCTAAAGGAGATGAGAGCCTCAAAGCTCCCAGCAAGACCAGCTCAATTGCCTCTGAGCCCTTGCTCAGAAGCCCTACTCGCATACCTTTACACCCAACACTTGTGAGCACAGAGAATGGCTCTGATACCGACGCACTTGCCTCAACAGCAAACAGTCCTTCAACAAGACACACACCAAATTAAAACGATTCCGACCATGAGCAGCCTCTCTCTGGAGAGAGCAATTGCCATTACTTATTAATTTGTTTCCTCAAGATAAACAAGAAATTTGTCAAAATCTGAAACAGCCAAGGAGCACACAGGGCAGCAGAGGGACAGGGGATTGCCACTTGTCTTTAAAAAATAAATACTTCTACACTAGATTACACTTTCCACTTGCTGTTTCCCTCAGGAGCCAGTTTCCACACTGTGGGTTTCCACTGCAGGAGATTGAAACCCCATAGACTTCTGTATTAGGTTGAAGGCTCAGTCCTCTTTGAGGGGAGGAAGCACCAAATTCAGGACTTAGCAGGTGAAATGTAAATAAAAATAGACATTTTGAAATAAAAAGCTAAGTGCATCTTAGTGATGAGCACATTTGTCTACAGGCTCTCACAGATCATGACCTTGACATCTTGCAGAGGAGGTGTGTTCTTTTAAAATCAATTCAGTTCCTTGCTTGGAGAAACTGCTCTGTTAAACCTAGAGACAAACTCAGCCCAGATGGAGAGATCAACACTTCCCAGGAGACCTGAAAGCAGAGAATCACTCCACCGTGCCATCAAGCAGGTGATACTCATGGGTGGAACCGGCGGAATAAAACCCTTCAGTACAGTTCCCTACATCATCTACAGCCAGGAGAAAGGGTTGGAAGGATGATGAGGCGCAGAGTTCCTTCCCACCATACTCACAATGTGCATTTGCAAAAGCAAAACATCACCTGTGGATCTTCCACTCATGCAACAGCCACTTCAACAGCCTTGCTTTTATACATCCGCCCCAGTCATAAGGAAAGGATCAAAAATGGCTGTTTCCAGTCCAATAAGAGCTATCACCTGCATCAGTACACCGGGCCAAAGGAGAAGCAAATTACATCCATAGTATACTTAGCATTTGTGCAGGCAGGAGTGCATGGGAGATAAAAAGGAAGGAAAACACACAGCAGATAATCAGGACACAAGTGGTGAGTCTGCAGTCATGGCTGCCGTCAGTCCTGGTGGGTTTGCTAAAAATCAACCTGACTTTTAAGTAAGCAATGCAGAGCAACAGCACTGTGGACACCTCTGGGGCAGCCACAATCACCCTACCAAATGAGATGTCTCGGCTGCCACGAAGCCCTTCCTCCTCAGCCTTCTGCTTAATGAAGGTGTGAAACTCCACATCAGCATCCTCACCATCTCCAACCACGTTACTGTAAAAACCACAGATCTGAGAGCTCTGTGCCACCAAGAGATATCACCAGACTTGGGCAATGGGTGTGAAGTATGTTGGGGTGAGATACCACCAGATCCCTAAGTCTGAGTAAACTGATCCACAACCAAATGAAATCAAACCCACTGTCACATCAATCCCATTTCAGACTCCATTAAGCTCAGCAAGTCCCAGCTGTTGTTCCCTTCTCCTGCTGTCCTCTGGACCACACCAGCCACAGGGCTGCCCTGAGCACACCTTTGCAATCCCCATGCCAAACACTTGGGAAACACTATCCCAATTTAACATCCCAGGAAGACGTTATGACTGACGGGTTACCAGTTGACATCTCCAAGCTCTCCTGCAGCAAGTCGACAGCCAAAACAGTGCGGAGGAGGCTGGCACAAGTGACAAAGCCAAAATTGGGCAGTCCAGCCTCTTGTTACCCTCCGCCCTCCAGTCCAATGTTTGCCCAGCTCCTCCATGCCTGGGGTGGGCTGCAGACATCACCCGGACTCTGAGGCAGATGTTGTTGAACCCACCTATTGCCACTGAAGATACCAATTAAACTCACCTTGAAATTTTTGGCTTCCTGCATCTGCGCCAACTGTATAGTTAAGCTGACACCTTTGCACGTTCTCTTTGTCTGGAGCCAACAGATCAATCTGACTCAAACACAGGAGATCTCTTTTTAACACTCCAAAGCTAATGAAAAAAAATCCCCTCTGGTGAAAGGAAAACACTGGATCAGAGAGGTTTTATTAACCATGCAAAGTTGGGAGCTCGCCCCCTGTTTAATTCTAATACTCCAACTCTGTTAAACATTAACTGTATAAATAATCAAATACTTCACATGACAGAGCCATATTTCCAATATGGTGCATATAACCCAGAGGGTAATGAAGGGTGCAGTCTTTTGGTCTGAAGCATTTCCAGTGCTCTCCAAAGAACAGAACAAAGGCAGCCCCTTCCCCCTCCACTGCCTTCAAAGCAAAAGCTTTGATTTGCTCAGCGAGACCACATCAAGCCAGAGCACAGGCATGCAAGTGGTATGTATCTCATCATTCCCCTCTGCTCCAGAGACACACGTGCAACCATCAGCCATTGTGTAGTCTCAGCCCTGCCAAACAACTTGCATCCGCTCCTAAAACACCCAACCATCCCTGGCCCCACCGGCTGGCAAACTCTGAGCATCCTTCTCACCTTTGCTCCACACCGCTGGGGAGGTGATGTGGACCAACCCACCCAGCACACTTCAGTCCCAGACACAGATCCTTCCACTAAACCCCATCATTGCTTCTCCAAGATGAGCTTTTTCCTGGCAAGCAGAAATTGGATCAGATGGGAGCTCCAGCTCTCCAAAAGCCTGTGGTCTTCCACCTGGCTTGCAGAGCCCACAGACTCAATGCCACCGAAAACATCCTCTATTTTCATTACTTGGAACAAGGATCATAATCACCTGGCACCTTTGAAACGAAGCTCTTGCCCTCTTTGGGCTTTGGTTTTCCTGTCTGCAAAGCTGGGGTAATGTCCCTTCTGGGCCTCACAGAGGTATTTTAAGGAGCAGGCTGAAATTTGGCTCCTTAGGAAATGACTGGTGCATTTGCAAAATGCTGCAGAAGAAAAGATCTATAAAGGAAAAAAAGGCTGTTTGAAAAAAGTTAAAAATGAAAAGCTGCATTAAAAATATATAAATCTGATGCTGACCATTCCCCTCTTCCAAGGTCAAGCTAAGGTAGCTTTTTGGCACATGTAATCATCTGATGTCCATGACTTCCTCAGTTTAGACTGATGCTCTCTGTCATGCTGACTGAAAAGCTTCAAGAGATGTTTGATAATCAAAGCAGCAGGAGCCAAATGGAGAAATGTTTGACCCACAGGTCTGCCTAAAACTGCGCTTTCAGTACTTCTGAGCTGACTTTGGAAAATCAGTATTGGTGTTGCCAGAACCCAGGAGAGTCACTGTGCATTAATTATTGCACTCGCTCTGCAGACAGACATACAAAAGATAAAGACAATTGTGAGGCTTGTTCAGAACAGGGGATCCACCACCAGGTCTCAGCACAAGTACTTTCTCCTTCAAGCGTTATTCAACCATTCAAATCCTGAAGAAAGCTCTTGTCTGAGGGTCCTTTACCTACACTGCACCGTAAAGCATGGACTCACCATGACCCACGTGATTTTTGTTCACATTGACAAGTTTAGCTTCAGCACACAGCACCTGAGCTGCACAAAAAATGACCTCTCCCAAGCACTGCCATCACATCAAGACCTGCATTGTCAAAGAAGTCAGCAGGACTCCTCCCTGTCAGCTGCATGGGCAAGAAAAGACACAACTCCACCACTGCACACCCTGCTGTATGGATGAGTGGGGCTGTGTATGGTCCATCACAACACCTGGGTAATATTTAGACCAAAGTCGTACCGTGCTGGTATGGGGACCTAGCACATCAGCCATGGCATGGAGGAAAACAGGTGCTGCATTCCTGTGGAAATGCTTTTTCTGGTCAGATGTCATTCAAATTACTGGTGCAGCATCAAAGGAAGGACCTTCTGTGAGCACTGGACATGAGTGTCTCAGTCCCTCCTGGCTCCCTCACCCACGCTGACACACTTTACAGGCAAGCTGCCCATGCAGAGAACAAGCAGCCTGCTCCAGGGCTGATTCCTACTACATCTCCTATCCTTATATAAAACAGGAGATAGCTGGTTTCCCTGTTGGTGCAATGCCAGCCACACTGAACAGGCTTCATTTAAAACACAACCCACTGCCTTTCCAAGCCAAGGGAGAGACGTTCTCCCAGTCTGCAGACAGTAACTTCAGAAACCCTTAAAGTCACCCTCTTGGTCTTGCTTTCCTTGATGAAGCAAAGGCAGAGAAAGCACCAGAGCTCCCTGACGGCTGCTTTTTCTGCCAGCTCCTGCAGTGAGATGGAGCTGCTAACGGACCTCTTCCATCTCTGCAGCAAAGTCTTCTAAAAAAGTCACACCAGACAGGGACATGGCAATGCCACAGACATTTCTGAAGGACCACAGTCATTGATGAAAGTCACTGTTGATTTCCTATTGGAAAGGTTAAATCTAGAAGATCATTCCCCTAAACACTCACCCCTAATGGAAAGAAAGGTTTTAAGGTCAAACAAAAGAAGCAAATTCACCTAAATGACTGTGTCCCAGCCTGTGTCACCATGACTGACGAACCCAACAGAGCAGCACAGCCCTCCAGTCGCTGCCTGTCCCATCCCTCTCCATTCCTACAGTACAAGCAGAGAACTCAGGAAAAACAGATAAGGGTCCTTCTGAGGAGGAACAACCCCATTCCTCGTGGAGCTGATGGAAAAGCTCTGCCAGGCTTATGTCCAATGGCAAGAGAGCTCACAGAAACAGCTCTGGGGACACAAGTATGTAAGCTTTCATTGCACGTGTGCTCTCCCTAAGATACCTACCTTAGAGGCAGGACACGCAGGTCACAGACCAGGTGGAAGGTGCAAGAAGGCCCAAAGCAAGGCAGAGACAGCAGCATCACACTGCACACCTCCCAGATGCAGGAACCTGGGGGCTGGAGGCATGCAAGGCAGCCGAGATGTTGTGGCAGAGCTGCTGCTGCCAACATCCTCCTACACCAGCCACCCACTGCTCCAGCACCACCAGCAACAGGCCATCCAGATCCAGGAGGTAAAGCCAAGAACTACAGCAGGAGAAGGGCGGATGCAGAGACAGGAGAACCAAGGGCTCTTCACCTCCCACACAGCCATGGAACTGCACGCCAGAGAGCCCCTTTTGGACCTGCGGTTCCTCACACTGATGGAAAATTCAAAGCAGAGTTTTACTCCTGACTTGCAAATCCTGAGGAGGAGGAAAAGGAATAAAAAAAAAGCCAGGCCATCTGCTTCAGGGCCCTGCAGCAAAGAAGAGGGCTGCACATGGTGCTTCTCCACGCAGAGCCCTGGTACAACGTTCAGGTTGACTTGGCCATTTGATTTCTTTAGTGCAGTTTTGGACCCAGATGTTTCATAACACACGCTACCGAGTGCGTACATGCGAGGAAACTAACTCCAATTTGAATATCCCTGAGAGCACATTGCTCTTATTAAGCACACTCCGCAGAGCTATTGCTCCATGCGGCATTAGACAGTACAAGACGTTCTGGTAGACTACAAAAATTGGCCCATAAAAAATAAACACTTCTGTCTTACTAAGGGCATCTGGAAATGACCCAGAGAGCTTGTCTATTTTCATTGGTAGCATTTTTGTACAACAGAAGAAAGAAACTGATTGTGAATTTTGAGCAAATGTTCCTCAAATGCTTACAAGGAATCCCTGAAAACACTGGCAAGCATACCACCCACCCAGCTCCCCACGGGCAGAGCTGTAAGACCATGACGCGGTCCCATTTCATGCAGGCTTTCCTCCACAAAGTGTTCTTCCTGTTGTCGTTCAGTAAATCACATCCTTGAGGAAAGAAACTTGTCTCAGACACAGGACCCACCTGCTCTCACAAACATCCAACCCCACCACAGCACACACATGTGGCACGGAAAGATGGGCCAAAGGAGCAGGAAGACCATCCTTTACCATGATGCTCCTTAGAGAGAAAACCAAGGTTCTGAAAGAAAAACCCACTAACGCCATTTAAAGTTAATACACTGTCACCTTTGCACTCCTCAGGGCTATAGATTTCCACCCTGTCAGCTGGACATACAGTTCAAGTATGAAAAGCAGGTCAATCCTTGGCATTTAGGGGTGCAAAGCTGAAACCTCCTGCTGCGTGCCAGAGGACCGTGGTCATTTCTGGAGCTTCAGCACATGTGCAATGGTGTCCTCCCACAGTGCTGCAGACAGCAGCATGTTTGGCCGTGCTGCCATTGTAGCACACCAGCAAGTCAGGAAGCAGGAGGTCCAAGAGCTCCACTAACCTGCTGGCTCTGCTGCAGAATCCAACCAGGAACACTCACATCCCATCAGTGATGGGGTCCCAAAAGAGCAGATAGGAATAAAGCACAAAGAGACAGCATCTTCTTCAACGGCCTCTTGTCCAGAGACACATTGCTGATAACTGGTTTCTCAGGCGTCTCCAAATTCCTCTTCTGAGCTCAGAGGAGTGGAAACACGAATGGTGCAGTCCCCTGTCCCAGATCCCACTCAGGGACTGTTCTGATAACTGTCTGGCTCCTTCCTGCTCAGTAAAACACTCCAAAAATGAACCAAAACAAACTCTAGAGTCATGACACTTCTCAGGAGGCAGACTCCAGGCTCTCCAGCCAGGCCCAACTGCAGACGCCACAGAAGTGTATTTATTTTAAAGACTATTTGAGCTGGTTTGTGAGAGGAACAATCCTTTTTTTGGAGAACTTGTGGTTTTTTGTAAAAACTGATTTTAGCAACAGTCATATGTCAGGCTCTCTTTAGAAAAGCCATCTGCTGATCTCCCAAACACAGTGCAAGCATCTCTGCAGCCCTCCGCAAGGACTGCACGCTGGAGACACAGCAACCGGTGAAGGGCCATGACTCCAGCTGGACAGTTAGGAAATATCAGATGGAGACCTACTGACCTGGCGTGTCCCTCTTGCACAACACCATCCCATGCTTCTTCCTGACCCTGGAAAGTCTCCCTCCTCCAGTCACTGTCCCCTTTTCTGCCTTTGCCTAGAGCATCACTGTATTCCAATGTGCCCTGCTAGACCCAATCCCACTGGCCTGCCCCGCTATAATTAGGGACAAGTTCCCCACTCCATGTCTGCTATTAAAGCAGCTATTAAAGGATAAGTCCCTCTGGTGCCACTTGCCCTGGGCTAGCATGCCAGGAGTCGCTGGCTGGGGATGGCCGGCATCCAGCCCTGCCTCCCTGAGGAGCCAATGTGGGAAGGAGCTTTGTCCATTGTGAAGGCACTTGGGTAATTACCAGCTGCTGGAATCAAAGAATTCTCTGCTGAGCGCATGCAAATTCCAACTTTTCGTGGGTTTGACCACGTTTGCAGAGGAATGGCAAAGACATCTTGGAAAATGGGCACCTCCTCCCCCTTCTCCTCGCACTGAGCCTCACAGCGAGCTCCAAGAAAAGCTACTCAGGCTTCTTGAGCAGGGCAAACCCAACACTTTTCTCTAAGCTTGAAATGGCAGGGCCATTTTAAACTCTTTTTTTTTCCTCCCCTAAAATCAAACAGTTTGAGGGCCAACATCCCGCATGGAAAGTGAACGCATGGATGGTTAAAACCCTGACAAAATTACAAGCAAAACTGAAAACAGGGTCTTATCTCATGACTTGTTAGGCAAATCTTCATAATAGCTGGTACCACCAACCCCGCCTCCAGTAATCCCCATCCTCAGGCAAACTGCTTCCAGACACCTGCTCGGCAGCACAACATCGCCCATCTCCACTCGCGCCTCGCCTCTGCCGACGCTGAAACTGAAGCAGACTGACAGTGGGATAATTTAGGGGGAAAATCACATTTTCTATATCACTTTCATACGTGACTATATTTAGCAGATGGAGAAACAAAGTACATGTATTCAGTAAATATATATTTTTATAGCCGTAAAATTATAAACACATACGTATGTTCCAAGGAGATCTGAAGTCTATTTTAAGACGTTCTTCACATGCGGATCATTAAAGCCTACAATATAGTTTCTTTGCCATATTATAATAAATATGGAAAGCGAATACACACTTCTCAACTCTTGTAGGTCATGAGAGACCTAAAGATGATCTCGTTTCTCTTCTGGTCGCCCTCTTTAGTGCTGTTTCAAAGGGAAATTGGTTTCATATGTGGGCTGACTGTACCTCACAGCATCATTGTGCCTGCAAACCTAATTTAGTGAGCTGCTGAAACACTGTAACATAGGAAAGCATCAATTCCAGACCTTCGAAACCCGTAGGGTCAATGTCTGAAACTAATTCCTCGCCTGACAGGCTGCTAGCCTTGCAAGAGCAGCAAAACTAGCATCTTGCCACCTCTTGCATTCAGGAGGCATTAATCACACTTGCATCACTCCAGCTATTGGAATTTCTGATCTGGGCTGATTAATTTCCTCCCCATGCCCATTTCAAGCTGCTCACAAGCTCTGGGATCTGCCTTCGGGGAGAGATGCTGAGCTCCTCTTCCTGCTCCCTGCACGGCCAAAGACAGGAAACAGGACAACTTTCTTCACCTTATTTCCTCAAGACTTCTGCCCCTGGGGAGACAACTGAGGTTTTAATCAGCACCTGGCACTGTATCTATCAGATATGCTAATAAGGTATCTTACCTTAACAAACACCCTCAAGAGCAGACTCATCTATCTTAATTGGTAAACGCTTCATTAATAATGCAGCTGAGGAGTCTCAGAGCTAGAAATATAAATAGCAAGTTCTGATGCAAGGGATTTTTTTTTTTTTGTTTTAGAAGCACAGATTCAGAAGGAAGGTCTCTTTGCCGTGCCCTGCTGCAGACACAAGAGCCCTTTGCAGCGTGCACAAAAAGCCTCTTTTCTGTCTCTGAGGGGTCCAAGTTCAGAGCACCCCTTTCAAAAGGAGAAAGGCAGGCATGCTGGAAGGCATCCCTAGGCTGGGAGGCACCCAGGAGGATGGGAACCAACACAAGCACCAACACAGAGGTCAATGTGGACATGCTACTGAGACAGTGGCTTCCAGCCCGCTGATCGATGACAGGAAAAGCACTAAAACGCCTCTTTGGTTAAGTCACAAATTCCAGTCCTATGATTAACGCTGCTCTTAGCCAGGGAGCAAAGCAAAGGCTCAAACATCACAACCAGAAGGGACGTCTGAAGAAAAGGATCTTGTGTGTCTGAGACTGTATATGCTGCAATGAGATGACCCCAGGCCCACCATGCTAATCTCCAGCTTTCCATTTTAAGCACTTAGCCAAAACAAGTCAGAGGAGTCTCTGAAGACCCAGCTCTACTCATGAATTCCAGGCATGTTGAAATAGTAGGTTTGGGTTCTCCTTTTTTGTATAAATCCATTCTGCAGACAAAAAGTCAGACAATTAGGGATTTTAAGTATACTAAGTCCAGCCAGAGACTTGATCTTGTTGATCTTAATCAATTTTCTTGGGCGACGGCCATTATTTATACCCAAGATCATTTTTATTGACCTTTTTTAAAACTGCACATTAGTCCCTAAAAGTCTCAATGGTTCAGACTTGGGATTTAAATCTAAATGTAGCAGAAGAAATTACTGGAGGTCTCTGGAATTTGGATTTAACAACTGTCGGTAAATATCTTCCTCCTGATGGCATTTGGAAGATTTAAATAACAATGAAGTGTTAGATCAAATCCCAGCAAAACAAGTTTTGGCATAAAATTAGATCTTGCAAGCAAGGGGGTTTCAACCACTTTTCTTGGGGAGAAACTGCCACACCAGTTTTGTTTCAGATTCAACTACCTTGTCCAAATCTTAATTTTATCTAAGCAACCCTCTTTTGACCCCATCTCTGACAACTCCCCAGTCTCCTTCTGCAATATTTATGTCATCTTTCTACAGCAAATGGCTCTTCAAAACACTTAGAGGTTTCTCTCAGAGATTTTTAAAGCACCAGGCTTGAGGACTAAGGCTGCTGTACAAGTCCGACTCACAAACTTTTGGTGCGACTTTGGGTCCTGTACTCAAAGCTCCTTTGGAAATGGCTCCTTGGCACACGTGTGTGAAAAGTCCTGATTGGAACAAAAAAGCAGGCCACAGATTATATTTCCAAGGGATCACAAAGAGTCACACCTGGACACACTGTTTTTTCCCCAAATCCCATTTAGTGCTTGTGGAATAGCAACATGAAACTCAACTGAGTGCTTGCCAAAGGTAACTCAGTTTTTGTACTTGTTACGAGCAGGTCAGCAATACTCCTGGGACAGCAGCATCATGATGGGATTTTGCAACGGGCTCGGCGTGGACACAACATCTATGTATCCCTGCCCTGATTCCAGGCAAAGGGACTTAGCATTCTCCATCCCGCCTGGTGCCTCTGGCTGGAAGCACCTTGTCTGAGACAAATCCATCATTGTGCAGGATGCTCTGCAGCGCCAGCCCAGCAGGACATCAAGGACACTGAAAACTGATTTCTCTGGCCAGCCTGAGCTCCTGCCTCCCGCCCTACTGATTAATGGTTCTCCGCCTCAGAAGCTAATAGGATACTCTTTGAAATCCAAATAGCCAGCATTAGTGACCTCAGAGCCCTGTCTGCTAAGTGGACGTACAGCCTGCCTCTAATTATTTTCATTTTCCAGAGCATTTTCTCTACCAAAGCTTCCTTTCCCACAATTTTCAAGCCCCTACTACCCTATTCTGCTGATTGTTCCCCACTTGCCACCCCAGTGACACCCCTGTGTTCAACTGCACAGCATCATGTCCCCAGCCCAGCACGTTCTCCTCCTGATCCCCCACCCTGGCTGGGGAAGGGTTTCGGTTATCTGCAACCCCAAGCACATCTGTATCTGCAAAGAGCCCAGGCTAAGGAGTCACAGCAAATGCTCCCCTGACACACGAAACTGCTGTCGAGTGTATCTCAAGGCTGGTTCTCAGCAGTCAACAATTTTAAGCTAAAATTCACCAGGTTTCCTTGACATTCCCACATCTAGCTCAGCAAAAGCCTGTCTGTAAGGGACTAACATTTAGACAACCAGCTCTGACTACAGTAAATCTCCTTCTTTCCTCTTTCTTTTTTTTTTTTTTTTTTAATCCATAACCACCAGCTTTAAAGCTTTAAATCAATATCCCCTCTTGCGATCTGCATTCAGCAAGGAATTATTCACATTGAGAGCTTTAAAAATTAAGCTAAACCCTGCAGGGCCCAGGCCAAACTTATATCACAGCAAAGCTTTAAACTGGATCAGGGACACAGCATGAGCCATGTCCTGGTCTTAGATGCAAACTAAATGTAGAAAACAAAGCTGCTGTCACTGTGTTAAAAGGAAAAACCATAAATGGTCCATGCTGTGTCTTCTCCCAGGGACACAAGGGACAAAGGCCCTCCTTCCATGAAGAGGGGTCAACCTATTCCAACCAAACACCTCGCAAAGGAAAAAAACTAATTGTCCCCACAAAGGAAAGAGACTTATCGTAACTGTTTGTAAAAGAAAACGGCATCTGATCTACACACCCGTCTGTGATGCTGACCAGAGGGAGGTTTTTGAGGGATGATGTGAGGACAAAGAGGGCAGTGCCATGTGCTCCCTCCACAGTGGTACCCACAACCATGGGAACAGCAGGTCCTCACCATTTCTCAGCCACTGCTGCTCACCCCCAGACACAGCTGGCCCCAGGCTGGGCAGAAAGTGCCAGACGCTGAGCTGAGAGTCCACAACATTCCTGGAGGTGCCAATTCTAAGGAGCAATTGAAGAAGAGGTGAGGGAAGAAGAAATCTCAACCTAAAACAACTCCTGTTTGTGCCTTAGAGGACCACAAAGGCAGGAAGTTACGAATGAAAGAGCAAAGACTCTCAGTCTCACTGGTACGAGGAGCTCCCATCTTTAATTTGAGGTGGTGTCTGATCTGCTCAATGACAGGATCAGGTATTACAGCAAAGACATCCTATATGCCATCTCTCCTGCCACCACTGCGACATGGGGCTGCAAGCACCTGCCTCCATACAAAGACACCTCAACCCCGCCTGATGGTGTGATGGTAGCAGAGGCAGCAGGTTGGGTATAACCAGTCCAGGAAACAGCTGGATTTCCACCACCCCCATAGTGGTGTCTAAATGAAGGGTGAAATTCTTCCATCTTCCCTGCTTGAGGAATGGCATGAAGAAGTCCTTCTGGACTGTGCAGAATCCAGCACCCTTGATCCCACAGCCACTGGCCCACTGTAAGACTCAGCAAAGACTGACCAGGGTCAAGGAGATGGAACAGGGTAGAAATGGGTACGAAGTAATGCAAATCAGGAGGCTCTCCTGGCCCCAAATATCTTCATTGTCCTCCTACACCTTGATTTCTTACAGGTATGAACTGCACAAGGCACTTGAAGCTTGAATCCGTCCCAGCGCAGAGATTATGCCTCAGCTTCAGGCCTTCACATGCCCACACACAGCCACTTCTCCTGCTCTCAGTCATAGGGGTGACTGCCCAGGCCTTAATATTTGTAAAGTCCTTAGAAAATCCTTGGAAGGAGAGAGCAGAGTAATATTATGAAATAATAGCTTTTTATTCTGCTCCATCTGAAAGCAGCGGCTCTTTGTTCGGCCCCACGCTGTCTAAGCCAAGGGTTAAAACCTGACTGGCTGGGCTGTAAGAAGGCCATCCTCCGTGGTGGGGGAGAGGCAGACTTCTGAGGGTATGAAGAACAAGGTGTCTTTCTAACCTGTTGGGACACCAATAAGCAGCTTTAGATGTAACAATAGGGGGCTGAAAACCCAAGTGCCCCAAAGCCTGGAGACAATCAGAGCTGTTTGAGCATCCACAACTGACATTTCTAACACCACCTGAAATGTGTATTTTCCTTTCTGTTTCAAAGCCTTATTTTCCAATCAGATTATGTGCAGGATAAATACCCTTATACGGTGACAGCAGGCACTGCACAAGAAAATTGGGGATAATGGTAAATGCAAAGATTTACAGATACTTATCTCAGCATCTGCAAGGAATATTGGCTTTGAACGTGGTGTTCAAACACAGTGTCAATCACCAGAACTCAGAGAAACTGCAAACTTGCTTAGCTGAACTCAGTCCTAAAATAAATTAAATAAATAAAACATAAGTAGGCTTTCAGAGCCCTTCTGTCAAATGGGAAGCAGCAGCCACATGCATGAAATGCCAGGCTGGTCCAGGCTGACCAAGCACAATAACAGATGAGTGACCAAGAGTTATGACTCTGACACACTGGGACAAGTCGTCTCTGAGGTCAGGGACATCCAAGCGTGAGGGACCCAAACATCAGGCAGGAGACTTGACCACCACCTGCAGATACAGCAGGCATGGATACAGGCTGTAGGAATGGCCCCACAAGCACCCCAAGCTCACTGCAGTCACAAAACAACATCCACATGCTCAAAACATCATGCTTACAACCCTTTCCCTTGGGGACCATGAAGTCTCAGTGGTTTCTCGTGTCACCATTCCTTCCGTCCTGCCCACTCAGGAAGGGGATCCCAAGCTCAGGCTGTTGTGAACGCTCCCTGACCAACACCCTCCAGGACAATGCGCCTACACACAGATTTGCCAACCAGCAGCTGTCAAATGCACACACAGGTCCTACACATTCCCACATAAATAATCCATGTAGGAAGGAGATCTCCACAACACTTGCCCTGCCACTGACCGAGGAGGAAAGGATGTGCAATAAGGTCCTGAAACTTTAATGAATCACTGCAAAAAGAATGTAACAGTCACCAGAAGTTTCAATGGAGAGGAGAAAAGAAGGAAGAGGATGCCTCTTCAACAGCCCAGATCTTCTTACCTCTCAAGATCCAACACATACTGGTTTCTCTGAAGATGTGGCTGGACCTCCTTTGGCTGGCTAGCCGTGCTCTGGAAGCACAGGATCCACTCTCCGATCATCAGCTCCTTCCCCTGCACTTGGTTTCAGCACTGAACATCTTTCACACTCCCAAAGTTAGCCAGACACGCAACTGATCCTCCAGATAAACAGCCCGACATCTAACAGCGCGTCTTGGGCTACAGCCACAGATCATCAACAGAAAAAGCAAAGCTGTGATCTGAAATCTTATCTGGTCGCTGCAGAAACGCAGCAGAGAAGGTCAGCTTTCCATCATTCAGCAAAGACATTCAGCGCCAGCACATAAACACTAAAAAATATCGCTGTTGAGTTAAGACAACTTTGGGGTTTCTGCTTTGCAGCCAAATATCACTCAGCGGCCATTAAACAGATTTTTTAGCCGTCAGTGGAACATTAGAAATTCCATGAATTTGAAGTTTATTAATTCCACAATACAGTTTATACTTTTTCCAGGATTTATACTCCTTGGCTACACTCTTTCAGCTATAAATAAAACCATTTGCTAAGTTGGCTGATACACCGCAGCCCATGACTGGCACATTTATGCAAGTTGGCTGAAAAACAAGATGGTTCAAGGAATCGCCAGAAACACTAAATCCAGTTATTTCAAATCCATTTTGAAACATCCAATAAATCTGCAGGGATCACTTGATATACAGAACTGGTTAAACTCGAGTAGCTGTGCCTCTGCGCAGCATCTCTGACGTTTATGGAGCGGCTGATGCGCATTTTACAGCTTTCTGAAGTCCTTCACAGTCCACTGCAAAATATTCATGTCTTTGGACAGTCTTCAGAAAGGAAACTAGGAGGAAAATTGGCACAAGGCATCAAGCAGAACAGACTTGCAGGATCCCCTGTGCCTTCCTGCAAGAAGCTGGAAATGGAAAGGAGACCTACATCCATGAGTTCCCATCTTGATGGGATGCACCTGGCAGGAAAAGGTGCAGCGGCCTTTGCACCCCAGGCATCCCAAGCAAGAGGTCAGTGAAGACAGTGTATATACAGGCTCATGACTAGGAAAAAGAGGGTCTGGGAGATGCTCTGGTCCACCAACAATCTCCCACAAGGCAGTGATCCTGCACAGCTATTCCCTGAGTCAAAGGGAGTTTGAGAGCTTTACGTGTTGTGAGGCTGGGCCAGTGGCGACCAAATCCGCGCAGCTTCTGGGGTAGGTGGAAATTCTGAAATCTGCCCAACTCTCAGAGCTCCCTGGTTAGGGAGAGGCAAGTGATGAAAGACCTGATCACTGAGAAAAAAATAAAGATATCCAACTCAACATTTTTATCATAGCACTTGTAATCTGTGCCCTGGGAACTACTTGTAAATAGAAAGTAACTCTAGCCTCAGGATACGTCAACAGATCTTACCCCAGAGCACAAGGGACTGATGGCAGCTTTGCTCCTCCAGCAAGATGAGCAAGCCAAAGGAGGAGGAAGGAAGGAAAGATGTCTCACAGGGAGGGCTGTGCAGAAAACCCTGAGCTAGAGGTGGGGCCTGAATATTCAACAGGAGCTTTTGCATGCTTGCTTCCTGAGCAAAACAAAACCCTCAGCAAAGCAGCTCAGACAGGTGATGATCAGCATTGCAAAAGTAAGGCAGGCCCTTCAGGAACAGACTCAAGGTGCGTGGTGCTCCCAGCCAGGAGAGAGCAACTTGAGCCCTGGGGAAATTGCACACATTTTTAGGCAAAGAGAGACGTGAGAAAATAAATCAGAGCACTAATAGATGAAAGCCACGGTCCAGGGCTTCCCTCCCTGCCTTCTTTGCTCCAGGCAGGAATTGATTTCCTCACAGCTTCCAAAGCCATACTTTCGAGTGCTGGTTTGGAGGGCTCCAACCTCCAAAACTGTTAGCTTGGGTACACTTCCCAACAGCTGCAGGTTGGGTTCTCCTTACCTGAAAGCATCATTGCTGCCTGCAAGTCCCTCCTCTCCCTTTGTATCTCCCAAACAGCAGCGACAGATACTTGCCAGCAACTGCGTTTCATCCATGGAAATACCAACCATTCTGGAGCATACAACACCTGATAAACATGAAAACCACTGGGATGTTTTTATCGCTCTGCTCTGTCCGTTGGCAGGTGACAAGACTCCAGGCCCCAACAGACAGACACTGCCATGTAATTCAGCCCCCTGCCATCCCCAGCCCTCCCAGAACTCTGCTGAGCACACCACAGCGCGCGGCACCCAAGGCACAAACCAAACCCAGAGGTTTCCTCGCCTCTGCTTCTCTCGCTGGGAGCCAAAAAGCAAATCATTCCCTGCTCCTCCCTGGCGCAACTGCTCAGAAATTGCTGAGTCCGACCTTACTTATCACTGGATGTAGTGCAGTTCTGTTCTCTAATCCTCTACATCTGCATTTTGTACAGCCCATTTCTAAGGCTCTTCACATTTGCTTCACAGTTTATCGCCCTGTTCAAGGAAGATGACGCATCTTTAAACTTTCCACTCAAAAGAAGCGCTGAGGAATGAAACCATTCAAAACCAAGAAGCTGCCTCAGAAAATGGTCCCCACAGAAAAGAGCCAGCAGGAGTTTTTAAAAGTCATAAACTTAATGAGACAAGGGATTATCTCTTCTGTAGGAAAGACTCCTTGTTCCTGGTATCATAACAAAATATTGAACAATTTGAGGACTTTTCTTCTCAGTTTTGCTCAAAAACTAGGACAATGACAACTGAGTTCAGAGCAAAAAAAGAAAAAAATTCTGTTTCCCTACGTGGAGACAGAAGAAGTCTTCCAAGCACAGACCTAAGGTGCACCCCTCCTCCTCTGCCTCAAGAAGTCCTTGCAATTTAGATGACCCTAAAGCAACCTATATCCTACAGCTCTACCCTGAAGTTCCCTCGGTGATACATCCTGGCAGTCAGAAAATGTTTACCATAGTCTCTAGAAGCTCAAATACACTTCAGAAGTTTAAGATCCTTGCATCCAAATGAGAAGAAAATCAGCCCACTCTGGCAAAGCTATTTGTGGTGGAAAAGCCCAAGAGGAGCCAGGCAACACACAACCCAAAGACAACAAGAACTTAGAGCAGAGATGCTGCTGCTGCTGCCTGGCTGCCCATGGGGTTGACCTTTATATTCTTCCCCCTTACACAAATCACAGCTTCACATCCACCCATGGTCTCTGGGGACCCCCCATCACACTGGAGAGCACACTGACTCAGTTCATATGGGCTTTGGGGTCTACAGGGTCTGTCCCGCACATGTGCGCCAATCCAAGCAACAAGGACATCATCAATAGACAGGCAACCATTTCATCCCATGCCTTCAAACCACCAGCCTGCTCCTCCTCTTCGCCCTCAATGCCGCAGGGAGCCTCTGATCCTAACCAGCTCCCTGAGCACAGCCCTCAGCACCTCGCAGTTCAATACGAGGGCTCTTTGTGGGGGTTTGGGCTGCATTTCAAAGGCAAAACATTGCCAGAACAGGAAAACCCTGGATAAAAAACAAATGGGCAGCTCTACTGTCTATCAGGTCTGCAGGAAGCCAAGGATGCCTATGGACACCCAACGGAGATGGTCCCCAGCAAGGGTGCTAAGCCAAGAACCACATGGCCCAACGACCTCGAAGAGCACATGCTGCCTCCCACGTTGAAGCTTTGAAGGATTATTTGCATGTGAGGCCGTGTTGAATCAGGGCAGCCAGAGACAGTGTTGGGGCTCCAAAGAGAAGCACATGCATGGCCTCCCCTCATGGCAGAGAGGACCTGACCAGCCCAGTCAAGAGTAGCACCAGGCTGAGGAACAGGAGTATCTTCCATGGGAGGGTTTGGCCAAGACAGACAGAAGAGGGGAAAGCCAAGTTTACTTGGCCCAGTGACAGGCAGGGGGACCAGAGATGATGTCCCTGCCTAACACACCACCACTGCTGGGAGCAGAACCCAACACCTTGTTCTACCAGGGCTGCTCTTGAAGAGTCACTGCTGTCAGATCAAACTCCTGCAGCTTCAGCTGAGCCCTGGGAAAATGCTGGAAGTATCTGTGAATCCTTTGAGCTTGGTTTATCATCTGGAGAAGGCAGGACCCTCCACAGCGCAGGCAGATGCTACAATCACTCCAATTCCAGAAGAAATCTTCTGACACTACATATGCAACCATTTTTCTGCAGTCTGCCCCACTGATGTTCCCACATTCAGTGAAAAATAACCCAAACGTTCCCCTTAATTAGGTTAAATAAGCTGTTTTTACTGTAAGGTTCAAGCTAGATTCTGATTACCTGTGTAACCATTGCAATGGCAGGGCTGGCTGCCTCGGATTTGAATTCATCTTTTTTTAGATCAAAAGAGGGGGGGCGGGGAAAGATAGGCTCTAAAAATAAAAAAATGCTTTTGGTCCCCTACTAGGTAATTTCTTACTCTCACCTGGGTTCGGCACACAAATGCACAGCTCTGCCAGAACCTGGGCTGATGGAGAACCTGCTCTCAGCAGCAGAAAAACAGACCCAAGCCCCCTGAGCCAACACATCTCTTTCTCTGGTCGACCCCCACACAGCACCACGACTTATTACGGATGGCTTCATCAACAATAACCAAACATGACACCCAGTCACCCCAATTTCGCTTGCAGCCCAGCTGTCCTGGAGAAGGGACAACCCATCCCATCACCGGGCTAAGGCACAATCAAATATTTAAATGAACGTTTCTGCTTTAGGTCAGCCTCGCCTCCCTCCTGCTGCTGGCTACCAAGTGGCAGAGTGATCTCCTTGCATTGCCGTGACAACCCGAGGATGGGTTACAGTCATCACTGGGCTGCTGAATGGCAGCGCTGGGTACTTGACATGCTACAATAGGATACGTTTGCCTTTTTTTCAGAAAGGAGAGGCTGACATTGTGAAGCGGTTAAAGCCAGACATCCAAGCGAGGCCATCACCATACACGGGCTCAAAAGGCTTTGTCTGCCCTTCTAAGAGAAATTTCATAATATGCGAGGGTGAGCAGTCAGCAAAAGGCTTGGATCACTCGACTTATAATCATCCCTGGTTTCCTCACAACGGCCCTGAATACATCTTTGATTGGTTATGTATGAGAGGAGCCGTCCCCAGCGTGGTGCCAGACATGTGCAACACAGACCTGGTCGGACTCCTAAGCAGGAAGAAGTATTCAACTCACAGCAATGCTTGAAGGGGGGGAAATTAATAATAATAATAACAATAACAACAACAATAATAATAATGTAAAAAAAGTGGCAATTATTTCATCCTGAATGGTTTCGAGCTATTGCTGGTTCAATAATGGGTTGCCTGGAAATTAAAGGCTGGAGCATTTGTGTTCCCCCCTCTGCAGGACAGGCGAAGAGCCAACTCCCAGGCTATGGCTCTTACCCCTCAGAGGGACATTTCCACACAGTCTTACGCTTCTCACCCCAAAGGCAAGGGCCACTCATCCCTAGGAGTGCCCAGCCACCTCCACCATCCTCCCAGGACCCCAAGCGAGCCCTCGCGGGGGTGAGGAGGGGAGGGGGGCGTGGATCCAGTGCTCATCCATCGTGCAAGTGACTTTCCTGTTGTTCCAGGCGAACAAAAGCCGAGCAGCGCAGTGCGCTCTGAGAAGGGTGCCTTCCCTTTAATAAACGTGATTTCAATCCCAGTGAATATTCATACAATTACCCCAGCTCTAATTTGTATAAAATGACAGCCTGCAAACCAGGGATGATTGAAGAGGACCAAAATCATTTTGTTTGATTACAATCTCTCCTCCCTCCTCCCCCCTCCCCACCTTCATTATCTTTTATGTCTATTTAAACTCTGGACACTGCATATTCATCTCAATTCTCCCTCCATCTCTCCTTCTGTTTGTGGGCTGCTGCTGCTGGCTTTTATTTTTTTCTTCCCCCTCCCATCTCTCTCTCCTTTCATTGTAATTTTCTTCTTGCTTCTGTTGTGCATTCAGGGATTTGAGGAGGTTTTCGGGGGGAGTCGGGGTGGACTTCATTTTATAAAAAAAAAAAAATAGTGTGTTGTCTGGATAGAAAATTACATTTGCATGCTCGAGGGGCCTGAGGGCTTCTCTGTGGGCTTGGCAGAGATCCTACCTCGAGGGGGGAGGGAGGTGGAAGATGCTGATTTGATTTCCTCGTCTTCCCACCCCTTCCCCCTTTCCTTTCCATATTATAAATGTCTGCCTGATTTTTCTTTTCTTTTTCTGCATGTGCAAACCACTTGAAGAACAATGGCACAGATTAGAGGCCTTCCTTAGGGCTGTTTATGAATGCAGTTGTGGAGTTCAGCAAAGCAGAAACATTACATACAGTAATTGGACATTTAATTACTAACGAAGCTAGCAACTGAATTTTTTTTCCAAGGGTCTGAAGCAATGTGACAGACTCTCCAACTGCAGGTTTAATTACGGCTGGAGATGGGCTTAATACTCCATCTCGCACTCTATTACCCTCTCAAAAGCCCTTCTGCCTCTTATTTGTAATTTTTATGCCCCTGCCCCATCCAAGGGGAGAAACATCCTGATGCTCAGGCCATCAGACAGGAGGATGCTTCTGCTGCTGCTCCCAATTGTCGTGAAGCCAATGAAGACAGTCTTGGACAGGCTTTCTACAGAGTCAGCTTTCTCATGAGCATGGAGGGAAAAGACTCATTTTGGTGGCCAAGAACATACAGAACTGATCCCTCCTTGCAAGATTATGTCCCAGTTTTGGCCCAGTCTAGTTTTTGACATCTCAGCAGGTTTCAGTCCTTCTTCTGAAGATGTAAAATACTCGGATGGCTCACCCCCACTTAGGGGGATTCTGTTTCCTCCTAGTACTTAGCTTTAGTTTTCTTTTCCTTCCTACCCTGCACCCAGTCACTGTCTTCTCCAAAGGTCATGGGGCAACTGGAAATGAAGTTCCCACACTGCAAAGGAGCCAGAGCAGGCTCCAAGTAGTGTCAAAGCAAGGTTTTGTCCCCAGACAGTTTTGCTCCCATAGGGTTATAATCAGGCATTGGCATGACACTGGGCTGGTTTCAGAAAGGGGAGGTGAGCAGTTCATAGGCTGGGGTGGGAGAATTAGACTAGGCTCACTCAGGTACCCAAGGTCTCAGTCCCACCACTGGCAGCACAACACAGAGGACCCCAAAACAACATGCCAGTCTGCACTGGATCACAGCTTTCACCTCTATCTTGTCTCTGACAGGGGCTGACAACCCTCAGACAGAGCTTCTCCCCTGCTTCTGGCAAGAAGCAGCTTCAGAACTTCCTGAGCTGGAAGCTGCATCTGGACCATCTGGTTTAACACCACTGAAACGGGGCTGGGAGAAGGCTAACAAGCATGTTTGGAGCTTTTTGATCTCATTCCGCCTCACTGAGTTTCATTCATTGCAGCTCCAATTTCCTTCTTCAGGTGAAAGGAGACTAAGTGCCAAGGCAATCCCACCTCCTCGTGCGGAGTGCTAAGCTCCAGGGAACTGAACCTCCAGCTTCTGTTGATCAGAAAACCTTCTAATTGATTACAGATGAATGCCGTGCAGCAAAACTGTTGGATTTTAAGAGCACAGAGAGCACTTTTGCAAAATGTCATATGCATATTGGGATTTTTCTTTCCTGGTTTTAATGACAAAGTGCAAATTTGGGGGGAGGGGGGGGCAGGGGGAGTGGAGAGGAGAAAAGGCAGGAGAAAGAGTAACAGATGTGAGAAGACAAAAAATGTTCCCAACGAATAAATCACCCATTTCTTCCTCCAGATTACCCAGCACATCCCCATACCTCTGTAACACCGGATGCTCTCTAGATATTTTCATGCTAATTCTCACAGGAATGACCAGCAGGAGCCGTAGATTCAACTGGCCTACACAGTCCTTACACAGCAGGGCCACCTCCTCCAATATCAGGGTGCCAGGCCATCAGGAAGGATTCATATCTATGAGAACGTGGTGGCAATTTAGCTAAATCCACTGCAAAATGGAGCAGTTGGTATTCCACTCACACCGCTCACAGCAGAACACATCCCCTATCATTGAAGGGACAAGGCTCCTCTACCACCAACTTCAAGTAAATCATCTACATACCCCAAACAACTGCTTTAGCATCACTTCCAGGCAGCACTGGTCTTTTCAGTGACTGTTAAAGAGATCTTGGAGGACTATAGTGGAAAAGACACAAAACTTTTGGACAGCAGACAGCAGGCAGGAGCTCCTCTCAAATACCATGTGCTGGGGCAATAGATGCAATTTCCCCCAGGATTCACCTTCCAAATGTGGGACTCAGCTAGTAAGTGTATCAAAAGTTCACTGGCACCAGTTAAGAGGCCCCACGGCTCTGCCTCCAACTTGGATCCTAGACAATTTGCCTCTGGCTGTTTTAGAAGCAGATATCATACTCCTTGGATTAGGAACAAGAGTCTGCACCAAGGCTCTTCCTAAATTTTGCCCAGTTCCTCAGCTCTGATTACTTCAAGACTTTTTTTGCTGCATGAACACTGTTGTGCAGAAGGTCTCCAGGGATTCAGAAATCCAGTCTCCATACACCTTCCTTAGACATCGAAGCTGTCAAACCAGAACTATTCCCACATCCCTTTAGATGATTTTCATCCTGTCCTCCACACAGAGATGCAGCTAAAGGACTTGGTCACTGCTTTAATAAGTCTTTTCAGATAATTTTTCATTATTTTTCAGGGTAAACAATGGGGGACCACCACAGAGTTGAGCAGCACAGGACATGGGAGGAACCCATCTATGGGGTCATGGGAGGATTCCTCACCCCTGGCCAGGTTGGATGGGACACTGAGCAAACTGGTCTAGTGGAAGGTGCCCCTGCCCATGGCAAGGGGAACTGAACAAGATGATCTTTAAGGTCCCTTCCAACCCAAACCATTCTACAATTCTATGACCCAGAAAGGGCAAACAGCCTGTACAAGCTGACATCTCTGGCCAGATTCCACTATTGAAAACTGGATGCAGCCAAGTAGGGAGATCTTCTAGCCTGGGCTCTGCCCTCATCTCCTGACAGCTACCTCAGCATGTGGTGACCACCTCATGTTTCAAAGGAATGCAAACTCTCACCCAGAGGCATCTCCAGGAACACCTCCAGTGCACCAGCAGTAAGCCCCTGCCCTTTGGGAGCTCACGATTGCCAATTCAGTGCTACAGAAACACCAGTGGCCAGATTCATGTTGCTTTCCTGCATGTCAGAATTACACGATCCATTCGCTCACCTCAGCACTCTGACCCTCTCAAAGACCTTGTGGCACCAAGAACATCTCCTCACAGTCACCAGGACCCAAACTTCAGTCAAACTGATCTACTTCTATCAATGTCACTTGTATTTTAAACTACTCTAAAGCAACTGCAGCAAATGCAAAACACAACCTAAATATAGATTATATGACAAAATGTAGCCCTGGTGTGAGCTGCCTTTGACCAGCATAGCTCCATGCATCCCCCCACCATAAGGAATCACACTTTGCCCAAGTGACTTGCAACTGCTGCTGTGCATCTGAGAGCTCTTAAAAGGGGTCTGTTTTACAGAAAAGATGAACTCCTGCTGAAGTCTGGGCCTCTTCAAGATGTCTCAAGTCAGACGTTCAACATTTAATTGCTTTTGAAGACCAAAGAGCCCCTTTTCATTCTCCTCCCATGTGTTTATCTTCTGCAGAAGTCAGCTGCTGACTTTGCAGGAGAAAGATCAAGTAACAACAAAAAGAAGTTTTAAGACGCACACCCACTGCCATTAATCATATTTGTAATATCTTCCTTCCCCCACTGCCTTAAAAATGCTTATTTCCAGACCTTGTCCAGCCTGGTCCCTACAAACACACGTATGGTGCCCATCAGAGAAACAGCTCCTATGGCAAAAACCTGCTATCAGGTGCAAGAAACTATTTCCTTACTTAACATATCCACTGATGCTGGGCAAAGGTGCCAGGAGAAAACTAGAACATGGAAGGTCAGTCCTGTCCAAAGTAGCTCCAAGGAAAAGGAGTGCAAGAGCCTACTCCAGCTCTCGGGCCATGGAAAGCATTTGTGGGAGGGAACCAGCTCCTCTGGCAGTGCCAGTGCTCCTTAAAGGTCCTGGTCCTGGAGCCTGAGCTCACTCTGCAAGAACTCACTGAGGTTTTGGGACCATTCACATCCAGAGCATCAAGGCAGCTGCATTTAGGGAGAGCTTCCCCTCTTTGAGGGCCAACAGACCCTTCAAGCCACTTCAAAGAGGGCACATCTGCCCAACAGTTGGTTTTTTTTGCAGCTGTCCCACAGTCCAAGAAATCCATCACCTTCCCACACACTGCCATATGCCATGCGTAGACAGAGATGTCCTGAACATGCTCCAGATCCTGCCAAAAGATGTATCCAAACCTGTTCATATCAGAGCCAAGACCAGAGGAGCGCCGGACCTGCCACAGCTTCCCCACTGTGTCCAAACTGGCCTCCCAGTACCCACTCGCTCCCAGGGACTTTCAAGTTTTAATTCATCTTCACTCTAAATTCAGGGGCAAGGCTGGGGTGGCAGCCCAAGGCACACAGACAATGAAGGAGAGCGGAAAAGCAGAGCTCAGAAACCCACGCCAAGGAGATCTGCTCTCCAGCAAGGCCAGAAACATCAAGCCAGCGCCACAGCATTGCTCAACACAATCTGGACAGAGACAGTGGGGTTATTTATGGCCAGGATGGGGGTAAATAACACCGCAGGCCTCCAGGATCCCTGCTCCTCATGGGGAACATGGCGCTCAGACCCCTATCCCAAACCACTCCTGCTTTCAGCCTCAGCAAAATCCAGTTGCAAACATCCGCCCCTCACCCAGAGCCCGCTGTGGTGTCGGAGAAGCTGGACTCCCTTTCAGCATCTCTAACTTGATACAGCTGTTCACTTCAACTGCTAAAAGTCAGCGTAAGCTGATTTTGCAAATAGCCTGTCTATGTAAACTGCACCGTTCCTCCAACATAAATAGTACGATCCTGGCTTATAATTTTCAGCAACTTGATGTTTTCTTGGCCAAGAGTGAGTCTAAGGAACTGAAGATGGAAACAGCTTCAGAAAGCATGGCCAACCGCACAACACAGTCTGAAAAGGTCCCAAAGGGGATGGTGCTCATGGCCACATGGCTGAACTAACACCCTGTCACTGCAGCTCACACCCCCCTGCCCCAGGGGCAGCAGGGGGGCAAGCCCTTTGCACTGGGACACACTGCACCCCACAATGTGCTCCTACGTGCCATGGGGTATCAAGGGAGATAGACTGTAAAGCTGGCAGAGAATCAAACCAAGAGCAAAAAGCACTTAAGAGTTAAAAAAAAAAACCCAAATCTAATCCTGTTCCTCATAAAACTAGGTCCTGAAGTCTGGATTTTTAGGACAAAATGTTCTTCCCACTGTAACACCTAGATGAGCACACTGGTGTGGAGGGTCTACATCCTCCACTACTACCATCCCAGTTCCTCTTCACACTGTCTCGGTCCCAAGCAGCCAGGACAGCTTTGTGACTGACAGTGGTGGTCCTGACCTCACCTGGATGAAGCTCAAGACACTGCATGCTCCATTTACACAAAACCCATGTCCTGAAGGTCACAAGGACCTGCACACCCTCAAAACAAGCAGCAAGGCTCTGCCATTCTGTGTGTGTGGAGGCTTCTATGCATGTACACATAGTTGCACACTGTATGTAAAGTAGTCTTTACATCCACATAGTGTCCTACTAAAGGGATGCTTCTTCTTTGTTCCCCAGTGCAGAAAGCATCCTTTGAGCTAATGAGATTTCAAAGCTCTCCACTCCTCACTGCAGCCAGAGATAAATACATTAGGATGCAAGGAATTAATAACTTAAGACAACAATTTTGAGTTTAATAGAAAATGTTCCTCCCACCCCCCGCTCTGAAGAGGAGGATGGCTGTTAAACCTGTGCAAAACTTGCATTAATTCACCAACTGTTTCCATGGCAGAAACGGGTGATGCAGTGAAGTCACTGACTTCATTTCCTGAGGACATCAGATCTTGCTCTATACTAAAAATAGAGATTTGTATTTTAGGTCTGCAAGAGGATGCTGATTTTTAAGCTTCCTTGGAAATCTCTGTGAAGGCACGTGCCTGAGTAGGAATCGGGAAAGCAAATCCCATGAAGGACCTGCAGGTTAGTCTTTCACCCTGGCACCAGCACCCAGCATGATTTGCTGCTTGGAGGAGGCAAGACAGCAGTAATTTGTGAGGAAAACCACCTCCTTGCTTCCTTTATCACCCATCAGAAAAATATGATGCCCACACTAGCCGCTCATGGATTCATACCAAAAGCAAAGAGATGTTAATGCAGCTCAGAGAGGAGACGGGCAGAAGTCTCAGGAGATTAATCTGCCACACATGGAAAACAACTGTCAGCAAAAGGCTGAGGAGAGGACACAGACATTGAACACAAGCGAGAAATCCACAGCATTATTTCCAGGGCAATCAGCGGTGAGACAGTGTAGCCATTTTACACACCTGAGCTATCTTCAGCAGCCTGCTGACACTTCTCTCCTCTCCCAACTGCGCCATTTGTTTTCATAGTTAATTACAAGGAGCGATCGACATCGACCTGCAGAAATCAGGCAGCACCTCAGCTATTTTTGGAACAAAAAGCACAGGACAGAAGGTGATCTCCTTTGATGGGTAGAGAAGATACCCAAAATAAATGATCTTTTATGCTTCTCCATAATTTCTTTCCCTTTTGTTTTCATTTAACATCTTTGATCATTTTAAAACAAGACCCACTCTCTTGAATTCTCTCCTAATTAAATGTTCTAATTTACACTCCGTAAATTCACTCTCATTTCCAAAGCTGGGTTTTAATCTGGAGGGCAAATAATTCTGATCTCGAAGTTGAAAGGGAAAAAACCCAAACCACCCCACATTCAACTGATTCAACAATGTTTAAAAAAGAAATCTACCCCAAGACCTTGAGGGTAAATAGGAACATGAGCCCCCACTTAATACTGTCAAGATGACACTGGCAGGTGACATCATCTCTTCCAGAGTCTGCACATCAGCTGGAATAATGGTAAGGTCTATCCCAATGCAAATATTTACTCTGATTTCTACTTATGTAAATACCTGGAAGGCAAGGTGATATTTACAGATCACTCCGATCCATTTAACCAGTGTCCTTCCTCTCCTGCCTAGCGCTTCTCTAGTCTCTGTGCTGTAAATCCTCCTACACCCACAGAATTCAGGTATCTACTTGAAAAATGAGCAGAAAGCACAATCAAGAAAAATTTTTCATTGGTAAATCCATAGTTTCACAAAATCCTGCCCTGAGGTTAAAAACAAAGGCTCCAACAAGTAGAAAGCCCCTGCAGCCACCAAACATGAGCGCGCCTATTATTGGGATAAATAACCTGCCTCCTCCACAAGAGATGGGAAGGATGAGTCCAGCACTGTGTATTTTATCCCGGTTATTAACCAGGACACCTTACACAACCATGCTGTATGCTGGACAGATGCTAAGTGACAAATGTGCAAACTTCAGATCAAGTCTATTGTGCATATGCTCTTCCCTTACTTGGAACAAGAACTCCACAAAACCCCCTTCCTTCGCCCGCAGTTCGGATACACACTTCTGTTTAGATTCCTGGAAAGAAAAAGGACCAAACAGGCCAATTTATGACATGAGCAGATCTGTGCATGTGTAATGACATCGCAACAGTGCAAAATGGCACAGACCCACTCCTCTAATCTCAACTGGGAACCCTCCCTGTTTGCCAATATACATCACATGCAGGCAAAGCTTCTCCCCCCAGGGGTTTTCCATTCCAGCATCTAATTGGTTTGTCTTCTTTCCCAGTGATGTGGTCCTTGTGAGGGCATCAGTTGAGGATTATAACACACAACCTACATCTTTGCAGAAGAGCATACTTTCTCACAGCCCAAAATAGCTCAAAAATTGGTTTGATTTGGATGGGCTTCAGAAAAAAAAATTTTTTTTCAACTCAAGAAGTCATTCTTTTCCCCTTCTCCCAGAACATTACGGTCATGTAATTGGTAATAGGCGCTGACAGTAAAGTAGGTATGCAGTGGCGAACAAGCACTATTTATTTCTGCTTCCATGAATCTTGCACCAATTCAACACTTCACCACAGCTTCACCAGCAGATGAAAATGGGGTTTTAGGCGAAAAAGCCTTACTTTAATCACCGATCTTCAAGATGACAGCAACACTGCAAAAATAGAACACATTCATGAAGTCCTTCAGGAAAGATCAATGGGTTTAGGTTTCAGGGAGATTAGACTGTGTACCTTTAAAATTCTGCAATATGAATTTGGTTTAGACAAAAAGAAGAAAGTGGGGGAGAAATGTAATATATAACACTTGTTTTTTCCGAGTTTCAAAGCCATTTACTATTTTGGAGACACTTCTACAGCACAATTCCCAAACAACCAAGAAGATGATTTTTACAGCAGGATTAACCATTTCAAGCAGAAAGCCAAGCTCCTGGCATCCTGAGGAGCACTGGAACAACCTGATAGTGGTACACTTGGAAAGGATACCTGATACTGGTATGCTTGGAAAGGAAGAGCTTTGTTCTCATTATGGGCTTTGCCAAAGTGGCCATCATCAGCCTCAACCTAACCCAAAGAGGCTCTCCACACACAGCCCTGTTCACCAGTTAAAACAGGACTCAAATTCTCCTGTAGCCAAATATTCCCTCAAACTGGAGAATTTGTCATCTTCTAAGCCTCTCCCAGGGAAGCAAGTTCCAGGATACTTCCCCCAGCACAGCAAGGACATCTCCCAATGGTCAAAATGGAGAAGGGCTTATTTATTTTAGCTGTTGTGAAATGTCTGGATGCCAAAGCTGTTTAGAGAAGGGATGCCTCAAAGAGCTAGTCTGCTACTCTATTATCAAGGGTGAAACATCAGTTCTGCTTGGCCTCTTATTAGGTTGGGTGCCCAGGCACCATCTAATTGTCACTCCAGTTTGTGAGCTGAAGATCTGCCTTAAGATAAGACTGGATGAATTTTTGGCAGCATGTCCAGAGCAGACAGGACGCTCAGAACTGAAGAAAATGAACTAAATCACCTTCCCTGTCTGAAGTGCCCTCCTGCCCACCAGCAACAGAGAAATGGGATAGTTAGGATCGTTAGGGGTCCAAGCACCAGATTCAACCCCAAATATCAAAAAAGCCTGCTCACTTTGAAATAAACAAAATAAACTTGTTTAAAGTGCCAGATGGACCTCACACGCTGATCTCCTCTCAAAGCAATAAAGGCTGCTCCAGCACACTGTTCATCGGAGCCTGGGGCCAACACCACAGTGAATGGTGCTCCCTTCCCACAGCAAGTGGATTTCTTTCCCTACCTAAAAACATTCCTACCACACTCCAAATCACTAACTCCCACTGAAGGATCACAAAATGGAGCAGAGATGAGTCTTTGAACCCTCACAGACCATACAGACAGAAAAAGTCTTGCAAGATCAATCACCCTGAGCCACCTCAGCTGGGATTCTTCTTGCTCTACTCTGGACTCAAGCAACAAAACCCTCTGCCCTAACTGCTCAGTCAGCCTCCCTCTCCAGTCAGAGCACACCTAAAGTGTCCAGCTCCATCCTCAGCAAACCCAGATACAGACAGTCTCCAACCAGGTCTCACCTGCAATACAGCACGAGCCCACCACTGACATCCCCGTGCACCTCCCACCCATTCCCATCACACTGACAACCTGCTATGAACTGGCACACTGGGAGGACTCCTCCAGCTCACTGCCACTCCACAAACCAGCAACAGGACATGACCTCCTTCTCATAAGGAAGCATGCTGAACTGTGGGACCGGGTAAGGCCACAATCTAGAGAAACAGCCACTTCCACCCCATTTGGAAACAGCAAAGCCATCAAGAGTTCAAATTTAGAAATCATGCCAATCAGACTACTGCCTATCTGTGTTTGCTCAAATTAGACTTCTCCAAAAAAAAAAAAAAACAAACAACAAACCAACCTGTGACTGTACAGTGCCCTAGCACCCCTACTCCATCCCAAACTTAGCAGGCATTTTTCTACGTTACAAATTCCAAAGGCAGCTAATTAGTCAAGACTCAGCAAACTCAGGTTAAAAAAAGAAGCTGCTCCAACTCCATCAGGGAGGCAGATGGCATCGGCGTGTTTCAGACGCTGCAGGCTGCATCAGCAGTTTCTCCAGCCGATGCTGTCTGAACAGGGAAGGCTGCAGACTGGAGGCAGCACAGCAGTCCCTCTGCCAATGGGCCACAAACAGGTGACTCATTGCCGCGAAGAATTCTTCCCCAGCTCCCACCACGCACCCTGGAAAGGCACCCACTTGATTTATTAACTTGCTAGAAGCGCTCACCTGCCATGGCCTGACCCTCATGCCGCAGTCCCAGCCTCATACAGACACGGGCAGTACTGAGGAGTGCCCAGAGCCGAGCATTTCACCCTGCCTTTTCCCAGACCCAATCCACTTACTGGGATGCAGGAAAAGATTGGGTAATCACCAATGGTGGGAAGAAGTGAAAATGCACCATGGGAAAATCTGTGCTGGATACAAGGGGCAGTGAGACTGGAGCCTATGCATCCCAGCTGACTCTTCAGAATAATCCCTTATGCCAGCAGGAACCCAGCCAGGTAGCCACAATTTAATTAAAATGACGTCAGCTCACAGGAGTCAGAGGTCCCTCTGGACATGGTGCCCGTGGTTCAGGTATTGAGCAGAGACTAGCAGAGGTCAAACTTGCTTGGACTCCATCCATCCATACTCCTTACTTTTCTTTCCTCTTGGTTTTAAGCAGGTCTTCACTTCAGACACCCTTCCATGTGCTTTTCCCAATGCCCTGATCTCTCACCAACATCATAAGCCACCAGGCTCCATCAGGAGCAGCTTATTCTATTTGCAGCATCTCCTGTCCCTCTCAATCCTGTCCCACGCCTTCAGGATCTTGAGGCACATCCCAGCTGAGAAGGAACAGGGAGTGCACAGCTGCAGGGGATGCTTTATACCCACTGGGATTGCCACCAAAAACTCTCCTGGACCAGCCGTGGAAGAAAAGCTACATGCTGGAGATGGGACACTGCAATTCCAAGAACAATCAGTGTCTAAACGGGGGAAGACCACAGACCATATGAAACTTTGGTTTTTCAGACGGTCAGTTGAGCATTTGCTCATTTTCCTGCTGCCTATAGGCACTGCTCTCAAAACCCCTACCATCTGCAGGCTCACTGCTGTCTTAGCTCAGTTATAGAGTTGGGATTGCACAAAAACATCTGTCAGGAGAAAGCATGTCACATTCCCAAAGCATCTGACCAGAGCAAGGAGGAACAGGAGAGCAGTTTCAGCCAGAGCATGATCATGACAGACCTTCTCCAGAACCACCACGGCCAACATCCACGGCAGCAAATATTCTGCCTGCAGTACTCCAGTTCAGTTTGCACTAGGGATGCAAAGAATTGCAACACAGGGTGCTCAATGGCTAAGGATGGCTCCACTCACTTCACCGGGACACAGGATGCATCTGCT
Organism: Grallaria varia; assembly: GCA_013396735.1. Lineage (NCBI taxonomy): Eukaryota > Metazoa > Chordata > Aves > Passeriformes > Formicariidae > Grallaria > Grallaria varia. The sequence goes on along the minus strand of VWZG01003529.1, from coordinate 81,125 downwards.
GAAGTGTTCACAGCTCTGTGTGAGGTGAGGAGACCCTGAGCTGTGGGCTAAGCTACCTGTTGTGCTTCCCAGTGCAGGCACAGAGGGCAGCCTCCAGCTCAGAGGGCAAGGGCACCTGTACTCAGCACATCTGACCAGGTCCTGACTTCGCAGCGGACAAGATAAGGAGGGACCAGCTGCCCTGTAAGCAGTATTAAAGCCTCTTCAAAACATCCGGTAGGTGCTCGCAGACTGATCGATCCATAGGAATCAATTTCTGCACACCAGTGGGATTTTGCAAGTGCCTACTGCTTTCCTGAATGCGGCCATTAGCACCTACAGTCTCAAACTAATAGCCAGTAACGAAGACATTCTACCTGTGCTAACAGCCAGGCAGATGATAAACAGTGATTTCACTACCAGTGATCATCAGTGTAGGCAAACCATCTTGCCATGGCAGAGGAAAGAAGACACAGGGAGAGATGGTGTTGGGAAGTTGGCAATTTAGAGGGATGGAGAAGGAACAGGCATCCAAAGAGACCAAGAAGAGGGGCCAGGAAAAAGGCATTTTTATTACATAAAAGGAAATTACTAACATGGGAGTCTCCAAGTCAAAAGGACTGAGGACAATATATCGACCAAACGCAAGAAGAAATACATTTACCCTATCTTTTAATTTAAAAACCTGAGTATTGCCCCTGGCACTGGAGAAGCATGGTTCCTCCCATCCTCACACGTCCACAGATCTGAGCAACAATGGGAATTTCCCCCAGTTGCACCATCTCCCTCTCCACTGGACACTCTGATGCCGGGCAGAAGGTCTGGGTTCACAGTGACGCTGCTTCCCCCTGGAGACCCACCAGGGATGGGCTCCTCTCCCCTTCCAAGGCCATGCACCTGGTAAGAGTTAACTTCATGGCAGGTTCCAGCTTCTGCTTTCTGGGTTTAATACGCCCAGAGCTGCCGCAAGGGTGTTAAACTCCCACTCCTTCAGTTCAAAGGCAGCTTTGCAGAGCTGAGCAGTCTTAAAATGCACAGCTTTTCAGAAGTGTGACCTTTTCACAAGGTTTCCAATTCACTAAAGATTTGTTTCCTCCCTCTTCAAGCACTTAACTAATGGTAGTCATGGAACACCTCCTCCAACTGCAGCAGGCAGGCGGGCCAGGCTCCCCGCCGGCCTGGAAATGTCATGACCGGTTCCCGTTGGTTATCATGACAGTGCTTCTGCAAAGGCTCAAGGGCACGGAAAGTCACTGTGCCATCGTCAGGCATCAAGCCCCTGCACACTTGGCCTTGCACACATCTGCACACCACCTCCACTCCGCTGCTCGCCCCAGCACAGGGAGCAGCCACTGCAGGCAGGGAGGGCAGCAGGATCATGGTCCTGGACCCACCACATCCTCCTGTGAAACACGGGGTCAGTCCTGACCCTCACATACAATCCCCACCCACCCACTCATAGGAACGGGAGAGGTCTCCCGCTTTCAGAAAGCTGTTCAAATCCCTAACTGCCCTCCCCGATAAAGTCCAAACATCTCTTCCCTGCAGGTATCAATCTGGGAGACCTTCCCAGCTCTCCTCAATGCCACAGGTCACAGTCCCAGGTTTCACTGGCCATCTTTCATCTTTCTTGCTTGCCCTGGGGCTTCTCCAGCCCTAAGAAGAGTGAGAGGAGCATTTTAAGGCATTTGCACCAAGAAATCCTACACCAGAGGGGGACACAATGCACACCAGGTAGATACGCCACTCCTCACCCTATGCCCACTGCCCAGTTCATGGGCTCCTTCTCTTGCCTCTCTCCACTAAGACATTTGCAGCTCCAGTGTTTTCCACATGGCAATCTAAGAACAAAAGCTACTGCTGAGCAAACAAAGCAAAGCTTCATGCTAACAGGATGGACTGCATTGCCACCCAAAGGGGCTTTTCTCCATCCTAAATGTCTACAAACCCACAAGGCCCCAAGGACCCTTGGCATGAGTCACAGTTCCTGACTCCACCTGCAATGCCGTCCCTCTCCTTCCACCCTAAAGCAAGCAAAGCCCCTGTGCACATCCTGCTTGTCCTCTTCTTCATTCTCTGCTCATGCCTGGACACTTCTTCCTGCTCCCACACAAACAAAAGGGAGTTCTTGGGGGCAGTGGACAATTTTCTCATATGTGAGAAGTGCCTCCATGTGCTACCTAGGTACGCATGAGGCACAGAAACACTGAACATGTAATTTATGTCTCCGTGAATGAGAACAACATTTCATATTTTGCCCTTTTTTCCCCAGTACAGGAATGGGGCCATGTGCTGTTGTACTCTCCAAGGGCAGCAATACAGCTCTCAAAGGCTCCCAAACCAATGAAGACAACACGGCACACTCCCACCAAAACCAAGTGTCCCACAGCTTTGCTGCTGCTGTGTTACAACCAAGGACCTCATCTCAAGCTGCAGCCTTCTCTCAGGGTGTCCAAGCCATCACCACATCAACAAACCACACGACATGGGTTTGTTTGGAGGTGGTCTGCAGAGACATCGACCCAGTCCCTACCAGCTCAGAAGATTTATCTTAAAACACCTGGGATTAGTAATCTAAGAAAGCAGGTCACACGCTCCTTTAGGGTATAGTGCTGCAGAAACTGGCCTCAAATCCAGGATCAGAGAAGTCCAGTACCATCAAGCTGCTGAGAGTCACCAGCACTGACGTGCCACGTATTTCTGAGCTAAATGACGGGACTCACCACTGATTCCAAAGTTTATAAACTCCTAATCCAAGGCACTGTCAAAAACACAGCCAATGTTTGGAAGGAACACATTGTTTTTATGCTGACAAAGTTTCTCCAAATACAGGGCACAACATCACACAGACCAAGTTCAGAGTTTGGGTTATGAGCTTCCCAGAAAAACTTCGGGCCAACCAAGGGCGAGCTCCAGGCTTACACCAGACTCCATAAACCTGCATGCAGCTCCAAAGCAAGCTGTGACTAACTTGAATTTCAGAGTTTTCCGTATCCACTGCATATTTACCACATGGGTTTGTTTGGATGTGTTTTGCTCACGACTTGCTCTTTGGAGCAGCTCCAAATCTACCTCCCTCTTAAGCTGTGCTACAATATAGTCATTCAAACTGATTGCAAACATCAGAAGCAAGGGTTGATTTCTTTATGTGCACTAATTCTAGACTAGGTCACCAAAGTATTTTCATAGTTATGTCAGCACTGTCTAGACAAACCATTAAAAACAGGATGCAATGATCACTAGAAATGCAATGTCAAGTCCCTGCCCAGAGATACTGTGGGAGCCATGCAGAGAAAAGGAAAAGCCAAACCTGTCCCATTCACATGGGCTGGCCAGAGTTGGCTCAGTTGTCACTTTTTGGTTTAAGTAAAACTTTATCAAAGCACACTAGAAAAACACATATTTAACTGCAATTTAAAATAAATAAGCTGACATCAACAAGCCTGGAGAATAGCAGGATCTTTTGAAGGTCTCTCAGTGCAGTCACAAACCCATCCAAAACTGGCTCCTCTGTACTGCTGGATGCCCACGCCTTGCTACCAGCACTGGACCCTTGCTAGGAGACTAACCACCACATCAGCATCCTCATGGCACCAGGCAGGGCACCCTGTGGCACACGTCCCACCACGTACACCAGGATTTGGTGACGGGCGCTCACCCTCACTAACCTCCACCAGGCTCCCATGTTCACCACCAAAACCACAACCTCCGCACACACGGAGAGCTTCTTGCGAGCATCGCGCATCGGAATGGCAGCTTCCCGTTCCTCGCCACTTCTTGTCAGGGAACTCTTCCAAACTCCAAGAACATGAGCTGTAATCTTGGCAGAAAGGGATGTGCGTATAAAAATCACCACTCTGTCAAAACAGAAAAATAATGCAGGAGCTGATCTGTGCACATTAATCCACTGCAGTCATGAGGAGACAATTTCCCTGGAGAAAGTCATACATTAAAAGGAAAAAGAAAAAAAAAGGGAAGAAAAAAAGATTAATGTGACTTTGAAATATCACAAGCACCGTTTATCTTCCTCCTACCACCACAGGTTTCTTGTCTTTTTTTTTTTTTTAATACAAAGAACCTTAAAATTCCCTGTGAATACAGCCCTTCTGCCTCCAATGTGCAAACACAGGTATATTACAGTATAGCAAAAATATAAATACAGTACTACCTGTTCTCTCAGTACATAACCTTAACAATTTTTAATTAATTCAATTAAGAAAACCCAAAATTGCTTTTCAATGGCATAGCCTTCTAATTAAACTCAGAGTAGGTCCGTGCTCCTCAGAGCTCCTACTTATGCTTGCAATTCAGTCACACACAAAGTTCAGCCCTTGGTACTCCTGTGTCAGCATGGAAGCTGAATGCAAAATATTGCTTCCCAATATACACTTAGGCACAGACACAGAGGTAAGGCTGTGTCATGGGCATGACCAAAAATTCAGAAATGCATTTCTAGGGCAGGACTAAAGGATTTTTCCAGTTAAAAAATTAAAAATAAATCAGGTTCAATCTGTGCAACACAAAGACAAGAGACATGCTTAAAGCCGAGGTGAATTGTGTGAACTCAGCCTCTGGCAATCCAAATGAGTGAGCAAATGAGTTCACCATACCGTTTAGATTCTCATTTTCCTTTTACACATATCCCATAGATCATAAATACACATTAATAACTGTAACAGTCAAAGTTTACATTCGGCTGTAACATTTAGGATCAATACTCTTCAAATGACCTTTAGTAGTAATGAGCTGCCATAACACTGTCTTGAAGACATTAAATTTTTATTAGAAATACTTTATTACAAAGGTTCAAACCTGTCTCCATGCACTTGTGCACCCATACAAATATTCTTCTATTGTATTTTTCCTTGACAAAAATAAAAAACATTATCTTCTAAGGTTTTTGAAAAAATGTGCAGCGTGGAGGCTTTAAATATTTCACATTTTCAGATGTGGGGGTTTTCTTTCCTTGTTGTTTTTTAATCAGAACCCACAAGCCAGAGGTTGGAAAATCAACCATTTTTCAAAGTGATAAATAGGAATTGTTCCCACGTGGGTCGAACAGGACAGGACCGAGCTCCTGATTACCATAAGCCCTCAATTCAGTGGGGGTGGAAGAGGTGGGAGAAACTGATCCCCTACCCATGGAGGGGTGACCCAGCGCAGACCTGGGTCTGGCCCAGCAGTCCACCCCCAGCTCCCCAAGGAAGCCAGCCAAGGGCTCAGCTCTGCTCCTGCCCCTGGTTCATGGGGGTCTCGATGGGGACCCACCATCAGAACAGATTCATCTCATCCCATTCTAGCCAACAGAACAGCAAAGAACTGAAAGATGGGGGAAAACAACAACAAAATGGAAAACATCTAGTCAAGATCCAGACTCTCCTTAATTATTCCTTTCCAATGACTAGTCAAGTTCAAAGTCAGATCATGTCCACCTCTAGCTGCCTATTTTAGAAATTACAAATAATTCACAGGGTTGGGGGCTTGCTGCAATTTATTTCTTCAGCTGCAGGTCCTAGACTCCAACTAGGGAGAAATCTGATTTTAGCAGAACAACGAAACTGAGTGGATGGAGGTGAAGTCAAACAAAGGAGACACAGGGGAAAAAAAGAAAAATATTTCTCTGCATTGTTATTAGATGCCACCTCTAAGATCTGCAAATTAAACACACTCAAGGCAGCACTGCATACTGCAGCTAATGTCCTTTGAAGAACCTGCCTCAGCTCAGCACATCACCAGGATGCTACAAGGAGCCCAGACCTGGCTGGGAGGGCAGCACGAGCACGTTCCCACATTTCATTGTAAATTCCTCAGGAGTCTTGACTCTTAAGCACTATTTCAATCTTTCTTCTCTTGTTCACACTGATCAAGAGCTTAGTCTCTAAAAAAATCATTCTGTGATTTCCAATCCGCTTTCTGAACTGCAGCAATCAAATTGGAGGGGGGCACCAGAAAAAGGCAAAAAAGCTGACTAATCAATATTTGCACTCCCTAACCCCATGCTTTTAGGGAGATGCTGAAATGACAGTATATATATCCTTCCAAGCCTTCGGAGAGGATCCTTCTTTGCGGTGGCAGCACCAGGAGAGCCAGCAGTAAGCCTGCAGCGTGCACCCTGCTGGCAGCACTCTCCTCCCCTCTCTCAGCAGAAGGCAAACCACATCCCCTCACCTTCCCAAACCCCTTATCTGGGTCATGGCAGTGGCAGCCCCTCACAGCAACCCCCATTTCTCCCCTCAGCTCTTGCAGCCGCTCATTAGGGCGGAGAAAGGCTCCAGAGCATCATCTCTGCGGGCCTGTGGAGGGCTGATCCTCGATGGGTAATTCCCACTGCTTAATGACCTGAGACCAGCCAAGGCGGAGGCAAATGGGAAAGGGAATCTTCTCATTTGTTACCCATCCCCACATCCCGATAAAAAGAATGATTACACTTTTAAGTTCGAACAATTCCCTGCAGTTGTAGCCATGTCATATCTAGATTGTCTAATTTACATGCATATTCATAATCCCTATGTATTTAATTAAATTCCTCAATCCCTGGAGTGTCTTTCCTAAACAATAGTAATTTATCTCGCACAGATAAGGGTGCCCTCGATTTATTCCACTCTGTAGCTAACAGCATTTCCTTCTGATCAAGGCTAGGAAGCAAACTCAAACAGAGGGAATCTTTAAATATATTTAAATTGCAAGATTAGGCCGCTTCTCTTTCTTTCTCTCTCACCCCAAGTTACCCTTTTAAAGAATAAACACTTTCTCCTGAGCTCCAAGAAAAACCTTTCACCCAACCTCCCGATAACGGCTGCACACTCCAAACGCAGAAATGCTGCCCAAAACCCACAAGGCAACGAAATCTCACAGACTCTGCATCAGGAGCTACAAAGCAGCAGCACTTCCATCCAGAGTGGTCCATTGGACATCCTCTGGATGCACCATCCAAGCACAAGCTACAAACTTCTCCACGACAGCCCACACCAAATAAGCTGAACATTAAAAAACCCCAACCAGGAGGTTGAAGAACTCTTCTTTCCAGCAAATATCCCTACACTAGGGGTTATTCCCCAGTGGATAACCTTGGGCATCCTAGAGAGGGTCAGACATGCAGAAGACAACCCAAGATGAGGCAGCCCTTCAGAGAGATGCAGCTGCCTCCAGTCGTCTCACCCTGTTCAAATATTAGCTTGGGGAATTTAAGTTGTCCTACAATTAGAGAAGCGCTACAATATTTAGCAAAGTCAAACCAACAAGAAGATTGTGATGAGAAAGGAAAAGAAGAGAGCCTGGCGCTATAGCATGTGTTTTGATTACACATTCCTCGCACTTTGTTAAATCACAGCTCTTAATGGCTTTGCTCCCTCTCCCATACCTCAGCCTGCCAATCTGGGATGGCACTGAGGTGGGGTGGAGAAGTGCTGGTCTCTCCAAAAGCCTCTTTAGCCCCACCAGTGCTGCGTCACTGCTGCCTCTCAGAGCAGTGCCAGCAGTCCCTGCCGGGGAGGACCATCGCGATGCCTACAGAGCAGGGATGCTATGCCCCGAGAAGACTAAGGGATAATCCCAGTGCTGCAGGAGATGCAGGGCCAGGGCCGCTGTCACAAGCAATCTCCTTCTGCATCCACATCGCAGCCAAGGGCCAGGATAGCCCTTGGGCTGGAGAGGCTGCTCACACCAGGGAAGCATCCCCCTGCTCCAGCCCCATTTCTTAATCTCCTCCCCAAGCATCTGCTGCTGACCACTGCCAGACACAGGGGAACCCAGCCGTTCGGTTCCCAACCAAGCCCTCGAAGCCTTTAGAGATGCTGTTACTATTTATGAAAACAGGGTCAGGATCCTGCTGTCACAGCTCCTTCCTGAGCTGCAGCGTCACCCATGCTGTACAGGCAGCTCTGGGAAAGCCCTCAGGAATGCAACCACTGGGACCCATTGATGGACAGGCTCTGAGTCCCAGTCACTCACTCCACTCTGGAGTAAAACCAACCTCCCCTCACCTGGGTGTCCCCGTGCCTAACCTCCTGGGCAGCCCCATCATCTAGTTTCACACATACTGCAGCCACCAGGTCCTCCTGTGGGCCACCCCCAAGGTCACCAGAGCCCTCCTTTGTTATGCCACCACACCACAGCCATGGCTGCACAACGGCAGCCACGCACAGCTGTGTCCAGCTGCCACCACAGGCAGCCACCACTGCCACCACCTCTATGGCTGAGTGCTTCTCCCCTCGTTCAGCAACAGGAGAAGCAATGGACAAGGAGGGCAGTGGTTTCCTTTGGCGCTGGACCTGACACTGCCCTGAAGGGGGTCCTGCCACCAGGCTGCCCCAGTAGCGCTGGGCTCAGCACCCAGCAGAGCCCATGGGACAGCGAGGTGCTGTCCTCCACCCTCAATGTGGAGCCCGCCAACCGATACATCCTGCCATTGCCAAATCCTCTTCCCCAGGAATTCATAACCGGATTCAGACATTCCCAGCCTGTTACTTATTTCAATGCTTTCAGCTCTCTAGAGTACAGGGACATCCTGTCTTAAAACCTGCTGAGCTTGATGCCAAAAGGACATCTGCTTGGAAGGCAGCCTCTCTGGCTGACCTGGCCCTGGAGGGACGCCTTCCCGTCTCAGCAAGATCCCAAACATACCCATGCACCCACAAGGCACAGCCAGCTCACAGCAGAGCCAGGAGCATGAAAAGCTGCTCGAGCAAACCACAGCTCCCATTCCCACTTCAGAAGCTTTGCAAAATTTTAGACCTTGGAAACATTTTCTTCCTACTCAGGGCATTTTTAGGTTAATGGTTCATCAAACCTCACAGTCCAGGAAACCTTGGTGCGGTTGACCATTCCGTGGGTGTGGAGACGGGTGGGGAAAAAACCCTTTTGGGCTTCAAGTCTTCCCACAGCACTTGCACCACAGGCTCTGGGCTCAGCTAGGAGCCACCAGAAACAAGCCAAAAACCAGGCAGGCAGGCAAGGGAAAACCTCACCACTGCCTTGTGCCTCCTTCAGACACAGAGAATGCATCATTCATGGAAAGCATCAATCTCCCCTTCAGGATGTTCTCCAAAACACAGCATTCCCCATGTGAGGAGCAGCCGTGCCTGCTTAAGCCCCTCCACAAATCCCCAGAGAGGTGCTGGGTGGCACCAGCAGGGCTGGGTGATGACAACACTGTTGCCTCAGGGAACACGCAATGTCTGAACTCTCCGCTTGCCCAGGAGCAGGTCTCCACCATAACACACTGATTCCCTGCGCTGACTTCATTTGGCTCTGTCCTTTTTGCCTAAGCCCCCTTTTTTTATAAACATTACTCAAGTGCAAAAAGGAACAAAGCATCAGTGCTTTTAGGACAAGCCTTTGGTACCCAGAAGCTTATCTTCCTTGAAAAACTAGTGCTTTCAAGCAGAAGCGCCAAATTTGGACAATCCCCATTAAGTCATTCTTCCACATCTCTCTTCCACAGTGAAAGTTGAGAAACTGAGCATTGACTAAGAACAACTGATAAATCGTATTTATCCTGTCCAGTTTTTCTAAGTTATTATGAATTTTCAGTGCCTGTCACAGCAAATTTTTATCACAACACAGACAGAAAGTAATAGAGCAAAATCCGACTCTGTCCCCTTTCCCAGCAAGCACATAACCAGTTGTAAAACACTACCAGTTCGCTTCTGCCCCTTAGATACCTCACGGGGAAGGCAGTCCACTGTGAGCCACCATCAAATAATCCCCAGCTTAAGCAAAGCACAAGGCCCAGGAACCTTTCAAACCATGTCACTGTGCTGAATTTTAGAGATAATGGAGATTTGCACTATACGAGGACTGTGACTCAAAGTAGATAGTGATGCACCCGAAGATACTCTTTCCACATACCCACAGCAATGGGGCTGGAAAGCGACCAGAAACAATCTTTTCTCAAAAAAGCAACTTCCAAACTGGGAAGAAATTATTTGCTCCCAGTACACTTTACCTGCACGGGAACAGTGTGACCTTGCCAGTCCTCTCCACATCCTCCCCAACCCTAATGCAGCAGAGAGCAAGGATGTGTGGTGCTCTCCAGCAGCTGTTTGGTGAGATGGTTTCAGAAGGTGTTGTCCTTGCACCACAGGGGGCCATGGGCAGGTTTTAGCACCAAAATGCTGTGTCCCGACTCCAAAAGCAGCAACCTCATAAACCACTGTCTGAACATATTCTTCAGCCTCAAAAAAGCCAGCTGCTATCAAGCTTACCTGGGTGAAGGTGGTTAGCCAAAGAACATGAATTTTATGGAGTGGGATGGGGACCCTGAAGGTAAAGCAGACTCAGTCAAACCCAAGAAAAGTGAGAGATGGAGAGAGCTTTAGCCAGGGGAGGCAAGATAAATTTCCATGTCATCTAGGAAGTTCTGGAAGAGAACAACTGGGCTAAGCTCCACTCTGCACCATTTCAGAGGGCGGAGTTTAAAAGTACTCCAAGCCCCACTGATCGTTCTTAGTCACCCTCACAAGCACGTGCTCTGTGCCTGTCGTTGGTGAGCAATATTTTCCACAGTGGGCAGCAAGAGAGCAGAAGCAGGACACCAGAAACCACACAAGTTCACTATCATGCCTTGCCACACATTGGTTGCAGTTCCTCTCCATCAAAACATGCAGGAGCTTTTAAGGTCCAACTTCATCATGAGCCAAAGGAGCAGCAGAGCACACTCCACCGTCCCACTCACCATCGTTTCGAGAAGGTAAATGCTTAAAACAGGCACTCCTTCCTTACTAATTTTCCAGTCTGCAGAAGTCATCTCCTAACACAAGAGGAGGCCAAGCAAGGTCAAGCAACACAGCAGGAGACACCAGAAGAGGAGGTGGCTGGGGACAACACAGGTGCTGGAGCCCTTTGAGTGCACTAAAAGCATCTGTCAGAGATGACAGTCAACCTCGGAAATGGACAACCTGCTGAGACCCTCAGTTTCTCAGTCCAAGTCTTCAGAGAGCTCAGCTGACCTCAACAACTTCCCAACACACCAATTCCAAGGGAGTTTACAGCCCAATTTTTTGACTTTCAGGCCAGATGCCCCTTATTTTAGCAAGTACATCAAATATGGCAAGGCCACAGCTCATGGATCACATAAGGTGGTCTTAAAAAAAGGGAGACTCAAGAGGGAGAAGATATTTCCCACAGGAAAAGAAGAAATAACTTTTTCCTCAAAATGTAACAGACACAGGGGACAAATTAAAAAGGGAAACCATAAAATGCTTGCCCAGCTCCTTTTTTTAATCCTTACATCTGCTGCTTTACAGTAAAGTTCCATCTACTGTGTATAATTAGATATATGTTCCATGATTTTATTCTATACAGCTTTCTTTGAGACTTATCTGTACAGTTTTTAACTCCAAAGAAGTTTTAAGTCGACCAAAATCTGCAGTTGTAGCATCACCCCAAAGTTCTAAGAGGTGCTGCAATGTCAACAGGTGAAAGTTTCAGCCCGTCGTCTGCAAACTCATGCAAGGCAGGCAGCAAGAGCACACCAGCTTATTGCTGCTTGCCTTCAGCTCCAGGAACATTTGAAGGCTACACAGCATCTCCTGACTACTCTGCAGATCCCACCATGCTACACCACAGTGAGATCGGGGCAAAGCCCAGTAGGCTTCCCAGAACAGCCCCACGTTCATCCTGGTCCAGCTCCTGCAAAACACAAACCTGCCTTTTTGCTCTTTGCTAGGAGGCGATGAAGCTTGGTTGGGTTTTCTTGATCGATGAAAGCGTTACTTCCTCAGAGACGGGAAAGGACATGGATGGCCACCAATTCCAACAGGCCAAAGAGACATCAGTATTGACCTTTGGAAGATCCAAGAGCAGGACTTGAATATGGCCCAGATAGCCAAGAGCCAGCTGACACGAGGGGGAGAAAGGGAAGGGGAGACCAGGCCAAGGGGATGCTCTCAGCTGGCAACCCCTGCCCGCTACTAATCGTATTAGCATAAAGAAGATCTCAAACTTATTTAAGGTCATGGTACATCTCCTGAAACTCTAGAATCCACCCATTTGATGCCATCACACTTTGCAATTAAGCACAAGGAAGGAAGGAAGGAAACTGTCTCCACTTACACAGGAAGGACCAACAACCCCATGCTTTACTAGGACAGGGAAGAGAGCATTACGAATGCAAAGCACCCAACATACATCCCATCCCCCTTAGGACCCTCACAGCAGGCACTCCTGGGAGAAGCTGATCTGCCAGTGTCTCCACCAACCATGAGGAAAATCAAGGCGATAAGCAACACTAGACATCCACCAGCCGAGCTAAGAGGATGAAGCATTTCTCTGGAAACAATCGGGCTCTCTAATAACAGGGCTGCAGCAGTGGTGTGAAAGGGAGGGAGGAGGAGCAGGCGGGGAGAAAGGGACTAGCTGGATATTTATCCCATCCTCATCTTTGTGTTATCAGTACCCCGGTATCAGCATTGTTCAAAATGGCTGCTTAGATGGTTGCCAGCAGCAACAACAGAATCGGTCCATCTGCTGGCATTCTCCTTAATCTATCTCAAACACTCGTCTTCTTTTTAAATGCACGCAGGGGAAGGAAGGGGGAAAAAAAAAGTCTGCCTTGTACAAAGAAACAGAATCCTCCTATAACAGAGCCTTTTAACTAGATTTTATGCCACCCCTGTTTCCAGGACACACAGACAAAAGTTAATTTTCCCATAAAAGAACCAGTGTAAGGTGCTTTTTTGTTATGAGATCAGAAAGCAAATGGAATTTGAATTGTCTGCAGTGGCATGTATCTGACAAAGATTAATTTAAACAGATATTGTCTCTGAAACCAAAGTCCATTGAGCGGCTTCACAGCCTATCAACCATGCGAAAGCAGCTCCTTAGCAGCACTGCTGACTCCACCACTTTCTTTAAAAATGGCTTAACCTATTTCTTGTAAGATAAAAGGTCATATATAGTTCTATTTTACAAACCCATAATAGCCAAAGCCACACCAAGGGAGGACAATTGGGAGAAAATAATAACGGGGAGGGGTGGGATTTCCTCCCCCTTCACAGACAGATGCTCGACACTTGCTGGGTATTTTTCAAAGCACGGCAGCAGCGAGCGGCTGCAGCGCCACTGAAATGTTTCGACACCCTTAGAATGGAATAAAAAAAACCCCAGGGCCTCTGCAGGTCACTGGTGCAGGATGGAGGAGCCCACCCTGGGGTGGGGATGCTGCAACAGGGCAGCTCACTGCCAACAGAGCAGGATACTTACTTCGCTGGGATATGAAGCCACAAGGATGCAGGAACCAGCATGGGGGTTCCAGCTCCCTCGGTCCCTGGGCCAAGCAGGCAGTGGCAGCCAGGAAAGGAGACTCGCTGCTCTCTGGGTGCTCACTCACCCCCAGGCCCTCTCTGAACACTGGGGTATTATTTCTCCTTTTAGTCACAAGAAGCAGATCTGTGCATACCATCAGCAGGCTGTGTGGATGGAGACAGCTGCTCGGACTTCAATGGGACACGCACACACAGAGGAGGAAAAAAAGCTGCAGAAACCCAAATCCTGCAATTTCTTCCCTCTTTATTTCCAGTTTATACAGAGCACCGCAGGGAAAATGCTACCAGACAGTTTCAGAGCATTTGATATAGCAACGCCCCAGCTTTGGGAAAAGAACGAAGGAGACACAAAATAAAAGATGACAGCCAAAAGCACTTCTAATATAGTTTCAGTACTTCCAAGAGAAAGCTTCTGTACACAGAGCAGCCAATGAACTGTTACCAAAATAAACACAACTGGCTTTAAAAAAAATTAAAAATGTCTTTCTGATGATAAAGAACATCAAAAGAGACGAGAACTAGCAAGTGAGAAAGAAAATAAACTTATTTTTCATCCTCCAGACACAATTCTTTTAATTTGGCATCCAAAGCCATTGTAATTCATTAATGCAAATTTTATTTATCTTGGGAAGCCATTTGTTGCTCTGCCACCCCTTTGACAGGGCACTCATCTTCATCAAGGCAGCCACACAGTCGGGGCACAGCACGCAGTGTCTCCTGCCACCTCTCCCTTTAAAAACCACACAGCACCAGGAACGAGGCAGGGCTGTGGCTGGTGCCCTGAGCAGTCACCAGCATGCTGAAGGATGGAGGCCAGGGCTACTGGTCAGCATACACAGCCTGTCCTAACCTTGACAAGGTCCCAGACACCAAGCCCCCGGCGTTCCCACGGGGAATCCCTCTGTGCCGGCAGCTGCAGGGCATGGGCACCATCTCCAGGTGCAAGGACAGCAGCCAGGCAGATACCACGCCGCATCCTGCTGAGCAAACCTCCATAATGATTAGCAGCCGCGGGTCAAAGGAGCTGGATGGGGTAGGTGCAGGTTCATTATGGGCATCAGCCACAAGCGGGGCATCGCAAGGGGGGCGCAGACCCCCACCCCCCGTTTAACCCGGGGTGACAGCAGCAGGGCATTTGCAGGCGACAAGCTGGACCAATACATCCACATGCAAGCCTTCTAAGCTGGCATCCCCAGCAGATCTGCCTCCTAAGCACATTCGTGGCTTTGTTTTTAATGAGAAAAAAAAAAAAAAAGAAAAAGAAAAATCCCTGGCAACACGCACCTACAATGCGACAAGTAAAAGCCCAGGATTTTATTAATTTGTGCATTACTTTAAATGCACCATTTTACAAGGACTAACCCCAATCCTGCACAAAATCCTAAGCCATAAGCTTGAGACAAAAAAGCAAATGCTCTTAAAATGCAGCACTAGAAAATCCATTTGGAACAGGTGAATCCTCAGCATTTAATAAAAACACACCCACAGCACCAACCAAGTGGAATCAATCCAAATTCAAACACCAGGATTAAAAAAAAAAAAAAAAAAGCTTTGAAAAATTGAATTTTCATTTCTGGAACATTTTCTTGTAAAACAATGAAGATGCTTTCCTACCTACATCCCCCAAGAAGGGGTTTTGCAGGACCCATGTCTCTGCGAGATGTTACCAGGTCCTTTCCCAGCTCCTGTTGCAAAGGCCCAAGAAGTCCTGAGTCAAGCCCATACCTCAAACCCTTGTGAAAACCAGGCAAAAAATGAAGCAGGGCTCAGAACTGCCCTCCTGAGCAAGCAGGAACGCATCTCCAGGGCCTTGGCAACTTTGTGGGCAGACAGGGAGAGCTCCCCACCGCCATCCCACATCCTGGTTTCAGAAAGTAAATTTGTCTTATGGCACTGATTAGCATAGCCACGGTTTGGTGTCTTTTGAGTTTTTGTTCTCATTGGAAAACTGATTGATTTCTATTGATGCTGATGCCAGAGAAAGCCAAGGCTCAGCAGAGGCGGGAGCCAGTTACCCAGGGGAGTTGCTTTCCTCCCTCTCATCTCCCGATGACCAGGAACCCCACGACACAACTTCTTCAGAATAGCATCAAACATACAGTCGGACATACCAGAAATTCATTTTAATGCCCTCAAGAGACTTCCTTGCAAAATAAAGTCACCAGCACCAGCCACAGATGCAGAGACTGATGGAGAAACAGGTTCACCCATCATCTGCCTCCTGCTGAGCAAAGCCAGGAGATGATCCCAGCAGACATCTCCCCAGATCTCCTCTACCGCCCCACCAGAAGAAACAAGCCCTGCAAAGAGACAGTGGAGCAAGTAAAGGCTCCTCCTCCACCGCCTCACCCGGGATGCTGTACAAGGTCAGTTCCTGAGAGAGCAGCCAGAGAACAAAGGCAAAGCCTCACACCTACTCCTTGGAGAAACAGCAATACCCTCCCACCTTCTGAAGAAAATTCCCCCGCTTCAAGTACAAAGTATCACCACGCAGCAACAAGCCTTGGCCTGGCACTGAAAATCCCCAATCTCAAGGCTTGGCTGCCTTTAGAGGGTAAAGAGATGCTACTGCTCTTCCCAGAAACCCCGCTAAGCTCCTCACCTGCACAAGCTACTCCAGCCTCAGGAGCAGCAGGGGAAAACCAGCATCACTACTAAACACTGAGCTGTCCACGTCATCTAAATGTTGGTTGGCCATGCCATTCATCTGAGCAAACTCCAGAGGGGAGCAGATCTCCTGTTGGGAAAGGGAAGCACGATGCAACCCCAAAACCACTAAGGGCTCTCCACCTTTCCCACAGATCAGGTCACCCTCCAGGTTGAGGTTCCCATATAAAGCAAGGAAATAAATAAGCCCACAAACTCTCTCTTCCATCCTAACACTACCAAGATTATTTTTGTTTAATATATGTATTTCCAAACAAAATTAAAAGCTGACACACCACAAGACAGTTCACAGCTGAATATGACTTCACAGAGCTATTGGATATACAGGCTTGTTTAAGTTTTCCAAAAGTCCTATCTGAGGTTAGAGGGACTGATCATAAAATATCTAACATCAAAGTGAGCATCAAATAACAGCAAAGCACATTCCCTTGCACAAAGCTTCAAAAACAAAGCAAGCAGGCACATGTGGTTTATGTTATTGCAGTTTTAGCACAGTTAAATATTTCCTAAAATATTCCCTCTAGATGGGAGCAAAATTAAAATCTGCTGTGAATGACGCACGACTTGAAAGAAGAGAAAGGCAGCTTTTCACCTGGGCTAAGCTTTATAAAGCACAGGTGAGCTGAGAACAAGCTCCTATTGCCTGCTCAAACCAGAAATCGGGACTTGTCCCACTCTCTCTCTGAGTAACGTTTCAAAGCTATTCATTCTTAAAGCCAAAACTAAGTATTTTATTTCCAGTGCTTTATTTTTCAGATCTCTAGTCTCTTTAAGTTAGCATCATTTAATTAACTCCCTAGTTAAAAAAAGACATCCCAGCCTCAGAGAGTTTGTTTATATTCTTAAAAAAAAAGGATGCAAAAGGCAATAAATAAATCTGCTTAAAATAAAAGGTTAAAATTACAGCTGTCATCCTAGCTCTCCCTGCACTACCAGTAAGAAACTCTGTTGGTTTTCATCATCTCCTATTTCACTTTCTGTAATAGAGTCCAGAACACGCTCAAGAAATATTTCACCTATGAAGGAGCAGCAATAAACAGATTGTAAGCTTTAACGCCTAATAATACTTTGTTTTAATTATATATGTTACAAAAAAATAATTAGAAACCTCAAAGAGCTCAATGTATATTTAAAATGTTCAACAGTTTCCATCATGATAGGGCTAATGTTCCTCTGCCAGCCCCTTTTATGTGGTTAAAAGTATTTTAATATACATGGTAGGATAAAGTAATCTACTCATAAAAAAAAGAAGTAAAAATTAATTAGCAAATTAGAAACATGCTGTACAACAAGCATCCCACACAAAATCTAAGAGGATACAGAATAATTAAACTCCCTTAGCAGAACTCTGACACAGGACACCAGGTTTCAATCTGAAAAAACCTTGCACACATCCCATGGTGTTCCTTCTAAACCTGCTCCTGCTGGATACAGCCTTAAACCCAGACCCAGGAGGAGACCAATCTTTACACAAAACAAAAGCAACCACAATTGGCCCTAGAGAGCGCCATCAAAGTGTTTTCCCCAAAATAAACAGCTCTATAAAGCAACACACCACTGGATATAAATTTAGACTCTGCCCCATACCACGTCACAAGGGAAGGAAACCAAATGCGTGCCTAAAAGCAAGCATTTTCAGTGGGGAAGGAAAAAAGAATCTTAAAACCTAAAAATAGTTTTGAAAAAAAAAAAAAAGCTGACAGTGGTTTCAACCATGTTGGAACCCATGGGTGTTTTTACCTCTAAAGCTGCATTTCAACAGGCATCATTACAAATATGCACAGACACAAGCTGAAGATTAAAGTGTAACAAAAAGCTACCAAATCTGAACACCTCCAATTAAAATGCACTTACAGGTATCACTTACAGGTATCAAGTCTAGCTTAACCTCTGCCCAGGCAGAAGGCTGTGGAAGCAGGGTTAGAAAATCCCCAGCGCCTGCATGTCCAGCATAGCCACCAGACTAGGAAACATGGGAAGGTACCCAGGACTGGCCTGCAAAGCATCAGATAGAATATCCAGAATTAATTGTGGGTTTGGAAAAAAACAGGCTCCCTCCAAGTGTTTACAAAGCCTGCGCATTTTCAAGCCCTGCTTCATTGTTACTCTAACAGCAAAAGTAAATTCTGCCTATGTACTTATGGCTGGACCGCATACCTTCCCATCGGGGCACAAAGGCTTATCTGTGGGTAAGGAGCACATACCGTGTAGGTTCCTAAGTGGCTGGTTACAGCACAAAGCTTGACGCTTCCTCTCATGAGGAATCATAAAATCAACGAAAAAGGAGAATTCCCCCCTAAAACTGCAAGGGACACTTGCCCACCCATCGGCATCCGTGACGACTCGAGGGCAAACCGTATTACACCATACTGGGGAGCGCAGGCGAGAAACAGGAATTTGTTCTGCTGGATCACAGCTTACTGTCAAAATCCACCAAAGGTCTTTTCTCTCTCCAAAAACCCAAGAGATAATAGCATCAAAACTTTTGTTCATAAATATTTATGCGACTGAACTTGTTAAAAATTAACCGCTGTCGTTAAAGGTTTTGTATCCTTTAGGATTCCCGGCATGCAGTGCAGTTGCATGCTTTATATTAAGCCTGGCATTTCTGCATTCCTTTCCTGCATGCTTTTGTCATTTGTCTAAAAATTAAAAGAAAAAAACCCACACACCACACACACACAAAGACGGGATCTGTACACATAATAATAAAGCAGTTTTTAAGAAGACAAAGATGCCTGTGTTCAACATCCAAGATCTTTCTTTGAGCAGGGGAAAAAAAAAAAAAAAATCAATTTAATGACTCCAGTGAGATCAGGGTTTAAGCCTCGTTTAAGTTTTACTAAGCATGAAGGAATTATTGGTTGATAATGTGGCATATATGTTTTTTTCAGACCTGCCAGCTTTGTAAGCACGAGGGAGCCGGAGCCTGAAGCACTTTGTCCCCATGAGCATAACCCTCGCTCCTCCACACCATCTTCCATCGCCAGAAGGTCTCATTCCTCCTGGATCTTGTCTTTCAGTTTTTCAAAGGGATTTTTCCAACCACACAGAGAAGGAATTTCACATCTGTACTATCCCTATTTTTTCACAGGTCTGAGTCAGACACACAACTGTATAAACATCTGATCTTTATTAACATCAAGTCTCAACTGTGCATACCTCAGGTCATGGCTCCGGGAGCTGGTGGTGCCCGTTAAAGGGATCTTAGACGGGAACAGTAGTTTTGATTCAGCGCTGGAGAGCATCAAGCAAGTCAGGGTTGAGGCTTTATTTTTTTCCAAGACATAATGGTTCCCAAGTTCCTATCTTAATTGCAAACACA
Source organism: Grallaria varia (assembly GCA_013396735.1). Taxonomy (NCBI): domain Eukaryota; kingdom Metazoa; phylum Chordata; class Aves; order Passeriformes; family Formicariidae; genus Grallaria; species Grallaria varia. The sequence continues at coordinate 61,889 of VWZG01003529.1, read as the reverse complement.
CACACACAGCCACAAAGTGTTTGTGTCTCTGGTGGCTGGAGCTCTTCCACCTCACCTTCCAGAGGCATCTGCAGGATTGATGTGGAAAGTTGGCAGAGGACACCTCAGCTATGCCTCTTGTCCGCCTCGGATAAACACGCAGCCCTTCACGGCCTTTTGTTTGATGTAAACCTTCCTCCTCCAGCTCAGGGCTGCGAGGGACTGCCGTGACACGGCTGCTCTGGAGACAAAAACTGAGGTGTCTGAGCCCACATCGCCCACCCGCTGCCGTCCGGAGAGGAGCCACACCACAGCCAAGGCCTGAACCCCCTCCCGCTCCCAAGGCAAACTCCCCTGGCGAGCAGCCCGCGCGCCCCTCTGGGGCTGTAAAACAGGAGATCCATCACCCACCGACTCTGCGGCGAGCGCTTCCAGAACGCGCTGCTTCATCTAAAAAGCTGACGGCTCGGAGGACAATGAGCACGAGCTCTGATTTCAGAGCTGGGGAGATGGTTTAGACTTGTCAAGGGATACGAAACGCCAGAGCCAGGACTATCCTCCCTGTTGCCTGGCTCGCCCAAAGCAGCAGCAGCGGGAAGCGCAGGGAGACGGGGCAGATGGGATGCTGGATGCCAGCACAGGACGTCACTCTGAGATGGGATTGCTCTGCTGTGTCCCGCACACACCTGACTCCAGCACTCACCCAGATCCTTCACATAATTGGCTAAAAGCTCGTCAGAGCCACATTTCAAAGACAGACAGTTGAAAAAACTAATTTAAAAGGAAAATTCCTCTGTACAGAACCAGTCCTGGGTTTAGGTAACCATTGCCTCTGTCCCCCACTCCCACACCAGCTCTCAGTGCATCCACACCTTGGTGGGCAGCTCGTTAAAGTACTGCCCTCACCGAGCTATTATTTTCCCTCCCCTCCTAATTTTCAAGTTCCCAAAGAGCTACTCTTCACCTACTGAAAAAAATTATTTGGTTTTGAGTTTCACAGCCTTTTAAACAGAATAATTAATCATCTTAACGCAGCCCTTACAAAATATTAATTCACACCAAAAAAAAGAGCATAATCATATCCTCAGAGAAAAACCTTTTGTGCTTCAGGAATTTTCACTGCATGTCCTCAGAGGTGGGAGGAGAATTCTGCCGCCTCCTATTCTCACATCTCAAATGGAAAATGTTTTGATAATGCTCTTCTGAATATAAACTGTACCGAAAGGGATTTTTATTTTTTTTAACCAGCTTTTTTTTTTCCCCAAAAGGAAGAAGGGCTCTTTAAATAAACACAGCCTAACTACCCATTCCTTACAACAAAAACCACCCTCCCTTCACTCATTCACGCCATACACTGGCACAGGATGAATTTACATTTCGCATTTGCAAAACAAATTCTCGCCTAATGTCATTTTAATCGGAACGCGCATTTCAATCCCTTCCAATAACAACGAGGAGCGGCTTATTTTATGTAAAACACCCCCAATTTGTTTCTCTTTAAATATATGCGGATTTCAGACGGGGACGGGGACTAGAAGGACAGGGGAAGAGGAACATTTCCTCTCCGCCGGCGCACACAAAAGCCACCTGCCCATGCAGAGAAAACACGATGCCATTATTGCCACCATCCTTCCCACGGCCCCTTTGACACGGGACGAGCGGGACAAGGCCGCGCGCGCCCG